>VDFB02137365.1:35784925-36213281 GCA_007258455.2 Sequoia sempervirens
TAATAAAGTGATTAGGTTCAAGGCATCTCCTCCACCATCAAAACTATATCACCAAAAAGAGGCTTGGAGACATCAATGCTCACTAAAATGCAAGTAAAAGTAGAGTGCCTAATGAGGTAAAAATAACCCCATCAATATAATGGACTAAATAATTAACCTCACATCTTTCAGTCATCCTTACCCTGCCAATTAATTGTATTTAGGATAAGTAATTGCTTTCTTTTTGTGAAAAGGTGTACAATCTTTATTTCTTGAAATTAATTGAAATAAGCTAACCCACCCTAACTTAATGGGTTATCATGACAGTCAAAGAGATTCAATGCAAACTTCAACACCATTGAAGACAAGCACTGAAGAATGGGCATTGAAACTTTAGGAGAATGCATGATGGATCGAGTTTTTGTAGTTTCTGTGATTTTCAGTTCGAAGACTTTATGGCTCATTTCGATCCCTTTAATATTTCATGTCATGGGATTTAAAGGATGTTGTTTATTGACAATCAGTTGAAGACTTTACCAACTGAAATATAGGATTTTGTTAGTTGTTCTAATATAAATATGTAACTATTGAAAGCAATGATATACAAAAGAATATCGTTATGTTGTCACTATGTTTTTTGAGTTACACTCTTAATATGAATAAAATGAGTTTTTTCCCATCACCTTTGGAGTTACTGAGTAATGTGAATGAAGTTATTTTTAATGAAGTAATTTTGGAGTTATGAGTGTATGTGATCTGAGCACCTCCTTTCAGTTGTTTCAGATTGTTAAATCATTTTTTGTTAATTGTTTAAGATTGTTATCTTTTGTTAGCTCGATGTTTCATAGTTTCTTTACAAGATTTTCTTTTTCAGCAATTTACACGTTTCTTAGTTTAATCTTTTCCATGCTTTCTAGTTTAATCATTATGCTTTTTAGATTCATAATTTTATGCTTTCAAGTTTAGTTATTTCAAGCTTTCTAGATAAATGATTTCCTGCTTTCTAAGTTTAGTGGCCTCTTAGTTTAGAGTTTTATTTCAGTTGTCCAACATTTAGGAAACTCGAGAGAGATAGTCAAGATGTCTTCTATTGCATATAGCCTTTGAACACTACCCGGTCGATATATTAATGTATTTATCAACTAAAGTGTTAGGACCTAATGACAACCTATCACTTTTTGGCGTCATTTCCAGAGAAGTCTTTTTTTTCTAGTGTTAGTAGGAGATACCTTGAATACCTCTATTAGGAACAAAAATAGTCCTTTGGCTTCTTTTTCTACATGGTCAAGAAACGAGGCCCCCACAGAAGATTCATACCAAAAACCCCCCCAATCGATGTACCAACCACAAGTAGGGAGGAAGGAAACTCAGATCAAGAACTTACTGAGGAATTGACCGAGTAGGGTCAACCTGAGACCTTCCCACATACCCCAGAAAGAGAACACATAGTTGTAGAGGAGCGTATTCCTTTGCAAACTCCAAAACCTCGCCCAATTGAGTGAATTTTTGAAGAGGACCACATTCCCTTCAACATCATGGGTGACCATAGAAATTCTACTAACAATAACCCTCCACCACCACACACATTCACTTATCCTATTGCTATTGATGCAGATGATGACACGACCATGAAAAATATCTCACCAACCTTCTTGCTAACCTTTCGAGGTTTTTCTACTGAAGACCCTAACCAATTTCTATTTGAGTTTAAAGTCTTGTGTTAGACATATGACTACAAGAGTGACAACTAGAAACTAAAGCTTTTTCCCTCTACTCTAAACGACTTAGTCATGTGTTGGTTTATGGGATTATCTTCTCAGTAGATAACCTCCTAGGATGAAATGAAGTCTTTCTTTTTGGAGAAATACCAAAGTTATTGTAGGATTAGCGATAGGAAAGAAGAACTATTCAAAATAAGGAAAAATGAGGACAAAAGTCTAAAGGATTACCTAGACAGGTTTATCTTCTTATCCAAGTGATGTAGTGGAGAAGTCATAAGTCTTGATATTTTGAAGACCCTATTCCTTAAGGGTCTCGATGACGAAGCTCGAAGGAGCTTGGATTTAATGGGAAAAGGAGATGTGTCCCAACTGGGGCTCGATGATATTACTGAATTGTATCCAAATTTCTCTCGTACTCGAGGAGGTATCTGAAAGTCTACTTTCTTTAAAGGTTCCAATGAAATAGGAAAACTACATGAAGAGATAGCCAACCTCAAGACTGATATTCTTGTTCATCTAAACACCACGCTAGATGTCATAGAAGCTAAAATGTGAAATCCTAAGACTTTGTCCATTTACTGCCCTAGGTGCCAAAACAAACATTTGCTAAGGGAATGCCCTTTGGACAAAGTTGACAAAATTGATATTCGTCAAGTTTGTGACAAGAGTCACCCCACTGATCAATGTGAGCTTCTGAATGCCATCAAGAATTCTAAGAAAAGAAAACCCCCAGTTGAGGAAAAATCAATGTTGTAAATCAAAGAATTGGAGGGAATTTTTCCTATGGCCAGAATTCAAACCCTAATTGGAGACCTCAATCTAACTGGAATACTAATCAATGGGAAACACCCTGGCCTTAGGCACCACCTCCAGTACCATCTAATTGGAGAACTTATCCCTAGGGACCACCTAAATGGGAAAACCAATATTGGGGTAATCCTCAATGGCCTAACCAGTCTCAACAACAGTGGTACCCTTAGAATCATGTCCCTCAATGGAATCGACCTCAACATCAATTTCATACCAGTTCTAGAAGGATGCCTACTCAACAATAAAATATTTTACCACCTCCCCATAATACTCAACAAAACGAACAAGTTAACCAACCACAACTTTCGATGCAACCTGTTTCGAACCCAAAGAAAAATTGCTTGAATACTCCAGTGTATTCCACAGAACAGGACAATGTCACTAGACTTAATGCAATACCCTATGGAAACTTGCAATTGAGGTCTAGGAAAACACTTTCGCTGCCGACTATTGAAGAAATTTTGGATGAACCTATTAAGAAGTTTGTTGAGACAACTACAACAATGCCCACATCTGTAGAACAAGCCCCAGAAGCTACTCAAAACAAGCCTGACCTGCCATCTTCAGTTGGAGCTTTCAACCTACCTCAGGAGGAGGGGGGTTAGTCTCCAATCAATCCTTTAAAGGATTCCACTCCTAAAGACAAAACTAAAGTTCCTTTTCTAGAGTGTCTGAAACCAATCATCATGAAAGATACTCTGGAAATGACCGCATCTACTGAAACTATGTTGATACGAAAAATTAAATAGTTGAAAATTGAAGTCCCTTTACTACAAGTGATTAAGGAGATTCCTGAGTTGAACCAGCTAATCAAACAGTTGTGCATCAAAACTCCAGGGAGGAAACTAGAATGAATCAATACTGTCCACATAAATGGTTATCTAGCTGACTTTTTGGCTAGAATGACCACTACTCTGAAATATGGCAATCCAAGTAGTCCACTTATAACAGTAACAGTTAATGAGGTATCAATACCTAATGCTTTGGTGGACCTTGGAGTAGCCATAAACATAATGTTTGTTGATGTGATGAAAAAGTTGGGTCTTACAAATTTACGTCCCACAACTACAGTCTTGCAGATGACAAACCAATCCATAGCTATTCCCAAGGGCGTCATTGAAAATGTTCTTTTTAAGGTGGATGGATGGGAATATCCAATATATTTTCAAATAATTGAGTCCCTTACACCTAAAGATAGTTATCCAATAATTCTCGGAAGACCATGGCTAACTACTGTTGTAGCCAAATTGACTATAGAGAGGGAGGAATGACCATTTCACATGGTCCTAATAGCAAAAATTTATTTTTGTATCCTCTCGCCAAGCCTGTCGAACACAATAAAGTATGGGTTGATGAACCAAAAAGTTCCAACAGACAGGAAAATTTGGCTTCACTGGCCATGGTAGTCATCAAACAACATGGTGAAGAATTAAAGGATGAATTGGAAAACAACGTGGAAAATATTATTATGGATTTGAGTGTTGAGGAGATGACGAACGTAGAGGAGATCCTAGGACACCTAATCAATGTAGACCACACACAATTTGATAATGCTAGTTTCATGGGATTACCTTGTCCTTTGATGAACTTAGTTCCAAAAATGCACCATTTCTTTGCAGACATTGCCAGACTTCATAAAACCATACCTCATAGCTTTCCTCTTAATACCTTGACAAGGCCAGTGTATACTGTCACATCCAACCACCCGGGAGTTAAAACCATTATGTTGCTACTAGGAAAACTTTGAAAATTAACAGTTGGTTGACTGAGCTGGAAGAAAAAAAATTGTTTGATACCCTAGTGAATAGATCTAAAGCTTTTGCTTGGGACTATACAAATATGAGAGGAATACACCCAAGTGTGTGTACTCATCATATCTATACTGAGGATGTTCGACCTATTCACCAACCACAACGGAGACTCAATCCTACCTTGAAAGATATTGTTAAAACCGAAATTGAGAAACTCCTACAAGTGGGGTTTATTTATCCAATTTCTGACAGTAAATGGGTGTCACCTTTAGTAGTGGTTCCAAAGAAAAATGGAAAGTGGAGAGTGTGTGTAGACTATAGGGAACTTAACAGAGCAACACACGGGGATTATTTTCCTCTACCATTTGTAGACTAGGTGTTGGATAACTTGGCTGGGAGGAAATATTTTTCATTTCTAGATGGATTTAGTGGCTATAACCAGATACAGGTAGCAGTAGAAGACCAAGATGAGACAACTTTTACCTGCCCTTGGGGGACATTTGCATATCAGGTTCTTCCTTTTGGGCTATGTAATGCTCCTACAACATTCTAGAGAGCTATCCTGGCTATATTTGTTGAGTTAGTGAATGGGTGCATAGAATTTTATATGGACAAATTCACTGTATATGGTTCAACCTTTGATGAGGCTCTCCAAAATATAGATAAGGTGTTGAAGCGATGTGAAGATCATCGTTTGTCCCTAAGCCACGAGAAATGTCTAATAATGGTACAACAAGGAATAGTTCTAGGACACCATCTTTCAGTTGAAAGAATTAAGGTTGATCCTAAGAAAATTGAAGTAATACAACAACTTGAGACCCCCAAAACCCAAACCGATGTCAGAAGTTTCTTAGGGCATGTTGGATACTATTGAAGATTCATAGAAAAATTTAGCAAAATCACAACCCCTATGTTTTCCCTTCTTCAGAAGAATGTAGAGTTCATCTAGACACCTAAGTGTTAGTAATCATTTGAAATCATCAAGGAGAAACTCATCTCTACTCTTGTCCTTTGTGGACCTAATTGGAACCTTTCGTTCCATATCTATGTTGATGCATCTGATGATTCCATTGGAATAGTATTAGGACAAGAAGATGAGAATGGGGGAATTTATGCCATATATTTCATTAGTAAGAATTTGACTCCAACAGAAAGGAATTATACCACAACGGAGAAGGAATTCTTGGTTGTAGTTCATGCAATTAAGAAATTTTGACATTAAATCACGGGATACAAAGTCACAGTGTACACAGATCACTCAGTCATCAATACCTTATGAATAAACCTGTAGTAAATGCAATGATAATTAGGTGGTTGCTTCTTCTCCAAGAAGTCAATGTAACAATTATTGACAAACCAAGGAAGTCTAATGTAGTTGTGGATTTCTTATCCCAAATTAAACATGATGGTGATTGTGCTCCAGTACAGGATGAGTTCCCAGATGAAAATTTGTTTGCCATCTCTACTAAAACCCCTTGGTTTTTCGATATTGCAAACTACTTGGCCATTGCAAAAGTACCACTTCATTTTTCATCAAAACAGAAGAAATGCCTTGTTAGAGAAATTTCCCCCTTCAAATGGATTAATGGGATCCTATTTCAATGTGGACCCGATATGGTTCTACGACATTGTGTTAGGGCAGATGAGACCTATAATATCCTTAGAGCCTATCACGATGATCCTTCTGGAGGGCATTATTCTGCTAAAAGGACAACCCACAAGATTTTGGGAGCAGGATACTATTGGCCTTCTATTCATAAGGATATCAAGAAATATGTTCACATATGTGATGAATATCAAAGGGTAGGAAGACCAACTGCATCTAATGAAATGCCCCTATAGCCTTAGGTAGTCCTTGAACCATTTGAAAAATGGGGATTGGATTTTATCGGTCCTATAGACCCTCCTTCACAAGGAAAATAGTACATTTTGGTCTGTACCGACTACCTGACTAAGTGGGCAGAAGTGCAAGCCCTACAAATTGCTAGGGAGGAACAAGTAGTTGATTTCCTTTACAACATAATTTTCCTCTGACTCGGAGCTCCTAGGACAATTGTCACAGATCATGGCCCCCAGTTTATGTCTGAAGTTTTGTTAGCCTTCACCAATCATTTCCAAGTGAGCCATAAGAAGTCCTCACCCTACCACCCTCAGGCGAATAAATAGGTCAAATTCACTAACAAGGAATTAGAAAACATTTTAACATTTGAAAACAATTTCATCTGGAAGGAAAGACTGGGCTCAGAAACTACCTGAAGTCGTTTGGGCTTATAACACCACATGGAAATCAACTACCATGTATAGTCCATATGAGTTAGTTTTTGGGAAGAAACCTCTCTTTCCCATTGAATTTGAACTCTAAACACTTAGGACAGCCATAGAGTTGGGTATAGATCTTAAACAAGCCCAAATAGAGAGAGTTTTACAACTTAGTGAATTGGATGATATCCATTTGGATGTTGTCCATCAAACTGAGCTGGTGCAACAACAACACAAGGTCTGGAATGATAAGCATATCAAGGAGAGATAATTCCATAATGGGGATTGGGACTATTATTTGATTCCAGATACAAGGATCACCAAGGAAAACTCAGAACGCATTGGCTCAGACCATATGAAATTTTTGAGGTATTTGCAAATGGTTCGATTCAGTTGAAACCCATTGATGGTGATACCTAAACTCTCTTATTTAATGGACACCGATTACGCATCTACCATAAGCCTGTTAATGAAGAGGAATTTACAAAATGGTAGAAATGCAGGGAGAAAACCAATGCATTAACTCTACTACGAAAAAGTCAATATAGTTTTTCCCATCAAAAAAAAAAAGAGCATGTGTATGAATTTACTTCATTTCAAAATGTTTCTTTCAAATTCTTTGTCAACTTCATCATTTGGATTTGGCTAAATTTTGTCTATATTTTGTAGGACTTCATTTCTTTAGTAAACACAAATTTCAGTGCACCTTGTTGTGGTGCTCTAGAACTTGTTGGCTCGGTTGTTGCGATGCTCCAGACTTGTTGGCTCGGTTGCTACTATGCTTTGGAACTTGTACAACTAACTTATGATGTTCCTCATTATGATCCTACATTTTGATGCATCACTCACTGATACTTCAGGAAGTCAAAGGTTAAAATGCCACATTCTTCTTCCTTTTTCTGGCTGCATCTTCTAGCAATGCTCCTAAATTTTGGTGTTCCTTCCTTCTAGCTGCATCTTCCAACGATACTTTGGAATTGTGTTGTTTCTTCCTTCCAACTGAATCTTTGACGATGCTTCAGAACTTGTTTGGTTGCTGCTCTAGTTGCATCTTTTGACGATGCTTTGGAAAATTTTAGTTGTTGCCCCGGTTGCATCTTTCGACAATGCTCCAGAAATTTTTGGTTGCTACTCTAGCTGCATCTTTCAACGATGCTCCAGAATCTTCAATTTTGTTGTTGTATTCCAACGACATCTCTCAACGATGTTCCAAAACTTTTTCTTCTTCCTCCCGGTTGCATTTTTTAGCAATGCCCCAGATTTTTGTAAACTTTTTCCCTTTCTCAGTATTTTGATTTTCCAAAGTTCTGCACATGCCCATTGCTCAAATTTTATTACCACCTCGAGATCCACTCCCTAATTTTCATTTCGCCATATCATATCAAATATTTTCATAATAAATGAAATTATTATGACAACCTTTTTGTCATAATAATTTTTTCCATCATTTAAATTGTCCCATCCATGTCATAATTATCCGCTACCACCCTTGCCAAATTATGTAACTATCCTATTATGTCAACAAAAGGCGAGTGATGTTTGATTTAATGACAAGACGTAAGGTGTGTACAGTTTTATTTACTTAAAGTTATTAATTATTTTTAATAGAGATTAATTAATTGGCATGAACCATTCCCTCTCTCAATTTTAAAAATTGTGCCATCGCACGATTGCTTGAAGTACGACAATGGTTGTGCAATTTCCCATGAAAAATTGTCATGATTACTCAGTAAGGAATCAAGTAAGGTAGTTACTTCCTTTTCCATTGGTTATATCAAAATTGTGTCCCTTTTTCTCTGCAATTCAGTTGATTGAAACAAGGAGAGCATTATAGAATTTTTCATAGAATTTAGCATAGCAACAAGGGAAGATAAAATGGGAGGAGCCAAGAAAAGTTTGAATTGGCCTCAACAACTCAATTGTTGGCATTGAGTGATATTGCGGGCCTATTTCAAAAATTTGGGTGGCTTGAATTTATGAAAAAGGTTTGAGGGATATATCGAGCAGTTGGTAAAGGAATTCACATAAAAATTTGCAGATGGACAAACTGTGGTACGTGGCAAGTGTTTCCGGGTAAGTCCAAAAATTATTGCTCGTCTCTCTAGTCTTGAGAATAGAGGCATTGATTTGAATGAAACTACCAATATTACCTATCAAAGAATGGTAGAATTGTTTCATAGGGATGGGGAGCCTTAACCTATAATCACCATAAGTACTTGGGGACATAACAAAGGTTTTCACAGAATGTCTATCCCAGAACCCTCGAGAATTTCCATAGCTTGGATAATAAAATATTTTACCTGTGAAGAACAGATAACCATGGTAGTAGGACCCCCTTTCTGTCCACTTATTCATTTGCACCATGGCACTAAAGACCCTTCTCTTAGGGCTATTTTACCAACATATTTATGTCATTCAGTTACCACCATGATGAAAAATATAAAGTTGGGACAGGGCCACTCAAACACCATGGCCTTATACAATTGATATGCAAGTACCATTTTCATAAAAAATCCAGAAAAGAAGTGGCATAAATTTTTGCAAAAAATTGAAAAAGAAGATTTTGAAAGACCACTTGAGGGGGGCGAGCCATCTAAACAAAGAGAACAATATTTAGAAGAACCCTCCTCTAAAGCCTTTGGTGCTCCTAAATCCCAACAGACTTCAACGACTCCTAGCGATGATGTGCCAGAAACTTTTCTTGATGTGTTAGAAACCCTAGGACAGTCAGGGGATGTAGAAATTGTGCATTCTGGAGAAGGAGAAGAGCCTCCTCGTAAGAGGAAGAGGCAGACTAAAGTCACTTTCCAAACAATCCCTCCTCTATGGAGAAGCAAGAGGTTGTCTGCTAAGTCCAGTGAAACTGCGGCCTATGATACAGGAAGTACCTCTAAAAAGAAAAATCCCAAGACTTGAACAAGAATATTGGAAACTGAAAAATCAGCCTGGTGATGAGGAAATAAGTGAAATAGAGAAACAAGTTGATCTATCCCCTAAGGCTGAAGAGAAGAGAATGCCATCTCCAATGGAATAGGAAGAGGGAAAAGTACAGTCGCCACATTATGTGGATATTGAAGACGAACCTATGGGACGATTCTCCCCTTTTCTTGATAGAATTGAAAGTGTACCTAGTACCGAGGAAAATGTACTTCATGTTGATATGGAAATTCCCAATCCACCCTTTTCTGTTAACACATGGGACACAAAATTTGGTCAGAAAGGAGAAGAATTAGAAAATTTGGAAGCAAAAATTCTTGAATTAAAATTCCAATTACAGAGAAATGAAGAACAAATCACCCAACAACAAGAAGAAATTGAGGCACATGTTGCTATTATAAGTAAAAGGGATCAAGAGATTGCAAAATTGAAATTGCAAATGAAGCAAAAAGATAAGGTCATTGAGCAGTTGCAATATCAAATACAACAATGGAATCAAGAAAGCAAGCAATATATGGTTGATTTGTCTGAGAAAGACAATCACATCCAAGGTTTGAAAAATAATTTTATGAAAATGTTTAATGCTTTTGAAGAAGAAAGAAGCAAGCAAAGAATTGAACTTAATGCTTCTGTGAGTAGAATTATGGAGTAAGAATAGGACTTGTAGGAAAGTGACACCAAGCCAATAGTGGAATCCAATGGAACACAAACCAAACCAACTATTTTAGAATGGTTCCAGGTACGTATCCCTCCATTATTGATGAAATGGATGGAGAGATGCTACTTCCTAAGGGATGTAGAATTTGAAAATAATAGGCTGAAAAATGAGTTAATACTATTAAAAGAATCATTTCACAAAGTGTACAGAGCTAAACATGATGCTTGTCAAATAGGTGAGTTATTGTTGGCTTGTAGAAGACCATCTAGGTTGTATTCTATGTTCCTCAATGAACAAATCCTAAGATGGAAGTTACTTAGAATTCACAATAACCAGCCACATGATCCTAATGATAAAGAATTTGTCAAGATATTTGTTGAGTCAACTCCTGATCAACAAGATTTATTATGTGAATTCTTTGTCCATAATCTACTCTTGGAAGATTATACAATTTTTTATGTTAAATTCTTTGTGGGTGAAGTTCAGTTGAGATCATTCATGTCCACAAAGTGTAATCAGATTCAATGGCAAGATCGGTCAAGGGAGTATTCACATGCAGAGAGAACCGTTGGATTACAAATGAGATACCCCCATGTAAAGCCTTTCTATTTCAAGGTACAGTTGCTAGGTGTTCAACTAGAAGAGAATGTACAAAGAAGATATAACAATAACCTTTGGTTGTGCCATAATCATTTTCAAGATCAAGGACCAAAGTTGATAGGGAAAGCTTGGCATGCATGTGAAGAAAGGTATACTCCTCTTCCAATATATCTCAAGAAAAGAGAAATAACTTCACCTCTTAATATTAGATGGTCCTACAAAAGGGAAATAGCCTTGACCGATATCCTTGAGAACTTAAAGGTTAACTAGATTGGAATGGGGTATAGACCTCCTCTACTCCTTTCACCACCCCCTGCAACATATATCAACACAGATCAAAGTGATGCCAATTTTGAGAGATGGGTAGAAAGGGTTACTTTTCATCAAGGATTTCTAAGGGAACCTATGGATCTGGACACAGAGGTAGATGACTTTTATGATCTCAGTGTTAGATATGAGGAGATGAACAAGAATTGGGGAAATGAATGGTAGGGAGCACAACAAAGAGCAGGAGGACCTGATTGGGCTTAGGAAGGGGAGGAAATGATGAGGTAAAACACATCTTTTAGCCATCCTTACCCTGTCAATTAATTGTCTTTAGGATAAGTAATTGCTTTCTTTTTGTGAAAAGGCGTACAATCTTTATTTCTTGAAATTAATTGCAATAAGCTAACCCACACTAACTTAATGGTTTAGTTTTTGAGCATTATACAGGTTAATTACCATAATCAGTTATCATGATAGTCAAAGAGATTCAATGCAAAATTTAACACCATTGAAGACAAGTGTTGAAGAATGGGCACCAGAACTTTAGGAGAATGCATGATGGACCGAGTTTTTGTAGTTTCTGTTATTTTCAATTTGAAGACTTTATGGATCGTTCTGAGCCCTTTAATGTTTCATGTCACAAGCTTTACATTTTGTTAGTTGTTGACAATCAGTTGAAGACTTTACCAACTTAAATATAGGATTTTGTTAGTTATGATATAAATATATAACTGTTGAAAGCAATGATATACAAAAGAATATCGTTATGTTGTCACTATGTTTTCTGAGTTACACTCTTAATATGAATAAAATGAGTTTTTCCCATCACCTTTAGAGTTACTGAGTAATGTGAATGAAGTTGTTTTTAATGAAGCAATTTTGGAGTTACTAGTGTATGTGATCTGAGCTAGGCGTAGGAGCACCCAAGAGCTGGCCACTCGAGGGATTGTAGATTAGATAGATAAGTATTTTACTTTTAATTTTGTTACTTTCATTTAGTAAATGATAATTGGAATTGAAGTTTACTTTCATGTGTGTAATTCTATCAAGATTAATCCTACAGGTTGTAGTTGAGTCTGTAATCTTTAAGTTCTATTGTCTGAAGTTCTGGAGCACCTCCTTTCAGTTGTTTCAGATTGTTAAATCATTTTTTGTTATTTGTTAAGATTGTTATCTTTTGTTAGCTTGATGTTTCATAGTTTCTTTACAAGCTTTTATTTTTTAGAAATTTACACGTTTCTTAGTTTAATATTTTCCATGCTTTCTAGTTTAATCGTTATGCTTTTTAGATTCATAATTTTTTTCTTTCTAGTTTAGTTATTTCAAGCTTTCTAGATAAATGATTTCCCACTTTCTAAGTTTAGTGGCCTCTTAGTTTAGAGTTTTATTCCAGTTGTCCAACATTTAGGAAACCCGAGAGAGATAGTCAAGATGTCTTCTATTGCATATAGCCTTTGAACACTACCCAATCAATATATTAATGTATTTATCAACTAAAGTGTTAGGACCTAATGACATCCTGTCAATGCCCTATGTAAGTAGTGGTAGAGTCAACCTTCAAGAATCATCTAATAGAGTTTCCTATTGCCTCAAAGAAATAATCCTCCCACAACTAGAGAAGGAGATTTAGAATGAAAATCCACATAGGTCTAACATTTAGAGGTTCAAGAGGGTTGAAGGAAGTGAACTGAGGCTTGATTGTGAGAGAGTTATCACCACACAACCACATCCGTGTCCTTTGAAGAGTCAAAATATGCAATGAAGAAGCCCTTGACATAGGGGAAGGGCATGATATTTCTATTGATAATAAGCCTCTAAGAGTCTAAGACCCATTTGTAAAGATTGGGGAGAGAAGGTGAAAATTTATTGAATCTATAAACTAGGTCCCTTCACAAATAAAAATCTTTATTGTCTAGCATGTCTTGACTGTAAATCACCATCAAGAAATGTTTGGCACAAGGGAGGGGTTTTAATGTATCCTATGGGTGGAAAGAAAAACCACCAACACCCATCACATTAGAAAAGGACCATTAGTGACCTATTTCAGTTGACTTGAATACACTTCTAGGAAGGGTTTCCTAGGAATTAGTCTATATAGGAGGAGAAAAACACTTTGAAAAAACTATTATCCCCAAGAGTGGGAATATTAGAGAATGTTAAAATATCACTAGAGCTCATGACCAAGACCTTTGAGCCATCACGTAGGGCTCCACTACTATATTTTGTAGGTAGGTAACCCCAATCAATAGAGAGCTGTCATCAAAGACACATTCACATGAACGAAAGTTGTGCTAGGGAAAGAAGCCTCTAAATCACCTCATGAACATAAATAGGGTAGGATTCCAATGGTGGTGGGAAAATAAATGTCTTCCACAATCAATTCAATAACTAAAACCAAGGATAGGTTGATAGGAATGGAGAGAGTGAAAAAAATTTGAATCACATGCTATAATAGTTAGGAAAGTAGCCATATTTTTTTGGTGATTGATATTATATTATAGTGAGTACTTTATAACTGAAATCTAGGCTTTTCTAGTAAATATTAGTGTCTTAACAATTATATTTTTACAATTCAAGGATTATATTGTTCTCATTGATTAATCCACACTCAGAATTTGGTCTCCCTAGCGTGTTTTTATCATTTTCTATTATTAGCTTTGAAAACTTATTTTCTTGTATATGTACCTATTTTTGAAATTTAGTAGTGTTAAAAATCACCTTTAAGGTCTACTTTATATAAGGTAACCCTTTTTAATTTCTTAATATTTTTAAGTTCATTGTGTCAATTAATAAAATTAGAGAACACAATGAGAAAATATACACATATGTAAGATACAATTCTTTACGTGTTATGATGCAGAACGATCTTTGTTATCCAAATTATTCCTACTA
The DNA here is from genome assembly GCA_007258455.2 of Sequoia sempervirens. NCBI lineage: Eukaryota > Viridiplantae > Streptophyta > Pinopsida > Cupressales > Cupressaceae > Sequoia > Sequoia sempervirens. Next base: position 35,798,800 of record VDFB02137365.1, read on the forward strand.
ATGACTTAGGCTTGTCCTTTAATCACAAGATCTTAGGTGTTCACTTTGAAGTATTTTTTATGCAAGATAAAAAGTAATTCTAATGTTATCTAAAAGAGATGGCTTCATGATATAGAATCATCCCAAGTCTACTAGTTATCATGTATCAATGAAAAAAATATTTCGCATTTCATTTTTTTAGGTTTATGTTTGTGCATTAAGATTTTGAGGTTGTGCCTTCTCCTAAAGCATACTAGGTGTCTATGTTTGCTTCTATATTAAGGTGAAGTAATGATGAAAAGTATTGAAGATTGTACTTCTATCTAAGAGTCTTTATCCTCTAAACCTATATACTTGTATGGTAAAGGTACAATCATAATTTATTATGGATATTAAAATTCTATTTTCATTCCTTCCACACTTACGTTTATGAACTATGTTATGTGGCCCAAAGATTATACTAATGTATTTGTACACCTTGAGTGGATTAGAGTAAGGATATTGATGTATCTAATTAAGGGAGAAGGGTGCCAATTATTGGGGATTGGAGTATGTTATGTATGTATATACATATGTATTCATTCATCTTTGTATCTTTTATATCTTACACCTGAATTATAAGATATTGATGATAATTTATATCTTTGAAAATAATAAGATCACTATGATTTATGATAATTATCCTATTTGTAGGACTATACTATGTTGTTCATTATCAATCAATGAATCTAAGATAATTTATCTTCTATCTTTGTGAAAAATTATATGTGTGCATTGAAAGTTGAGCTACTTGGTTTGATAATTGATATGAACCTAGGGATACGATATTATAATATTTGATGGAGATGCCTACATGTGGCACACATCACTTAGCTACCATGGTGTAAATAATAATTATTATACCTTATAATGAGTTTAATTAATTAATATTATTTAATTACATAAATAAGAAAATAAGAGAAAATATCATCTCCTTGATTAATGAGAGCATGTGCTACTACCACCTCATTCAACTCCTTGATTGATAATAGTTAGGTGTTGCATTTCCCTCATCGAGATGTGTTCACTAGATCATCAAGGTATGTTCATTGACACATCTACTCTTACAATTAAGTAAATATTCTAGTATACTTCTCTCCTCTAGGAAACTTGTCACCTTGAATTGTGCATCATAGAGACTATATATTGTATTCAAATTCCTTTATTACATACCTTAAACATCTATAATATATATTTTAAAATATAATTGATTATTTTCTTTTGTTTGCTATTAAATTTATGTTATCATGATTCTATTTCAGTTCTAGGGAGATTTAATATTGTTAATCATTATTCTTTATTAAATATAGTATGGTATTAGAGTAGGGTAGTTTAAAAGAAACATTGAAAAGATTTAGGATAGGCTGATGTTTTTTATTCATGTTTATATTCTTGTAAATATGTGTGATTCTTATTCGTCTATTATAAGAGGCATCTAGAGAAGAAAATGACTATAATGTTGCATTTATAAGGGTCAAAATAGCTAATTTAGGCTATCATTTCATCCTAATTAGACACTAGGAATTAAAGTATCCCATTTTTCTTATATAGACTAATTTTTCTTTTTATAGAAAATACACATCTTAAGGCAATTTTTTGGCAAGTCAAATAGTTCCATTACATGTAGAAGGTATCAAGAAAATTAATTGAATATCAATTCATAAAAATGGTGCAAGGGAAGTGAAAGATAATATTTTTAGTAGAGAGGTCGTATGACCTACCTACACAGTTTTAATGTAGGTATTAGAAATATATATTTAATTTTTTATTTGTTTTGATTTTTTTTGAAAAAAATATAAAATTACAAAGTAAAAGTTTTTAATATAAAAAAATCAAGGTAATTTTTTTTGTTTACATGTGTATGCACTATGCATAGGGTAGGGGTACATGATACCCCATACCCTATACCCATGCTATTGGAAGGGTGGTAGAGTTGAGGCCTAGCTTCTCCCACTAGTTAGTCAATGTTGTCATTAATTTTATACATCAATGGTTGTTTTTAAAGATTCTAATTTTAGTTTTAGACTTAGCCTTGTACCCTTCATACCCAATCAAATATTTATCACCATCATGACCCTACCACAAAAAACCCATCATTTAGCAACCAATACACCAACAACCATAACTTCTTTGTTACCACAACAACATCACCAATCCCACCACTTGGACAACCATTAATTTGTCACCTCCACTAGTGGTGAAAATATTTTATCATTCATGGACTACTAGCTCTCTATCCAGCAATAAATCCCCTCACCATTTGACTTTTTGAATTGAAGGCCGGCTTTAGGAGGCCTTTTCTTGGCTATATAAAGGTATTTTTTGATATCTTTTGCAATGAGTTATTTTTTCACACTCATCACAATGATATAATTAATTTTTTCTCACAATTTTTTTAAAGTTTGAATTTTATTGAAGTTTTTATTATTTAATCATGCTTTTTGGAAGTTTAAAATATCACAACTTCCACAAACAAACTCCTTTTTAGTGTCAATTTTAAATGTTTTTGTATTTTTCTAAGATCTACACAATGATGCATTGTTTTATTCCCATCCTATAAGAACATATTATTTTCAACTTTCTAGCCACTTGTGGGCCCCATCCAACTCTATTACTCTAATATCTTACACTATAAACACACTAAATAAAGAGCCTATGGGTATCAAAATTAAGTATTTTGGGGAGAGTGTTAATGCATGTGTACTCAAATTATAAAGTGTAATTTCCTATACTCATATTTGGCAAAGCTAACACACAAGAAATTTGTAATAAATGAATTCACATAAAATTTCAAATTTTCTAAGGGAGAAATCTATCTAAGTTAGTAATGGGTGTAACAAATTATCCTTCTATCATTACCTTAAAAGAAGGAAACTATAAGATGTAATATTAAAGACTAGTGATGAGTTCATCTCTTACCACATCTATATGGGATTATTCCTAAACTAGGTACTCATTGGAAAAATATTTGGATAGAAAAATAAAAATGAGCATGTCCTTGGTTTGATCGATCTTCATGTTGGTGAATAAATATCATAGGTTCTATTACACATTGAGTTACTTTTTTTTTATTTGGACCACATTATGGGAAAAGTGCGGAGATCTCAACGAACCTTCATTTAGTGATTTTAAGAATTATTTTTATGATATATATATATATAATATTTATTTATATATTATTTTTTTATAAATATGTAATAGAAAAATATAAATATAAATATTCAGATATTATATTTAATTATGTAAATCAACATGGAATTAAAAAATTGGAGTAGTTTTTTTTGTTTGTTTCTAGCTGCTTAGCTATTGTTTTCTAGTAGATTAGTTTTTGGTTTGTTGTTGGGTCTTTGGTTTTTTGTTTAGATTGCTATGAACTTTTGGGTTTTAGGTCCCTATAAAACTTGTTTGGTTGTAAATGTGTTTCTTTGAACATCTTTACTCCTAGATTTTGTGTAAGGGTTTTGGGTCCCTTTAAAACCTATTTTACCTTAATCAAAAACATGAAATTAAAAAAAATCTTAATTATTTTTATAAGTGGGTTTCAACCCATAGTTATATCTATAGGGTTTTCAAATAATTTTTAAAATTAATATATATAATATAGTATACATATTGATTCTTGCTAAAAATCAGCATTGAATTCATTAGATTCTTCAATCTACGTACAATGGAAAATATATAATAAATAAGAGATGAGAAATTAAGGACTAACTCCATAAGCATGAAAACAATCTCTTTTCATCTCCTTTCTCTTCCTTCTCCCAAAATTTTAAAGTTTCAATAATAGAGGCAAGGGAGTTAGACCCCTTTAAATAAGATAACCTTAGGGTTTTATGGATGCCCTAACTTATAATATAATTTTTAATTATTATTTAAAATTTAATTAAGTTTATTTGAGTAATTTTATATTGAAATTTATACCAATGACTTCTTGCTCCAAACCCTCACTTGGTTGATGTGCTCATGGGGTTTGTGCCCTTATAGGGATACTATGCTCAAATTTTTAGACCATTCACATTAATGCATTGTTTTCATCTTGAGGATGAGGTCCCCCATTTGTGGCCTTACTTGACTTAGGCTATGCTTAAAATTCCCATGTTATCAATCAAAAATTTAAATTAAAACATAAATTAAGTAATAGTTATTTAAATAGAGGTATAAATATAATATATATAGTAATTTATTTCTAATCAACAATTTTATTATTATTATTATTTATCTTTTAAATATTAAATCACAATAGGTGTTTTAGTTTACAATTAAAATTATTTAATATTTAGCTAGATCAATTTTATACTTTGTTGATAACTTTAAATTAGTAATTGTGTATGTATTGTAATTTCCTTTATTTTAACTTTGGCAGTATTACAACAAATGTGTGTTTGTTTAATAAATTATTCACATGTATTCATAGAATAGTTCTAGTATGATTAGATATTTAATGAATGTATTAACCTAGTTTGCATCATGGAAACATGGAAAAGTCACCTCCACATAGGAAAAAAGGGGGGCATACCCACGGGGATTCTTCTTATAAGCCTCATGAGAAACAACACAACTTCTTAATTAGTTTGACATCATCTTTGTAGGGTGAGTAGAAATGGGTTCTATGTATTCTGCTCATATCAAATTATTTTCTCTCACATAATGCAACATGTTTTTCATTGAAATTTATGTGCAATGATGTTGAGTGTGCATGATTTATTTTCATGTGAAGTGTGATGAACATATATTAGAGTTTTTTATTCTAAAAAAAAACTTGTGGCCTTTATGTCCATGTGTAAGTGTGAAAATGTATTGAGTTCTTTTAGATTATACATGGGCACCTCATATGGCCTCTCTTATCAAGATCCATTTCTTTATTACCTTGGTTGCACTTAAGCAAGGTATTAGTGTACTAATTATAATTATTGCACCTCATATTAAATTTACTAAAGTAATTAATAGTATTTAATTATGTAAATTAGGAAATAAGAGCACATATCATCTCATTTATTAATGAGACTGCACTCCACCTCTACTTCATTAAAATCCTTCATTGATTATAGTTAAGTGCTAAATATCCCTCATCAAGATGCATTCACTTAGTCATCAATATGAGTTCACTTAATATCTTAGCTCCTACTATTTAGTTGGTCCTCTAGTTTACTACTCTCCTTTAGGATACTTGCCACCTTGAATTGTGATATCTAGAGACTATATATTGTAGGTCATTTCATTTATTATATACCTTGAACTCATCGAATACATATATCAAAATTTTATTCTTTTTTCTTCTATTTTCTATTAAATTTAGGCTAATGGAATTCCCTACTTTTAGTCCTAGGGAGATTTAATATTATTATTCATGCTTCTATTAAAACCTAATATCTATATTAAATTCATTAGAGGGATATGTACATTAAGTAAATTTGAAATGAGATTGATAGGGATTGAGCATTATTGCCCTACTTTTCCAATATCAAGTAGAATGATAGAGTTATCTCCAACATTAGAAGGAGGGTTAGTTAGGAAAAATATTCATTTTGATGGAATCTTGGGCTCATATTTTTGGGTAGATACATTATTTTTTCGGTTTTCCTATCCAAAATGATGTGGGAGTATCTCTATACTCTTTAGAGGGAGGAATTTCCTTGATGATAATGTAAATAATTATATTGATAGAAAAATCATCAAAATGGATAATGCATTAGAGCGTAAGTTCTTTGATTTTTTACCCATCATTAATTTGGTTTACTATTTGACTTGGACCAAATGGAGAATTAAAGGGAATCTTGAGGTGAGTGTTATTTTGGGTCCCAAAACCACTACTCCACAATCAAAGAACTCTTCTTACCTTTGAGGATAGGGATTTGTCATCAAGAAGGTAAACTGGGTGTTCACCAATATACTAAGGCATGTTAAAAGAAAATTGATGAGAATGGGTAGTCTCTCCTACACTTTGGGCTTATCTAGACTGAGGAGGGTACTCCTATATGTATCCTTAATAGGGCTTTCAACCAAATAAAATATATCATGGTTGAAACAATTAGTAGTTATACCTAATGTGCACAATCCATATATTTTTTACTAGATCAAGACAAACTAGCTACACAAAACCTCTTATATAGATGATAACACACCTTATACATGAACCTATAGATGAAAATAGTATTTTAATTCCTTTAGATGATTTCATTTGACATTACATACATAATGTAAAATTGCAAACAATCATGACATGATTCTCTAATGATTTTATTGATTGGGTTTTCTTTATATTGTTCCCTCATTTGTAATACTAAATCATGAAAAAATGCATGATAAAATAGATCTAATGTACTCTTACTTCTAAACAATGAAAGGGGTTATGTTGAAAGATGAATATTTTATCTTACAAGTTGATATGGATCAAGCTACTCTATTGGGTAATAGTCACGAATAACAAAGAGGGAAGAGATACAAAATCAACATGACTAGAGATGTATTTACATACAAATCTGCAAATATTACATCCAATATAATGGACATACTTAACAACATATCAATTGATAAGTAGGAGGTATTTTTCCAATGTCAAATTATGATATTGCTATGATTCAAAGTCAAACTCATTGACCCATGTTTCATGAGTAGTGGTTCACAAGAACCCATCTCTCATGATAATGAATGTTCACTTAGCACTCATTGCATCTAGGTGATGCTGAAGCAGCCGGGAGGTCATCCATGCTCAGCGAGCTTAGTTTTCTCCTAAGCCCGCTTGTTGGCAAAACCTTCAGCAATATGAACCATTCATAATAAAGCCCTTTAGCTCATCAATTGAACATGGGTCAATGAGTTTGACTCGAAACAACACGGTTGAATCGCAATATCATAATTTGACCTTTGGAAAAATACCTCCTATATCAATTGATGAGCTAAAGGGGCTTTATTATGAATGGTTCATAAGGCACAACACTTGCTGAAGGTTTTGCAAAGTAACAACTCAAGCCGGGCTTAACCGGAAAACTCCCTGGTTGCGCGCAGCGAATCTGGGATGGGTGACCTCAGTGCTTCACCTCTGTGAGCATCACCTAGATGCAATGAGTGCTAAGTGAACCATTCCATATCATGAGAGATGGGTTCTTGTTGAACCACTACTCATGAAACATGGGTCAATGAGTTTGACTTCGAAACAACACTTGAATCGGTAGCAATATCATAATCCATATCAAAACTACAATAAATCATATGCAATAAAGGAATGAAAATTACAAAGAGTTTTTAATGTAATAGGTTCTATCATACATACATAAAACCCTCATTACATTTGTGCCAAAAAATATGGAAAGAGGAAATACATAGTCATGATTAAAATATTCTCTTGAATCATTATAAATTTTCATGGAGACATACCATTACATGTAGACATTTTTTATAAAATCCTTCCTATATTTTACAAGATGTATTCTAGTAGTTAGAGACTAGACATTCAATATTTGATGTCCTAGAATTAGCTACAAGTGTTCTCAGACCAAACAATTGGCTTAATGAACAATCCTTTGAATTTAGAATAAAAGTGCATTATCGTTTGATATTTCATGCCCCAATCCATACAAGGGAATCTAATATAGATCAAGATATTCAAATCCACCGATGTATTTATGATGATCCATATGATTGGTGATCATGATATAATGTGAAAACCATTGGGACTACAATTACAACCACCACATTAATGGATACATGGGTCACTTTCATTTTCCATCACTAGAAGTACATGTAAATCCATTCCCTTAATATGGAGAATTATTTTTAGGTGGGAAAAAATCTAGGGTAGTTACAATGCAAATCAGGTTAATGTTGGTACCCTAAGTCATGTTAGGAGGTAGGTGAAAGTGAATAGTGTAAAATTTGAGATTTTTAGGAATCATAGGCTGGGAATACCTTATAACACAAACCAATTTGAATGATTCAAGGATGACAAATAAGAGGAAAAATTCAAATCTATTAAGAGGAAGTATAAAACTTCGACAAAGGTAAGGAAAAAGGTGGGGAATGGATAAAATGGATGTCGAGAATATGAAGAATTGAAGTTTTGACAAGGAAAAGGGATGAAGGCTAGGAATTAATGAAAGGTATGCTAGGATAGGGAAAAAAATATATTGATAAGGACAAAGGAACAATGTAGAGTTAGGATCTAAAAGGAATACCAAGAAGGGAAACTCTAAAATGGATGTAAGGAAGGTAAAATTTGAGACTTTGACAAAGGAAAAATCCTTAAAAATTTGAACATAAAACCTCCACTTATGAAATTTTTTAGACCTTTACAACTTCCAACACATTGGAAAACACATGGGGGATGACAATGAACAACATTTTTAATTTTGAAAAATGGAGACCCATACAAATATTTCTTAGATTAATTATATGTGATGAGAAAAATAAGGCCTAAATGCACAAAAGATTTATAAGAAGAATTTGGGAGTGTCATATTAAGTCCCAACATTCCCTTCCTAAGGTTCTTTTCCTATTTATATTTTTATTGAGGATTGCATAGTAATCTTGGTTCATAAACCCCAAATTTTAGGAATTATAGCCTTTATCTATACAAATGGATGTTATGTATTGACCTAGATATAGATATATACCCTTTTGACCCTACCTAGATTTTCCTCCCTAGTCTTCCCATGGAATGCTAGGATGAGGATATTATCATGGTAATTTTTAATCCATTTACATATTTCTTAGCACTAGACAATGTCACTAGGAATAAAATAAGGATGGTATTTTTCAAATGTTGCGTCAATGCCACCAACAATAAGGTCCTACCAATATGCTAATTATAGAATCAAAACTTAGACATTGGTCTAAATGCATATAATAGAATAATTTATCCTTATTTTTTATAAAAAATGATAAAAATAATGTCATTTGATTGATTTATGTCCAAATGTCGCTACTAAGAATATATAAAAAATTGAGATGGAGGTACAATCAAAAGGTAAAATTCAATAAATTGAGGAGATAACACTTGCTATTTCTAACCTAGTATAAAACCTCGAGAAAGGAGAAATAGAATTTCAAGGAAATAAGTAACCTAAGAAGTCTCTTCTATTTTAGGATCTTTCTTTAGAAAATACATCAAATCCTATCTCAAGTGGAATTGATGCTACCTTGAATAATCAAGGTCATATCCTCACTTAGTCGACTATGTTGCATAATAAGTTAGTGGATACATTTGTTATGAAATCAAAAACTCTTTAAATAAGGATGCCTTCTCCCCTTCTTCTCCTTCTACCCTACCACAATAAACTAAGGGTAAAGTTATGTAAAAAGTAAATAAGGTAGAAAGACTATTTATGTAAGATTGAAACTAAAATATAAGAGGCCAAACCACAAGGAAATGAGGTTGAAGGAAATTTCACATGATGTAGTCAATGGGAGATGGAAAACTTTAGATGTTGAAAAATACAAGAAGATAAAGAAAATGAAACTCCTCTAATTAAATATAAGGAGGCCAAATATCCCTCAAGAATAATATCTTTAATAATTTCTTAAAGGAAGTCAACTCAAATATCCTTTTGATATAAGAAATAAAAATTTATATGGATTATTTTAATGATATCCACACAAAGGTTTGACCATTTGTAAAATATTAAGTTATAGCTAGTGAAGGGGCCTCAAGGAGAATTATCATATTGTGGAGGCCCTCAATCCTTGAAGGTACTTTTATTTCCATGCACAAGAACTACCTTAATATTTTTTTTTCATAAAATTCTAGGATATTCTTGGATTATGAAAAATGTGTATTCTCCTCACACTCTACCTCTTAGAAGAAAAATACATAAATATTTATGTAACTTAAAAAAGGACTACTTGGGCCACCTCTATATAGTATTAGGTGAATTTAACTCCCCCATTTATCCTTTAGAAAAGTGGGAGGAGTCACTGATTCTTCTAATAATATAAAAAACCTTGTATATTTTATTTCAACACTAAATCTAATGGACATATAGCTCTAAGGAACTTTATTTTCTTGGTATAAAAAAAGAGCTAACAACAACATTTATGTCAAGGTGGATGGATTTCTTATCTCTTCTAGTTGATAATATTTTACAAATGATTTCTCTCAATACTCATTAGATGGCTTTAAGCATACCCTATTTCTCTTTTCTTTAAGAGAGGAAAATATCCTTTTAGATTAGATATCATGTGGACCCTTAGTGCAGGGGCATCAAGAGCCTCATAAGCATACTTTTTGTTATTTTTGAGTTTTAGGTTGTTTGTGTGTTTTGGAGTCTAATAAGTCCATTTACGACCATTTGGAATCATATTGGTTCATTTTGGAGTGTTAATAGGGTCTTTAGTTAAAAAATGTATAAGTTGCCAAATGTTGCAAAAAAGTTGTCATGCAAATTTGGAAAGGTGTCAAAAAGCAAGAAATAGTTACATACAAATAAAGAAACCATTGCAAAACAGTTGGGATTGGTTGAAAATGTAGGAATACACCCTCCAAAGTTGGATTGAAGGTTGGAGACATTGTTTTTGAAGTTTGATGAATGAAAACCTCAATTTTGTGTGTTTTTTTTGGGTCTTACATTGTTTTCAACTTGAAGTTGTGCATTGTACGACCTAGTATGACCTCATATCAAGGAATATAATAGATGGATGGAAAGATATTTGTTTATAATTTAAAATACTTTTTTTTTTCCATTAAATTTCATTGTGTTTTGTGTGAGATATGGCCATTCTGGTGAAAGCTACCCTGTTATAACAATGTTTTCCAGAATTTGCAGTCTAAAAATGTGCTAGTATGGTACAATATTGGGATGAAACCAATTGGAATGGATTAATATATGTTTCTAGCTCTCAATTATTTTTGTTTGGGCCATTTTCATGGATATTTGAATAAGTTATGATCATTTTTTAAGGACAGGTCTGAACCCTAACTAGGGTTCCCAATTTTGAGAAAAATGCCATAAATTTCTTTTCCACTATTGGATCTTGATGAAAATAGGAGGAAAAGTCTCTAACTATATTATCTTCAATCCCACTAGAGAGATTGAATTCATTATTCATTTTGTGGAAGTTATTAATGACAATGCGTTTTCATTTCCTCATTAGGACAACCCTAAAACCCTCCATGATGATTGTTTGATAAGTTCCTTGCATTATCTCATGAAGTCTAATCTAATAGTTGTTGTGTCATGTTGTTGAAATTTATTTCAGGCCAAGGATACAATGAAAAACTCATTCCTTGTGTTGATTGAGTAATGGGGTTTGTGTGTGCCTTGTGACAAGAAACCATAAGTTGGGAACACTGTATTACACAAGTTTGAGTCTTGAAAGTTTGAGAACCTTTTGTGTTATGTTGAAATAAGTCTGAAACAATCAAGAGCCTTATGTTCACTCTGGTTTCTTCCTTGTTTGTGATGTTGGTCATTTGCATTGTTAAGTACAAGCCATTATTTGAATGAAGTCATTGTTGTGTGGTGCATTGATGGAAACAAGTGTTTGGTTCAAGAGGGTTTGTGAGTCACAAAATGTGTTGGAAAGTATTGAAACATTGTTGTCCCTTGCTCCATAATTTCTATGCTTTTTGATGTGTTTCCCATACTTGAATGCTCATTAGTTTGTGTCCTAAATGGCGACAAGGTGTACTAAAGTGTTTGAGTTGCTGCCTCTAATGAAACCATGGAGTGATTATGTATTAGTACTATCATATTGAGAGAGTGTCTACCCTTGCTCTGCATCAACCCTTTATATAAGTATTAAGAAGCATATAAATAATTGGTGGGATGTAACTGGTTGAAGGGAAAACTATGTATAATGTGGTCAGAAAGGTAAAAAATATTAAGTGGAACATCAATCATTGGAATACAAATCATTTTGATAATATTTTTTACTATAAAACTAATGTGAAGGAAAAAAAGATAAAATGTATTAAAAAAGAAATGGATTCTCAAGGGGCATTATATGATCTATATTGTGAATAAAAATATATCCTTTTAGAGGAAATATTTTGGAAGTAAAAAATAAGAGTCCAGTGGTTGAAAGTTGAATAGAAACACTAAATTTTTTCACCAATTTATCCTCAAAAATAGAAGTAACAAAATTTTAGAACTATGAGATAGGATAGATCTAAAATTATAAAGTAATGGGTTATATTCTTCCACTCTTTACACAATTTAGTCTCGTTTGAAAAATATTCTAAAGAAGATGAAATGCTCGCTATCATCTCCAATTCTATTTCATCAAATAACAAAGAGGTGATGGGTCGATAAATTATTGATGAAGAGATAAAAGTTCTTGTCTGATACTTACAAAGCTCCTAGATTTAATGAGATCTTTCCTACCTTCTTTCAAATTTATTAGGATATTGTTAGTGAAGATGTGACTAAGGAAACTCAATAGTTTTTTATTGGTGGCAATATTATAAAGGAAATCAACAATAGCTTATTGATTCTTATACTCAAGAAGTTTGAAGCTAACAAACTAAAATATTTTTAACCTATTAGCTTGTGTAGCCTGGTTTACAAAATAAATTCCAAAGAAATTTGATTTTAATGGGATAATTTTAATATTTTAAATGATTACTTCACCACTCCTATGTGTTTGGTAATTAAAAATGGAATCCCCAATGGCCATCTTTCTTCCAAATAGGATAAATACAAGGAAATATCCTATAGCCTTGTATTTTTATATTCTTGTTGAGTTTTTCAGAAGGAAAATATCCAAAAGTATCACTAATGACAAACTTAAAGGTTTTAAACCAACTACTTTTATTCAACCTAATTTTCATTGATGATACAATTTCACTTGGAACAACTATCATGAAATCTAATAAATAGAAACATACTCTCTCTATGCAACAATATCTAAGTAAAAAATTAACAAGATAAAAGTAGTTTTATTTTTTAACATTAGAGAGTCTTTACATTATAATATTTCTACTATTCTTAGATTCTAACATTAATTATCTACCATCCAACTATTTTGGAATGCCCCTAATATTAGCTAAAATCCTCAATCATACCTAGAATAACCTTTTAGAAATGATTCAAAGGAAATTAGTAGCTTTGAAGAGTGGTCTTTTATGTCATGCAAGTAAAATGCAACCCATCAAATTTTCCATTCAAATTATCTTGGTGTACTAGCTATCTCTTATCAAAATCTCTAGGTGTAAGTATGAAAAAGGATAATAAATTTAGAGAAGATTTTGACTAAGAGAAGATTTTTGTAGTCAAGAATTGAAGAAAAAATAGAGGATATCTCTTGATTCTTGGGGAAAATTTTATTTTCTAAAATTCACGGTGGATTGTGATTCCATAAAATTAAAGACACGAATAAGGATTTTATGGCTAAAGTGGGATGGGAACTCATTATTCATGGGAGTGATTGGTTTTTCATAATAAAAGAAATATTTGAATAATAAAAATGCGTTGTTCCTCATTGCTAAGAATAACTTGATGGGTAGTTTACACATTTGGAATAACGTAATCAAGTATATTTAATTACTAAAAGAGGAATCAAATAGCAAGTGGTAAATGATAAAAATGGGAGGTTTTGGGAGGAAATATAGTTATCCATTATCATCTTGATCTCTACAGTCGTGTGTCAAAATCAAAGTCTTTACATGACTAGGGGAGATGACCCAGTACCTGAGCATGTTTCAATAATTGTGATAGTAGTTGTTTATATAGTGTCCAATATTTTTATCAATATTGGACCAATAGTTGTGACTTTAAAGTTGTTAGTGTTGATGATGACTATCCATAATTAAACAAAATGTATTCCTTTGATCTAAAAAGCAACCAATCATGTGGTTCCACATTAGCGCTCAATAAAACATGTTGTGAATGCACAAATATTGGTCTCACTTTTTTTTTGGGCCTTTTTGGACCGCTTGAGAAAAAGCATGCTGATGTGGCATCATCTTTGATGATGTGACCCTGAAACCTTAGTTATAAGTAGGGGACTTGCCAAGTAAGCTGCTGTAAAAAATTGGGAGTGATTTGAAATTTCCACGTAGGATAATTAGAAGCGCGAAGTTAGGGTGCACAACTACTAGGTCCTCTCCCCTAGTATGGCCATTATATTGTTGATTTCTCAAACAACACTATAGAGGGAAACACTTGGGAGATATCTAGATACATAGACATGTAAATAATACATTATTTCTTTGGAAGGCCTAATTATTAAAGTCAATTATTTCTACTTCAATTTGTTTCTTAGAGAAGATGAAATCATATAAACGACAATGTCCAATATAATTTATTCAATAACTTTTGGTTATTATATATGTTGGAATGTCAATACGTGAAGATATAATGTGGAGTGGCTTCTTCCATAAAAAAATATAGTGTAGGAAAATTGATTCTTGAAAATGAATAAAACTTTCTTGAGAAACAAACTTACACTAGCATTTGGATGAACCAGAGGTTCTCTACCTATTTGATTTATCCCTTTTATGAAATATTTATAAATGAAATAAAATTAAATATTTGACTTACAATAGAGCATGAATATACTTAGTTATAATTGTAGACACCTAAAAATGGCTAGCACATTTTGTCTACTCATCACTACTTCTCATCATCGTTTTCCATCAATGTTAATTAAATAGTTCTTAATTATTTAATTAAGCCAACACATTATCCTCATTAATGATGTAATTTTTAATTATTTAATTAAATCATCACTTTCTAGTATCCTCATTAATTAAGTAATTTTTAATTATTTAATTAAATCATCACTTTCCATCATCAATATAAATTAAATAATTTATATTATTCAATTAAATTATCATTTTCCCTTCTTCAATTTTCCTTACCCGCGTTAATTAAATAATTTTAGAATTATTTAATTAGTTTATAGTTCCTCTCATCCACTTCAATTAAATAATTTTTAATTATTTAATTAATTTTACAAATTCCTTCATCCACATTAATTAAATATTTTTTCATTATTTAATTAATTTATGCATTCATTCTTCTTATCCACTATAATTAAATAGTTTTGTTGATTTAATTAACTAATATTTCCTCTAAAACTAAATAAATTAATTTAATTTATTTTTCTATTTTTAATTCTTCTAAAAATAAATTACATTAATATTTTATTTATTTCTTAAATTTATATCTTCATTTCATGCACGTGAATAAAATAAGTATTTATTTAACTCTATTAATATGTATCATCCTACACCATTGATCAAGTATCGGATGAAAGATATAAATCACCCATCATTCAACCATTCAAAGCATCCAAAATTTATCAAGAATATGTAATATCATTATGTCATATTGTTATCACTTTGCAAATCAAGGTTATGCTAAGGAAAGAGCAATCCACCTATCAACCAATTTGAAACAGTCAAGTATAATGGAGTAAGATTAGGCACTTGTGGAGGAATATTGGTTCGATTTGATTTACTTTATTATATGTGCACACATTCTCATTGATGTGGTTATTGATTATTGAATTGGATTTTTCTTAAATTATCATTTTCAGGTTTGGTAATTTAATATGCTCACATTTTGGTACACTTAATGGGACCCACATCCCTAAATTTATTATTTTTCATTGAGTTTATGTGATTTTAAAGTTACAAGTGTAGAGTGGCACTTTTTTCTAGAACATGATTTTTGCAGATCGATGCTTTTGATCGATAGAGTTGTACTTTTGATTAGGGCTTCTACACTTCTAATTTGCACAGTTTTACTTTTGATTAGGGTTCAATGCTATTGATTTGTAGTTTAACACATTTGATATTTATAGTGATGTATCTAATTTTTGTGTACAAGGTTTTGAATTACTTATTGCAATTGACTTATCACTTGCATATTATTACTTTTTCGATATTTGAATAGTTGATATTTATCAACTGAGCTCTAGAGGAATTTTTGAAAAGTGACAAATCATTATTTTGCAAGGTTTTTACCCTTTTTCATATTATTTTTGGTTCTAGGTATAGGTTAGATGAATAAAAAATTTGAAGATAGATTTGCACATTTAATAAGCAGTTCAACACATCTAAAGAGCAAAACGCCACTATTGATAGGTAAATCAATGCTTTTGAAGGTATATTGGTGAGTTTGACTATTATTTAATGTGCTTTATATCTATTTCTATGCTTTTGATAATATCATTTGATTTTATTGCCTAATGTTTGCATGATTTTGAAAAAATAATCAAGTGATGCAAATTGACAATTATTGGGAGAAGGAATTAAATTTAAGACTACTGATGCAATTTGGTGTAGAGAAAAGTGGACTTCTTTCTATTAGCTTAGTTTCACACTTCATTTGGGTTTAAAAATGAACATATATGCCATGTTTGTGTAAGTTATAGGGTGTGTATTCTCTCTCCTTGTGCTTCATGCGAGCTTGGAGATCAAAATCACCTTACATTACTTTTCTATTTTCATGTTTACACAAATTGAGCTATTGTGTGTGTGTATACTCTCCCCTTTAACTTTGTGTGAGCTTGGGGATCAAAAGCACTAGTTCTAATCTTTATTATTAGGGGAATTTCTTGGGGATTTCATCACCCCAAGGTCAACCTCAACCATAATTTTTGGTAGGGTGTATAAAGGGGTAGAGAAAAATTTGAACCTCAAGAGTGAGTCATTGTTGTGTTTGGTCAAGCCTGGAGACCCTCAATTAGTCGAGACTTGTATAGGTGAAGAGGATAGGAGAGGCCATCCTAGACTCAAGAAATTATAGATGGGTCTTTAGTTCACAAATACCACTACAAACCTTATTTTTAGCAAGCCTAAGACCATCGACTATCAATCTAGTTTGGTGCAAGGTACATTATCATTCCTGAAGTTACTCACCATGTAACTTCTTGAGTAAGGTAGAAATCCCTTGGGCTAAAGGTGTCAAAACCTCTAAGGTGAGAAAAAAGGTGAGCCCTTGTGTCATTGAACTCCTATCCATCAATTCTTGAGAAGAGAGACGTTGCTTGCAATAATATCAAGGTATTTTATTATGTGGGCCTACACTAGTGTGACACTCTTACTTGAAAAAATATAGGGTTATTCATGTTCTTGGTGTGTCTTTCTTGTCAATATTAGTATAATACATTCAACATTAACTTGACATTATCAATCATTGTGTTTATTGTTTTATCTCTTGCAAAAGAAAATAATCTTCCCTAAACTAGCAAAAAAATAAGATTGTTACACAAAATCACACTTCTAAGTCTAAAACTAAGCATCTAAGTTATCCAAATGTTTCCATTCAAAATAAGCATTTCATTGAGCAATTATTAAACCAAATGTTGCCATTCAAAATAATTTAAAAGAAAGATGTCAAATTTAAATGGAACACAAATTGTCAAAATGTGTTTGATGACATGAATTAAGAATTTTTTAATTCACTTGTACTCATTCCTATTATAAATGATAAGCCTTTTCTCATGCATGTACCATACACTAAGTCTATCATTGGAGGTCTTTTAGCAAAAAATAATAAAAAATATGAAGATCATGTGGTTTATTACATTAGTTGTACCTTAATAGATTATGAGACATAATATGTATATATATGGAAAAATTATGCTTGGTTGTGGATTTTTCCTTGCAAAAACTAGGATATTATATAATTCATCCTGAGGCACATGTCATAATAAAAGAAGATCCTCTCAAACATATGTTGTCTAAATCCAATCTCTTGGATTGTGTTGCACCATGGGTGATGTTTATTTTAGAGTTTGATCTTAAATGTTTCTCCAAAATATATATTAAAGTATAAACCTAATTTTTGACCAATTATTTAAAATACCATGCCCTACTCATGTACATATTTATACATCTTTTCTTGATGATTATATTTTACACATTGATCCCTCATTCTCTTGGACCATTTTTGTAAGAATCTAGATGCGTGAATAGTTTTGGGGTGGAATTAGTATTGTAACCTCCTTCAAGAGACTTGGTCCCCCTCTTTTTCACTTAATTTTACTATCAATAACAAAGTGATCAAATATGATGAATTTCTTGTGAGATTTTGTATCATCATTTTCTTAAAATTTAAATATATTAATATTCATGATGATTCAAAACTTGTAGCCATACAAATAACTAGTGGATATGAGATAAAAGAAGCATAATTATCACAATATTACAAGTTTTCATTACAATTTTTTTATTCATTTAATTTATTTACTATCAATACCATTCCATGAAAGGAAAATCAACATGATGATGCTATGGCTAGTGTTGCTTCCCTCACAATTAAGGATAATTATGATCCTTATTTTACATTGATCATCCATAAATTAAAACAACTAGATTTGGTGGTATTCCCACTTAAGTACTCAAACAAATCCTTCATCTAAATTTATAAATTTACTATGCTTTCTTATTAACAAGGGTTTCGATGATATAGTAGTTTTATGACTAACTAATTACAAAAGTCTATTACACTCCAAGATTCCCACAAGGGAATATGTGGGGTCATGTTAGTAAAAAAATATTAGTACCAAATATATTATCCATGGGTTGGAGTAAAATGGAAAAATAATCCAATAAATTGATTAAAAAATGTGTAGTGTGTAAAAAATATAGTAACTTACAAAAAAGAACCTACCCATGAGATTCATCCCTATACATCACCATGACCATTCTCTAATTTTGGATTAGATTTGGTGGTTAAATTTTCCCTAACTTCTTCTAAAGAATTTTTTTTATCATTAATGACAATTACTTTATGAAATGGTTCAAGGACATACCTTTAAAACTCACTACAATGACACCATATGGAATGCAGACTATATCTACATCCTTGAAGGATGACAATACAAAAAAATGAACACCAAGAACAAAAAAACATCAATGACCAACATGGTTAACAAAGTCATAAATCCAACCATATGAAACATATAGTATATAGAAAAGGTTCCCTAATACACAAAAAGAAACCAAACTATAAAAACAAAGATTATCCCTCATAGCTTTCATTGGAAATCACACCATCAATTGTAGGGGACACTAAGGAGAGTTAAAGATGTGTGCCTTTTTGAATATGAATAAGCAAGATGAAGAGAAAGTTAAACAACATGAGCACATTATTATAATTTCCACCCAAATTATTTTTCAAGGACTCCAACCTATTTATAGTTTCCAATGAAGTGCCACAAATAATCCCATTTATCACAATGGAGAGAATAGTGAAATTCATAGCAGAGGATACTAGAGAAATAGTGGGAAAAAGACTACCAATTGTAGTTGAGCCAACATCCAACCTATATCAGTCAAGTGCAGAGTCCAAGAAATAAACTAAGAAACTTAAAGGCTAGATATACTTGTGTTTTCTAAAAATTTAACTAGCTCTTTATCTGGAAGGATATCTATGGATTTGGAGAGAAGAGACGATGCCATCTTGAAGAAAAATGTATTTTTATTATTCTTTATCCATTTTCTTCTTATAACCATTCTTAAAGCCTCATCCACTAGAAGACAAAGGATGGCTAACAAAAGACCTAATTTATCCCTTTCATAGGTATAACAATCACTATGTTCTAAAAAAAAATTTGGAAGATAAATCTACTAGAGAACACCCATTGCACATAAGATAATTCTCACAAAGCAGTAGATGACAAAGGAGAGGCAAGCCAGCTTAAGGAACATCCAAGAGGATAAAATTGTAGATGTAATAATTTCAAATCTTGTAAATATTTTTACAAATCTCCTCAGATCAAAGAAAATATTATCAGATGAAGGGAACATGGTATCCAAAACATACATAGAGGAAAGAATTGGATATATAAGCACAAATAAAAATCCAAGGAAAGAAAAGTGCTCACAAATATTATTTCACACGGGGGCAAGGTACAATAACATATGCATCAACAAAATAAATTATTAGAACTAAAAATTGATCACAAATGTGATTAGATGAAGTATGATATTGGTCCTAGAGACATGTGCGACAACACAAGGGAGAACCCTAGGAAAATACTTCCAAATGAATGACCTACATTAGCAAATTATTTCCAAGGATAAAAATGCCACATAAGGACACCCCAATAAGGGAGTTGACATAATTAATCTTCATGAGTCATGCACTCCAAGATACAAGCCACCTTATAACAATTTTTTTTTTAAATTTCTAGTAAAGAAGCATCTTTCCATTCAAATAAAGAAGAAAACTCAAGAAGAGAAATATCCCTATCAATAGCCCAATTTTCACTATCTTACAAACTATTAGCCTCCTTAAAATAGTGAATACATTTATAGTAATTAAATTTTCCAAACAACCACCAAGCTCTCTCCATCAAATAAGATAGTTTCTAGATAATTAATTTTTAGCATAGAGTCTCTTTCAATGATAATTTTTTATATATTTATTTTTAGGGTAGGTTCAAAACCTAAGGTAAGGGATTGAATCTTAGCCTCATTGTTTGTACATGTACGACCAAAAATTAGAAAAACAAGTGAGAACCATTAACAACAACCACACAAAAAATAAGGTCCAAGCAATCCAATTCCAATCTAGCAATCAAGAACAAAGTAACATAAGATAATCGAGAAATTGAAATAAATCAAAGCAATACCTTCTCATGTCAATATTGAATCACCTCCATTGTTCTTCTCCATTTTTATTTGTAAGTCTTTGTTTCTCTTAGATGTTATGTGTGCACAGTTACAATAAACTCATATTGATATGATAGAAAAATATCGAAGATTGTTCTTAGAATTCAAATGAGAATGAAGGTTGATTTTATAGAAAATGCAGAGTTTGATGGACGGTCAAGATTTGAGGAAGAACTAAAAAGATCAATGGAGGAGAATTGATGAGAGGAATTGATTGATCAGTTAACTATTTGCATGACTCAGTTAACTAATTACATGATTTCGATAAGGGAATTGATTGAGAAGTGAACTAATTACATGAGGATTTGATTGAGATATTAATTGAGACTGAGTGATAGTGGACTAAATTTATTGATTAGAGAACTCGAAGTGAGTGGGAGTGAAGTGGAATTGATTGAGCTAGAGTAGATATGTGTGTTGGAGAAGCTTTAGGTAGCTCAAGGAAATTAGGTAGAAAAAATACCACACCACCATCCGTTCAGAAGTCCTTCGGGGCTTTACCTACTACTAGAGAGATAAGAAAAACTACTGCCAATCCTTCAGTAAGGGAGAAATCCCCTCCAGTTGTGCATGCCACAAGGGAAGAGAAGAAGAGGACCACTACTACTGCACCACTTGATGTGGTAGCTAAAAGACGAATGAAACAAAAAGCTACAAGAGAGAAGGATATTGGGACAAATGTTGTTGATGAAGAAGAAGATTTGGAAGATGTACCCCCACTAGTCAGAAGAAGAAGAAGTGATGCCTCATAAGGTGAAGTAGCACCAAAAGGAGAAAGGTTGACATAGTAGATACTAAGAACGAAGAGGAAATTGAAAAGGGAAAAAAAGCATTTAAAATTCATATAAAGGAGAAGAAGAAGGAAGCCAAGAAGTCTCACTGGAGAAGAAAAATACTATAGAAGTAAAGAAGACTCCAGGAAAAAGCAAGGAAAAGAAACAATCTAAACCGGTAAGACCTCACTCCCCAATGAAACTTAAGGCACTATTTAATAGCATTGTACAAAATGAAATGTTGGCTGAGACCATAACATTATACAAGGATGTAGATGAGGTAGACAAAGCTACCATCTTAGAAGCTATAATCAAGTATATTGTTGTGTTGGAAGTTGATATGTGAAACATCAAGAAGGATATTCCTAATGATTTATGGAATATTTTGCTAGAAAGAAGATAAGAAGCAATAAAAGAGCATGAAAGGCTAAAGGATGAAGCCTTGGAAAGAGTTAGTGCTCCACTTTCAGAAGATGATAGAGCCACATTGGCTACTGTGCTCAACAAGGAGCTGAGGACTAAACAAAGGGTGACTACCCTCATGGGAAAGGACAAAGATGACCTTGAAAGGATTTGGAAGGAGAGCAATGATAAAATTGAAGAGATTATGCAGAAGCTAGGATTGCTTCTAGTGGTTGAAGAAGAGATAAATGATGATACCATTGCTCCGGAACCAAATTTGGAAGAAGTGTAGACTGATGATGCTCAACATGAAAAGGATACTAATGAGGAAGTTGTAATGGATAACACCCCTATGGAAGTGGAGGATATGAAAAAAGAGAATGAAGAAGAGGAAATGATTGGAGAAGACATTGCAAAGGAAAATGCTACCACTTCTCCTCTGATACAAAATGTTGAATTTATTCCTTCGAAAACCACATAAAATACTACAGAGGAAGAGAATAGTAATAGGGTTGATGATAAAAATGATGATGTGGAGTGTGAAGAAGAAAAAATTGATGAATAATTTAAGAAGAAGAGCATAGAGAATAAAAAGAAGACAAAAACATGGATGCATCCAGAGATGAAAAAAAAGACAAATCAGTTGACTCTGGTACTACAGATGATAAGGGAAAAGTTGTAAAAATTAAAAATACTCCTAGTGAATCTTCTGGCTCCTTTCGAGATTCTCTAAGAAATATATTGAGTGTACGTCCTAACTTCCAACCAATTGTGTCTTCACAATTGTTGCAACTACCAATGAATCAAGGAAATGTTAACTTTAACAATATCTCTCCTATCCACAAGCTTCAACTAGGATATATCTTCCATGCATCCGCAAGGAAAGATATAATTGATTCATGTCAAAAGAGTAAAGAGTTAATGGATGAAGCAGTTAGGGCATTGCATGAGATCATACCTGGATCAAACATAGACACATCTCTATCTAGTATGGATAATCTCAAATTATTGATTGATTCTTTCAAAACATATGCATCTGGATTGAAGTTAGAAGTAAAGAAAGAGGTCGAGAAGAGGATAAGTAAAAAAGGGATGCTAGAGATCACAAAGAAATGTTCTATTGCACATAAGAAATTTTTAGAATTATTGAAAGATGTTGAAGGGTGCGCAGATGAGGCTAAGGAACTGTTGCGGTATGGAATGAAGTGGTCGAAGCCACACAAAGTATAAGAAAGGAGATAGACTCTATTGAGTCTCAGATTAATGATGCCTCTAGTGCATATGACCCAACAGTTGACCTTACTTATGTGACAAGGAATGTCATAGAGGATCTTCACACGATGTTCTTCTAGCTGCAGGCACAAAAAGAACACATTATTTTGCATTTTGGAGAGGTAAGGGATCTGATCAATCCCAAAATTACATTTTTTTCTAGGGCTCTTCTCAATTTTGATATGACAAAGAAGATGAATTTGGTACTTGTTACTCTAGAAGAAGGAGAACTTTTGTTAGAATTTGAAATGCAGAATAGGTTGCTTGTGGAGGATAAGTGAGAATGAGAGCAAGGAAGGAAATCCTGGGAAGATCAATTGAAGAATTTTTAGGCATCAACCACCTCTGATTAACTCATTTCTCTATCTTGTTATGAATTTATGTTTAGATTCTTTGTAAATATGTAAACCATATAGAATAGTTTTTCAGTATAATTTTGAGTTTTTACTCTAGTATATGACTCAGGGGGAGTCAATTCATTATTTTTCCAACTATATATATGACTACATAATTCAAGGAGAGTTGCGGTTAGGATCAAAATAGTGTATATAGGCACCCTTTGCCCTTGATTTCAAAGGGGGAGAATTTTTGGAGTTTTTGGCATGTTGCCATCAATGACAAAGGGGGAGATTGTTGGAAGTTTGAGGAGATTTTCATTGATGATGTTGTTTTGGAAACATGAGCATGGATGGCTCTTAATGACATATTACAGTGTTTTCATTGATGTCAACATTGTTGTGGATCATTTTGATTAATCCTAACATGTTTTTGAGGTGTTGTGGAAGACATTTGTGCAAGTTGAGTTGGTCTAGAAAGTTCAGTTGCATAGAAATTTGACTAAGTGTCAAATCTACCAGTTTAGTGTTACAGTGCATCAATTTTTGGGTCCACACCACTCTACAAATGAAGATATCACTAAGATTCTAACATTAATTTGGTGAATTTTAAATACAACTAAATCTAAGATTTCATATTTTTTGGACAAGAGGTTTGAGAGATATGTATAACAGAGTTTGGCCTAGCATTTTACAATCATTTTATGTGCAAAGTGTTTGTGTGGGAGATTTCACACTTCTCCATGAATGAGTTTTTGGATTTGCAGTGTTGAATTTAAGTTGCCAAATGTTAGTTGAGTGTGAATTCCAAATGGTATCAAGTTTTGAGGTCCACGCATGTCAAGATGTGGATACACAAATGAAGGTTTTGTTTTTAGGTCTTATTTGGAGCTAACCAAACATGTTTGTTGTTGTGTGAAGGATGAATAAGAATTTCTATCTCATGTAGGATCTATTATAGGTCCATGCTGACCTATCTTAAGGTGTTTTGAGATTTGAATTGTGGTGTGTGTTATGGATGATAATTTTTGGAGCCGACAAGTTATATTTTGGGTATTGAATCTAATTAGGCTGATCTAGTTGATGTTCTACTAGATGTGGATATATATGCTATATTGTTTTTGGTGTTTTGAGATAGATGAAGTAGTGAATGTGATGTGTATTGTGTGTTATGTGAATTTGAGTAGAGCAATGCGAAGTTGAAGATCTAAGTTGTGTGAATGAAGAGCAATGTAGAGTGTTGAATCAGAATTAGATAAGGATTATTAGTGTGCCTCAATGGAACTCTAATTCAAGCATACATAAGATGTAAATTATAACAACTCAAAATAGTTTGTGAGCCACCTTATTTATTCTATCATTTTCTCTATGGACAGTGAGTCCACTTAGATAGTGAGTCTACCTACGGTGAGCATTTCTATAATATACTATAATCGATTATAATATATTGTGAGCTAACCCTCATCGTGGTTTTTCCCATTTTGGGTTCTCCACATAAAAATCATGGTGTTCATGTGTTATGTGATGTGGATTTTTTCATGATTTCTTTCCTTACTGTAGTTGAATATACATTAGTTATTGGATGTTTTATGTTTGAATGGTTTAAGAGAATACTGATTCACCCCCCTCTCAATATTTTGGGTGTTCAACAGAAATTTGAGTCTTAAGTTCCTTAATCATCACCTTGTTGTTACTGAAAACAACATGTCATCAACATACAAGACAATGATTAGAATCAAATCATCAATAACCTTAAGGTAAACACAATAGTTCTCCTCACTTCTAACAAAACCCAACTTCAATACAAAGGCATCAAAATTTTGGTACTACATCATGGGTGACTGTTTCGAACCATATAAAGATCTCTTTAACCTACAAACCAAGTATTCTTTTCCTTTCACAACAAAACCATTAGGTTGTCACATATAAATTTCTTCCTCAAGGTCCACATGCAAGAAAGCAGTCTTAACATCCATTTTCTCTATTTCAAAATCACAAGCAACAACAATAGATAATAGTAATCTAATAGAAGTTAACTTAGCAATAGGAGAGAAAATTTCACCAAAATCAACTCCTCTCTAGGAGTAGCCCTTGACCACTAATATGGCCTTGTACCACTCTAACCAACCATCTGCTCTAAATTTATTTTTAAACACCCACTTGCAACCAATGGGATTCCTTCCTTTGGGAAAACTCACAAGATCTCAGGTATCACAACTATCCAGATCCATCATCTCCTCGTGCATGGTCTGCATCCAAGACTCACTTTCTTTTGAAGAAAGAGCCTCCCTGTAGGATCTAGGTTCATCGTCAACACTCAAAAAAGAAAATACACAACGAAAATTGGGTGGTCTATACCTATCAATTTGATCCATTTCCCTGTGGATCTTCTCAAGGTAGGAATAAGGGGCTCTTGTTTCTCTTCTTCTTCTTCATGCTCATCCTGCACATCATTTGAAATTTTTGAACTCTCTGAACCCTCTTATTCTTCTCCATCCTCAAATCCATTAGGTTGTTCATCCACATATGCATCTTCCTTCTTCTCAATATGTCTTGAAGTGCACTATTTTCTTCTTGTCTTTCTCCTTTGGCTATTCTTCACCTGAGTAAGCACTAAACTCCCTAAAAATTACATCTCTAGAGAAAACCATTTTACGGGTTAGTGGATTCCAAAGCTTATGAACTTTTACATTCTCACAATAACCAACAAAGATGCATTTATGTGCTTTTGGATCCAACTTAGAATGCTTCTCTTGAGGCACATGAACAAAATCCTCACAACCAAAGACCCTTAAATGTGAAACAAAAGGCTTTCTACCTATCCACACTTCATAAGGAGTTTTGTCAACAAGAGCTGAACAACAAGATCTATTAACCAAATAACATGTACTTACAACTTTTTCCTAAAAGAATCTATCAAGATTATCACCACTCAACACACTCCTAGCTCTTTCCATTAAGGTTCAATTTATTATTTCTGCTACCCCATTTTTTTGAGGTGTATAAGGTGTAGTATTTAACCAAACAATACCTGCATGCTTACAAAACTCATCAAATTCCCTAGAACAATATTCAGCCCCATTGTCAGATCTCAACACCCTTATCTTATAATCCATTTTCTTCTCAACTAAGGCTTTAAATTCCTTAAACTTAGTGAAAACTTCAGATTTTACATGTGTAAAATAAATCTAGGTGTATCTTGGCACATCATCAATGAAAGTAACATAATAATGAGATTTCCAAAAGAGTCAACATCCACTGGTCCAAACACATCCGAATGAATGATCTCTAATGATCTATTAGATTTATTAGACCCATTAGGAAATGATGATCTATTTTGTTTGTACCAAACACACAATGCTCACAAAAATCATTTTTACCAACAAAATAATCAAAAATACCAACCAACTTTTTATTCAAAATAGTCTTAAGACCTTTTTCACTTATGTGACCTAATATATGGTGCCACAACATACATGAATGTTTAGTGCTAGTTACATTGGAAAAATTATAAAAATTGGAGGCATTAATCCTAAATAAAGTCCCTATCCAAGATTCTTTAGCAATCACCAAATTCCCTCTTATCAACTTGCAACCAGACTTGTCAAATATCACATGCAATCCATAATCATTCAAATTAGATACTAAAATTACATTTCTTGCAAGTCTTGGAATATGTAAAACATGATCAAGGTTTTTAACCCTCCCATCATTGAAACACAACTTTACCTTTCCATTACAAACAATCTTCTTCATGCTATCATCACCAAGGAAAAATTCTCCCCCATCATAGGTTGAATATGAAGTAAACCATCCCTTGTGAGGATTCATATGGTAGGAGGCACCTAAATCAATAAGCCAAGCATCATTACTAATAGTGTTAGCAGAAATAAACAAAGCATCAGAATCACCATCTTCAGAGGACCTTTTCATGGAAGCATATGAACTCTTTTTCTTGTTCCTATACTCATTTTTCACATGCCCTCTTTTACCACAATTCCAACACTTTTCTCTTCCTGGGGGTTTTAAAACATCCTTTAGACTTATCTCTCTTCTTGTCCCCTTTAGGCCCTCCATTTTCTTTGGACCTTCTCACACATGCAAGGCACCTTGGGAGCCTACATTCATGGAATTTATCCTTATCTCTTCCAAAAGAAGTATTGCAATGAGACTATCCATCTTTGGTTCTATACCACCACCACTTATGGCAACAATTAGATTTTCCCAAGATTCGGGTAAAGAGCAAAGCAACAAAATACATTTATCTTCTTCTTCTAACTTAACATCTATTGATGCAAGATGACTTAAAATCATATTAAAAGCATTTAAATGTTATGCAATAGAATCACCATCCTTCAATTTCAGAGAAAACAAATATCTTTTGAGATATAACTTATTAGTTAAACTTTTAGTTTGATAGATATCACCTATCCTCTTCCAAAAATTGTATGCAGTGACTTCTTCTAAAATATTCAAGAGGACAAAATCTACAAGACAAAACCAAATGGTTCCATGTGCATTCTTATCCATTTTATTCCAATCTTCATTAGACATTTTCTCTGGTTTCGTTTGGTTCATAACTCCAACCACTGATCTCTCTCTTCAAGAAGATCCTCCATCTTCAACTTCCACATCTCATAGCCAGTGTCATTGAATTTCTCAATATCTAGATGAGAGGTAGAGACCATGGTTTTCAATCTTCTTCACAAATCTATAAAACCCACAATGCATAAGCTCTCACTACAACCAAAAAACCTTCAACACTCAAAAGAAAGGTGTCCCTCTCTTAATAGAACCATTAGCTATGATACCAAATGTTCTAAATCAAGGTATAACTTGCAACAATGTGAACTTAAATATGTGGTTGCAAATATGAAAATATGTTTACAAGATTACCATAAAATGATTAAGTGATTGACAATTGAAACAATGAAATAAAAATTTACAATACCCTAAGTCATCAACATAAGTGACACAAGATATATGCAGAGAAACCTTTGCAGGAAAAAACCGCACACCCAAAGAGATCCAATGTTCGTATTAATCTTCAATGAAGTACATCAATACAAAAATCCCCTCTACAATCCAACAACACTTTGCTATCCTAACAACCTGTAAAGAACTCATACTAAACCACCATCCCAAGACTCCAATATATAGAAGTTTGTGGAAGAGAATACCACAAATGGTATCCCAAAACAACAAGAAAAACCACCTAGAAAAAACCCACACCCCACGTAGTGGAAACCCCATAAACATGGAATTAAATATTCAATAATCACATGGCCTTCACATGGGTGCCTAACCCACAGCTAATCAAAATGAGTCAAACTCGAGTGCTCCATAAGTCTTCGATGGCTACATGCAAGCTCATGCACCACCATGCAAACTTGGGTGCCCAACCATGCAAGTACATGCACACTCAAGTGGTCCCAACCCAGAAAGTTGGATGCCTAAGAAGAATATTCTCTCAGGATGCCTTGTAACCACCACTGTGAAAGGGTCCACCTCTTTGAATGAAATTATAATTTGTCATAGAAAAATAAATAATAAATATTTTGTCCCTCATGTCCTCAAGAACACTTTCCAAAGAATGTGGAGACACAAATCAACTTAGTATAGCAATTTTAATGTCACCTATCCTAACAAAATGAACTTATGGTTGTGCTTATTTTTACTTTCATGATAGAAGGAAGTAATTGCACTTCATTTCTCTATCTTGCACTTTCTTATGGGGTGTACATTCCAAACAAGATGAACACATAAAGAGATCAAGTTGGGTTCATCCCAATACATGGACCCCATATTTTATGTTTGAATATTAAGTGTTTATGCATGGCTATGACTACTAATATACTTTAACATACATGTTCATTTTAGGACTCACATGCACCTTAAAGTGGTGGGAAAATGTAATAGTGGAATTTGCATATCGATGTCAATTCTCATTTAGTTTTTAAAAGTCTATTTTGGTGAAATGTCTTAATACAATTACATATTGATAAATGGTGTGCAAAGTTAGGTTCATTCCTTGATAAATTATCCATCTTTATTTACACATACTACCACATAAATAAACTTATATTGTATCCATATTTGTGCTTGTTCATATACATTAGCCATTGTTATCCTTTTATTGTATCCATGTTTGCACATACTTTGATACATTCACTTAACATATCTTAATATTTACACCTCCCTATACTAGGTCAATCTTGTGGTGTGTGGGTCACTCCCACACCATGCATAGTTGACTCCAAAATTTTAAAATTTTAAATACATTTTTTGTTAACTCTTATCCCTTTCACTAGCCATTATGAGCTAGCTTGGCACATATTTTGTATGTTTTATTGTTACATATTGGTATTTAAAGACATTCATTTGTGCATTTAAACACAATGAGAGGAAAATTAAATTTAATCTAATGTATTAAATGGTAGATTATTTTAGGAATATCTTAGTTTAGAGCACAAATTTTTTAGAATATGCATAAAATCATCTAGGACACTAGCATGCTTGAGATTCTTCTCTTCACTATTCCTCCACAATTTTGAAAACAATCTAATCAAGGGGACAACTTAGGAGAACACAACCCTTGTGATTTGGTGATCTACCCAAGGTGTTTTCAATACCATTAGTCCTTGCACATCAATAAACATCAAAGACAAGGGTGAACCAAGTCGTGCAACTATATAGTTTGCTAAATCAATCCCACATATTACAAAATGATTCTACACATCAAAGATATTGTTGTAATGTGGGATCAATCATCCATGCCACAAATCTAACTTGATTGAAATTTCATGACTACTATACTCTCGAATCAACAAATAACTCAAAAAAACCCATATTTTTATCTTTAAAATCAATTTAACCCATATTTTTATCTTTAAAATTATAATTGATCAATTCGAAATTTGATTGAAACAATACGATTTTACATAACATCCGATATTTTTCATTATTTTTTCAAAAACTAAAATACTAAATCTTCTTTTCTTAAATTTTTA
Organism: Sequoia sempervirens; assembly: GCA_007258455.2. Lineage (NCBI taxonomy): Eukaryota > Viridiplantae > Streptophyta > Pinopsida > Cupressales > Cupressaceae > Sequoia > Sequoia sempervirens. Next base: position 35,829,173 of record VDFB02137365.1, read on the forward strand.
ATATTCATTTGTTATTACAATTATAATTCCAACCAAACTATTAACTAAACCTAAATTGATTATTTCTATTGCTTCCATATATTTCGTTAACCCACCTCAAAGTACTATGAAATATTCAACCAACCATAAGAAACTTTAGCACAAAGTTTCAAAATTCAATGAAGGGAGAAAAGCACTCCCCGAGAAGTTATAAAATTTGAATGCAAAAACTTGTTGCAGTTATTTCGTAGATTAACACGTCAAACGAAGAGAGGAAAACCCTCCCCAAGTGTGAAAGTCACTTAAAAATATTTTAGAAAATTCTACGCCGCTAAATAACTTAAAATATTTCCCCCTAAAGAAGGAAAAATGACCCTAAACGTTGAAACTAAATTTAGAATTTGTACGGGTAAGGGGCCCTAGCTTTATGTGCAGACTATTGACCAACAATTGCTTACCCATCAATTTTAGGGTGAATACATTTTTTAAGCATGCTTCTTGTTATCATGCATGCATTTAACCTAAAAATATAAATTAAAATATCATTCATTTTAAAATAAATTTGACTTATCTATTAATAGCCCTAAATTGATAGAATACACTTTTTTATGGAAAATAGTACTTGTGGTTGTATATTTTTCTTTGAAGAATATAGGTATAGGGTACACACTTCTAAGTGGAGTGAGGAGACTAAAAAATGCTTATAACATAAAGGGATTTATATTAAAAGAACATTATTACAGTAGTTTTTTTGAAAAGGTGTTTAATATATTATATTTGTTTTTTATTTTTTTCAATATTAGGGGAATTAGAAGTCCAACATCTAAAGAATGAGGGAAGCATTCTTATAATCTTGTACTTGTTTGGTTAATTAGGTGATTGGATAAATTGTATGTATTGCGACAATGGTGTAGTGTTCATTAGTGTATGCTATGATCTTTTGTACAGAACTTTATGAGGAGGTTTGGTGTTATCGTTGAGGTGTTCTAATTATGTACTTTGGGTACTTATGCTATAATTTGATGTGTTTTATCACTATATGTGATGTTTTGAATTACCATTGATGTATGCTATTGATGAGGTTTTATATTGATATTTATCACTTGATTATATGTATTATGGGATGCATATATTGTGATATTTTTTTTGGACTCTTTTTGTTTCCTAATACTACATTGTGTTGTGTTGGTGTGGTTTCATGTGGATGGACATTGAGGGGTTTAGATCATGTGCTTTGGGTTCATGTATTTGGATTTGTATATGTTGGACTAGTTTAGTACTCCAATGTTGTTGTAGTTTAGTGTACCTAATATGTGTGATTTGATTATGATTATCTAGTTTATCATTATATTTTTTTATGATTGTCAATTCCTACACTTGTGCTTCTATATCATTTGGTTTTAAGATGATTTTTAGTTGATGTCGTCATTGATACTATTTTTATCTATAATATATCACATTGATATTCAATGATGTGCTTTGACTATCTTGTATGGAGTAGGTGTGTTTGGTGTTTTATTGACTATGTAAGAAAATGTTTTAGCCCTAACACGAGTCAATTGGAGAGAGTTTGGTTTGGGAAAATATGTTGTGTATATTATGTGTGACAAGTCATTGGAAGAAGAATTATTTTATTACATTCAATTGAAATATTGTAATACAATTATTTTTCCTAAGGTCAATTTCTATTTTTTGATAAATAGCTTTTAGTGAAAATTTTAAATTAGAAATATCTTTTGTGAAATATTCACATATAAATTAGCTAGCTAGTGTGAAATAAAAAGTGATGGAAAAAAGGGTTCAAGATATGTAAAAAAATGTTCATAGGGTAAACATGGTTGACAATAAACTTATTGCATTAGAAGCCAATCTTGATTGGCTTGATAAGGAAGAAAATAGAAAAGATATCAGGAAATTTTTAGTCAAGGCTCATACATACTCATCCAATTAAAAGAAAGACCCCAATAATTTGAAAAAATGATAAAGAAAAAGAAAATCATATCTCTACATTAAGGATAGGAGGAAATTTCTTAGCTTAACAAAGGTACCTAGATATATATGATATATTCGATCCCAGTGAACAAATTAGACCATAAATACATATATTTATGACAATAGGAAATATGTCTAGAATGGAAAATGAACAATGAGAAATGCTTACAATCTAGTACTTATAGCGTCTAATAGTTGATGTTATTTTCAGTATTAACCACTAACCTGAAGGTTCTTACTTAAATATAGACAAGGCAACCAAATTTATCAAATAGGAAGACCACCTATCCTCAAATCAGAGGTTTAAAAGGTCAATGAACAAGAGGAATGAAGACCTCTTCTACACTTTGAGCCCTACAAAGCTTGAGAGGGTGCCCCTAAAAAATCTTTCAAGTTAAATAAATTAAAAATATTAAAATCAAATCCATACACAAAGATGACTATATTTAGCTTTGAATTTTTTTCTTTTATGAAGGATTTCTTACACATAACAATTATATATCTCTTACTTTAGGAATCTATTTTTAAATGATGTAACTTAAAATAAAACTTGGTCACAATGGTCCTCTAATGGTTTAATTAGTTATAGGATCATAATAGTTTTAGTAGAGATTTGAAACAATGAACCATGCATAATGAAAAATTGAATAAACTAAAAAAAAAAATTACAAAAGATTTTAAATATTTTTATTTATTTTAAATAGAGTGACTGTTTAGCTTTCAACTATCAAACTAGTGCATAATCCTAGAACACAAAGTCAAGTTTGGATGAAACCCTAATGACAAATAAAACCCTGATGCTTAGTTGATTTTAATGTGATTAGCTCTACCTTGTAGATATTAAACCCTAAAATTCCCTTCTACCCCAAAGATGCACCTCTCCTTAATAATCCATAATAGACTTAAGAGCCCTATGTATTAACCTTGAAATATTTTTCTTGGCATAAATTTTCACAAAAGAAAGATATGTTTTACTACATCTCTAAAATATAAATTAATGTGAATTAACACAAATAATAACAAATATGAACTTAGGGATATCTTGAATCTCTTAAAAATATTAAATTGAAATTGAAATAGGTTGTAGCTATAAAAATATTTAATTTCTTATATTTGAATTTTTGAGAAATTTGTGAGGCTATGAAAAATTTCAAACAAACCCAAAAATGGTTACTTTCATATACATGAGTAAAATGAATATTTATAGCTCAACCTAGATCAACTTGCTTAAAAACAATAAACAAGACCAAAACTCATTGAAAGAGAAACATAAATGTATAAATTGATATGCAACAAGGGTACATTTCTATGAGAAGAGTAGATACAACCATTTTGCATTTGTGGGGAAGAACCATGTATTTGATATCATGAAATATAAAACTCATGCATTGAAATCATCCTCTCAAGACTCAAAAATACTCTTGTAGGAATGAAAAATTGGTGCTCCTATTATTTTCCATCATGTTGATCAATGATAGCCTTTGTATCTATGTGTTTAAGATGAAAAGATCTTACAAGATCCACTAGAAATAGTCCTAAAAACTGGCATGAATGTTTAGGATCTACACTTTTCAACCACTATGATAAATGAAGATTACCACACCATTTTCTCCTTCAAATCTATGATAATCTACATAAAAAATTTTGGGTGCCATCAGATCTATTGTGATGGTTGTAGGTCCATCAATTTATTAATAGCATCCTATATTATTTTTTCCTCCATTATTGGAAAACTAGATGAAAATCTAACCTAAATGATGAACATTGTTTTTTAAGAAAGAAAATCCCTATTTGGAAATCATTACATCAAATTTGGTCATTTATGGCCTTATAGACATGCAAGGGGTAGGTAGGACTATATAGGGGAAACATGGTAGTTTCAAATCATTAGGGTTTAGGGGTGAGGAATAACTCATAACTCATCCTAGAATAGAAAAAAGAGATTAGGGAATCACAGGTGATTGGGAAGTCATGCTAATGAAGGGAAGTCTTAACAAACAATCCTTATGAGATAAAAAAGAGACAATATATTAGGGATTGAAGTTCAGATATGACTCATACTTGGTAGCATTTTTAAGAGGAGTCCATTCCTCAAACTCCAATATGAAGTATAAGGGAAAATATTAGGTGGCAAAATTTTAGAGAAGTATTCAAAGAAGTATTAAGGTAAAATAATTAGAAAAAGCTTGACACCAAAAAAGTGAATGAAGAAATCAGTAGGGTTCAAGAGTTAGGCATGCCATGATATAAGTACCTGGGTAGAGAAAAGGCTACAAAACTATCTTTGATAGATATTAAAAAAAAATTGAAGTAGAATTAGGATTTAGGAGGATTTTAAATGAGGCACTTGGAGAAGGTATGGCTCGAGGCTCAAGTCTAAAAGATAAAAAATTTTGATCAGTAAGGGATTTAGAGACTAAGATTGAGAATGAAAAATGAAGGGTATTTTGGGGCAAGGAACTCCAACAAGCCAATAAGAATGATTGAAATGTACATGGTAGGATGAGGAATTCTAAAACCCCAATGCACAATAAAGTATTTAAAGTGTTTATATAATAATTTCAAGGATTGGAACATGAGTATTTCATGGAAATGGTAATAGAGGAAGCATAAGTCTAAAATTCCAATGATGCAAAGGATTTAAGGAAAATAATAAGGACTTTGGAGTTTAGGGGAGCAAGGGAGATGATACATGTAATGAAAATACTTGCGTAATAGAAGAATATAATAGGAAATATGCTAAATACTTGATAATATTATGCCACTTTGATGGAGATACCTCCAATATTATTGAATAAGAAAAAAATACTCAACATGATGATATCAGTATCCACTCTCTTATATGTTGAACACCTAGAATACTGAGAGGGGGGGTGAATCAATATTCACTGAAATTAATTAACTTCATTAATTTAAACATGCACATTCAAAGCATCTCATGAAACTTTCAAAAATTCAAAAGAAAAATTGAAGCATGCACCACAACAACAAACACAAGAACACCAAATGTACATGGAAAACCCTTAGAAAGGAAAAAACATGGTGAGGATTAGCTCACAATATATTATAATTGATTACAATGGATTACTAATTGGAGGACTTGTTGTCTAAGGACTCACTATCTAGAAAGAAAGTCTCACTACTAAGGGCTTACTACCCAAAGGAATCACTATCCAAAATATAAAAGAGAAAAGAAGAATGGCTCACTGCTATATTTTGAACTACTAACAATGCATCTACAACATGTTAAAGATACAGTTCTAATTAAGCTTAGAATACTGACTTTACACACTTCATACTTCACCACTATCACACTTCACACTTGTCACAATCACTCTTTCATTCTCACATAATCTTCTCTCTTGCAACTCACATTGAATTGAATTTCTATATGTACACACATCTTCCAAAAACTAACATATCGTCAATTAGGCTAACATAATTAGATGAAATGTGTAACACCATAACTTGTCAGCTCAAAACTTGAACCCACATGTATTGCAAAAGAAACCAAAATGTTTTCTTCACCAAAATATGTTGGTATGACCTATAATTACTCCCATGATTCTACTCCTTACATAATTCAACTTTGCACGACACCAAAACCCTTAGGTCAGCACTGCTAAACAAAATTGGTGAAGCAACAACTGAATGAACCAACTGTTCATCCACAACTTGACATGTAGGCCACTAGATCACTTACCACTTGGAGTGCATATACTTATGAAATCCTCAAAAACTTTCTCAAAACCACACAACATAATAATCATCTATGGTAGAATGCAAAGCATTCCAATATGCACTCTACACCTGTAACTCTGCTTCTACTAAGCCTGATGCTCTATCATCAATATATTCAATTGTGAAAGACATGAAACCATAAAAATTTGGATATGGATACCTTCAATACATAAAATTATTACCTTAGAACTACATGATAAGATTCTACAAAGTGGAGCAATGTTGACCATAAAACTATTCCTCTATTACTTACTATTCCAGTCTAGGACTTAGGCAATTTTCACAAAAACACTTGGTATTCTTTGGAATTCTCTGGAATATGTACATATATATGCATCAACACTTCTAAAATGGGTTGCCATAAATGAAAACACTATATTCCATCATGCTCACGTTTCCAACAATCTCCCCTTTTTCATTGATGGCAACAAACTTCTCCAAAACACTTATCTCCCCCTTTGACATCAAGAGAAAAGGGTACCAAAAAGATACTTCTCTTCATTACTCCACTTACTTGATATATTTACATGAGATCAGCTCCCCCTATCTTCTTTACTTTCCCTTTCTATATTATCCATCAAAAAGAAAAAACTATACCACAAAACCATCTACGAACTCAACATATGTATATTGAAATAAAAAACTTGTATATACAAAGAAAAAATGTACACTTTAACTAGATGATGGTAAAATATCCTTGTAATAAACCTTCAATTTCGCAAGGTGTACCTCCCAATCCTTCTTTGCAACATCCTAATCCTTCTTGGAAAAGGCAAGCATATGGCACTAACTTTCAAGCTGAACATGGAAGTCTTCTCCTTCTTTTGAAGAACTAGACACTAGATTCTTTTGCACAATCTTCTCAGCATCAGCTAAAACTTTAGTAAAAGATGTAAGTCTGAGACTTACCATGTCACAGAGCTTATTATACTACTTTATGATCTTCTCTTTATGTTCCTACAGTAGAAATAATTGACTATGTAGATTTTCAATGACTACTCTTGTAGCTCTATCTACATCACTCACTAGATCATAAACACCTAAGGCCTGAGCAATTTGAGACTCAATTGAGTCTATTTGATCCTTAATGATCCTTGTAGAAATTGAACATTTCAAATAGAATTGAAACAATTGTTTAGCTTCATCCAAACACTTCTTAACATCCTCCAAGTTGCCTTGCAACTTGGCATGTGCAATACTACACTTATCAAAAATATCAGCTACCTTTTTATCATTAAATTTATTTACCATTTAATTCTCTATATTCTCTTTCAAACCAATATAATAAAATGAATCTAACAATAAATTCAATTGTTGCGCATTGGATAAAGAATTATTAATAGAAATTTTGGGAAGTCCTTGTAATACCTTCACAGCTTCATCTACCAACTCATTACTCTTCTGGTGAGTTTGAAGAATATTATTTCTTTCAGAGGCATGAAAAACATCACCAAGGTGAAGCTTATGTAGAGGGGAAATATTATCTAGGTCCACTTGACCTTGTTGCATATGAATTTGTAGTAGCTGTGCAAACACCAACGGTTGGAACTATAATTGCACATCCAAGAGATCTTTCAATGAATCTCCAGAGGATACAGAGGATTCACCACCTATTTTGGTGCTTTCATCTTCATTTTTATCATTCCTATCCTTCTCACCACTTCAAAGCTCTCTTCTTCATTCTTCTCAACTTCTGGAGGCAAAGTTTCTTCTTTTTGTGCTTCAATCTTCTCCTAGACATCTTCCTTATCTTCTTTATTCTCCACATTAATTATCTCCACATCCAAAGGGGTGTTATTTGTCATTATTTCTTCTTGTTTCTCATGCTCATGCTCATTTTTTCCATTAACATTTTCATTGATTTCCGGAAGAGGTGTATCTTGTTGCATTTGATCTTTAGTCTCCAGAGGAGTGGTTTCCTTATTTGTAGGCACAACTTTCTTCATTTTTGCAAGAATATTGGTTGTTATCTCCTCTGTGTGCCTCTCCATCCTCTTGATTTATTCTATGTCCTTCCCCATTAGGGTATCTACCCTATGTTTGGTCCTAAATTCTTTTTCATGAAATTTAGAAAATCTTATTATTTCTTCATCAATAAGGGTTACTCCAGTTTTCTCCAAGGCTTATTTTCTTATCTTTTCTTCTTCCACCATAACTTCTTTTCTATTAGAACTAAGTGAATCTATAATACTCACTAGGATTTGATCATGAATATCACCTAGATTCACATCAAAGGTTATCATATACATCTTTATTTCCCTCTCAATTGTAGCTTTGTCAATAGGAGTCAACTCTTCATACAATAGTGTTGTTTCCTTTATTGCACCATGCTCTACAATAGCACTAAATAATGCATCAAATATCATAGGACTATGTTCTCAAACCAGAGGGGTATTCTCTTTCTCTTTTCCTTTTTTTGTACTGGTCTCTTCTTGAGAGACTTTAGATTTTATTTTCTAGACCAATTGGTGTTCTTCCTCTTCCTCTTCCTCTTCTTCTTCACAACTAATATTCTTTTCTCTTGTTTTTTTTCTTTCCTTCTTCTCTTAGGAGACTTTTGTTGCACAGTGGTGCTAGATGTACCAATATGCTAAAGACTGTTGGCCTCTTCTAATGGTTCAATAACTAAGCCCTTAAAGCTATAACTTAGAGATTAGATATTTGCACTAAGTAGTTATCTTGCTCAGCATAAAGGTTCATTTCATTGTCAACCCAGGGATGTAAACTTGAAATGGGTCAACACTGCAAGAGAATGAGGACTCAACTGTAGTCATCCTTATCCTACAACTAGAAAGGAAACAGTACTGAAAATAAAATGTTGGAAAGAAATTAACATAAATACTATGCATGAATTATAAACTAAACTGAGCATCAACAACTAAACTAAAAATGGATGATAGAATAGAAATCTCAACAAAAAGACATGAAGTTACTATGTCTACCTTGGCTGCAGGAATAGTCACAGAACAAATTTCCAATGGTCGTAGGAGCAGACAACTGCTAAGACCGAAACTAATTATTTAACAAAAAAATAACCATTAAACTTAATAGATGGAATTCTCACCAAGTGGGCCCCCTTCAATGAGTCTTCCCTAAGCTAACTCAGATGTAGCAAATCAAAGTATCATTTTATTTATTGAAAACATGATTACATTGTATCAGCAATAAGACTATATTACTTGAAATTGAAAATGTAAGTACAATCTCAGAACATCCAACCTTGTGAAAAGGGGCATCTGACCATTATTTATAGGAGAAAATATTATAACTAATTCCTAACTAACTAGGCAATCAACTCCAACAAAACAAGAGGACACCATTTATTGAAAGCATGAAAAATGGGGAGGAAATTATGCATGTGCCAAATTTAGTCAAAGCAGACTTGCCCCAACGAAGATCTAGCACAACAACACCTCCTAGGTTTTCTCAACTAATAGACATAATCATTTAAAGGTAAGTTACAACTTCCACATGAGCTGGGAGTTTCCCTCCATTAACCTCTTTAATGACCATCTTTTTTAATTCTTTAGTAATCAACCAGCTGGCATGAACTCCTTCCACCTTGCAATCTTCATTTATATCTACATCTTGATGTGAACCTGCATGGTGACATTAGTGTGCACAAAACAATTGTGTATCCATAATCACCTTATAATAACATCCATTCAATCACATGTAAATTAATACAAATATATCACATAGCAGGTTAATATTATCAAAAGTCACAAGGATAAGTTCATGCCCCAAGGTTCATAATTTAGGGAAATAACATAGAGAGTTTCAATAACCAGGTGCTAAAGTCTATGGTAACAACAACAAATATATGATAAACCCTATCAAAATTGAGCCATTATTTGGACTCATCATCTCCCCCCAACCTAATGATCTATTGGTCCTCCAGTAGAGGGAACTCTATTCCTTTTCCTTATTAAAGCTCTGAAGTCACCAATTGTTGTATGCCCTCAATCAGTATCTATAGTATCTGAATTTGGATCCTAGTAGAACCCCCGCTTGTTTTCCAATCTGCTCCAGCTTGGCCTCTCTATATCTATATCGTACTGATATATTTTGTAATCTGGTACTGGCCACAATAGGATGGGTGGCTAAAATATCAATGGAAGCCAATAGTGTTGCTTCATCCTCCCAAGATGCATGTACCTAATGCTTCTTTTAAAAGATGCATAGTAATTCTATAGGGAATGGGGTTCAACTTGTTTCAACTAATTTGGAAGATCATTCCATCTCTGTGATATATACCCCAACACTATTTTTCCTGTAGTAGCAACTATCTGCTCATATTCCTGGTATGCTTCCTCCCTAGCATGAATAATCTTGTTTTTGTACTTTGGATTATAAAGAATTTTGTGCCAGGTGTAGTAAATGTCTGAAGGGTTACTTGATTCAACTCTCAAAGACAAGGGGTTATGGAGTTATATTTCTCTATATATTTTAAATTGCTTCCCCCAACTGATTTATTTTAGATCCATGACATGAATGCCCTCAAGTGAATATCCCCAATGTACAACAATGGATTCCAGTCATGGTCATTAGGAACAACATAATTATGCAAGTACAATTCACACAAAAAAAAATTAACTTCAAGAGGAGAGAATTGGTAGGCTTGGAAAAATTTATGTGGTGTTTCAATGGAAGGGCTTAAACCAGAAATGACCCTTGACAGCTTGAAATAAAGATGGTGCTCCTTTAAATGCAGTGCATATATCCTTGGAGGAGTTCTACATGCCATCATTTGTGGTACTAGAGCCACCACATTATCTACCTTATCCTTTAATGTAGTAATCTATGCATTCTTTTCCTCAATTTCTGCATTTTTCTTATTAACTTCTTGTAGCTTGAGTCTTTCTTTATTCCATCTTCCTCTTTCTTCTGCATTTCATTCATAAGTCTAGGGCTACTGATGCCCATGAAAAGGTAGGAGGTTTACGTTTTCCTACTAGGATCTTTCCTTGCACCGGCTTATGTTGTTCAAATTGCTCCAGTTGTAGTGGTTCTTGCTGTTCATCTTGCTCTGGTTGTAGTGGTTCTTGTTGTTCAACCTGCTCTGCAACAACAAGTTCTTCTAATCCTATATTTTCTTGTTCCTTAGAATCTTCTTTCACTTGTATATTTACCTACCCCTTAGGAGCTTCTATCTCTTTCCTAGGTGTCCTTCTAAGTCTAGGGCTCCTCTTTGGAGGCATATCAGTAGCTGACTCAGTTGGTTTTGATTTCTTTGGAGGGATTATATGTTTCTCAGTGGCTACAAGAAGACCAGTGTCATCAACTTTCCATTTCCTAGGGCTAGGTTTTACTTTTTCTAATGTTTGCTTCTTGGCCTCCCCTTTTCTAATTTCTACCTCTCTCATTTGTGCTTCCTCTTTTCGAATGGAAGCTTTAGTATGGGTTGGAGTTTTAGGGAGAATATTGACATTAGGGTATGAGGATGAAATTTCTTCATCCGAATACTCTGATTCAAAGGAGCCAATTTCTACTATTGAATTTGCTGCAGGAGGGTTTGTGCTAGAAGTTGAAGCTCTAGGAGTGGTTTTAGTAACCCTCTCACCCCTACTAACCCTACAAGATTGGGGCTGACCTCTAGGACCCACATTTTCCAATCTGAACTGATCGATGCTCAAAAATTATTCCCATGACATACCAGACACTTCTTGCAAATATTTTTCTACTAACAATTTAATCAAACAGTGATGGGAAACAAAGTTTTCCCTACCTTTTTGTGTTTCAGCTACCATGATTGCAAGAAGGTTGTACAACACATTTGGCACATTCATCCTCCTGCCATTCTCATGTGGTTCAAGAGCTTGAAATGTACAAAATGAAGGCATGATTGGTGGCCTTTGCAGGTAATATATTTGATAATGTAGACAACAACTTGTTTCCATTTTTCTGGCAGAGAGGTTCTCCTTGCTCCTTGTTTATCTACCACAAGTGGAGGATCACTAGGCTTAGTGAATTCTTCCCTAGCTGGCCCGACATCCTTAGAAACATGGTAGGGTTCTCCTTCAACAAGCAACTCTATTACTTCAACAATCCTCTCTTCAGTGACTATAAATTCTATCCCTTTCATCATTGCCTTACCATCAGAGAGTATTTGTGCAAATTCCATAGCAATGTCCTCATTAAAACTATCTAGTTTCATAAAGTAGTCTAACCATCCACAATTTCTGAATTTAGCCAGAGAGAGTGCATCCTACAGTATCACCTGATGAACTGTAGGTTCATTTATGATCAGCTGGCCTACCATTGCTTTTACTCACAATTTGGAATACACCTCTACAAAATTTTCTTTCCTACAATCCTTCTTTTGAAAACCCAATTTCTTTCTGCTTCCTACAACTCTTCTACAGTGCTAACACCAATGTCATATGACTCTTCAATTTACCTTTTTGGTGACATTATGACTATGACTAAGGAAACAAGGAAGACGTAGAGGAGGAACATCATCAAAGAAAATGGCGGTGACAAGTGTCATATCATACATGTAGGCCACCATTTCAACTATATTATTTCAAATTTGTTGATTTTGTTGCCATGTTGGTGCATGAATGACATGTATGAAACATGGACACATGGGTTCACACTCCCCCCAACCTAAATTAAAGCATGTGTCCGCACAAGCTGGGATATAATTATGATTTGATAGGGCAAAGCACAAATATGTGCTATGTGAAATATTAATATTAATGTACAGTAATTAAAGAAACACATTTAAGATAATTAAGATACATCAAGTTGTTATGCACGTACCTAAAAATTTGGAGTGTCATTTGCAAAGAATGTGGAAGGAAGTATGGGTTACTTTAAAAGTACAATTAAGCTTATTGAGTGAAGTGATGGTGGAGTTATGGAAGAGAGAGAAAGGATGGGGATGGATGGGAAAATAGATTTATTGATGGAGAAATTGATTCCCACAAAAAGTGGAAATCTTTATTATGATTGCATGCATACCTTGACTAATCAAAAGGATGGACACTAGGTCTGCTTCCTTCAGTTGCAGGAACTTTGGAGGTCTGGTGTTGAATAAATTGCTGCATGAATTCTTGTTTGGAAGACGGTTTATGATATAACTGAGATGGTGAGCATTGACCAGGAGCTTGAATCTAACATGATCAATGGTTGTGAGTTGAATAGCACCATTGGAGAAGACCTCTACAACTTCATATGGTCCCAACCACTTGGTTTGGAGTTTTCTTGCATTGTCTTTATACCTAGAATCATAAGGGAGTGCCCAGTCACCTAGCTGGAACTTCTTTTCCTTTATGTATTTGTCATGCAATCTGATTATTTGATTTTGCACAATCTCAGGATGATGAAGAGTTGACTTTCTCATATCATCTAAGGCATTCAGTTGCATGATCCTGTCCTTTTGTGCCTTAGATATGTCCATCCCAAGGTTTAGTGTTGTCCTAATATTTTTATGTTCAAACTCTATGGGCATCATGGTTGTTTTTCCATATAGTAATTCAAAAGGAGTAAAACCAGTGGTTGCTTTCCAAGTGGTTCTATAAGCCCAGACAACTTCTGGAAATCTATTTGCCCAATATTTTTTATGAATAGCCACTATTTTGGTCAAAATAGCCTCTATTTACCTATTTGTTACCTTAGAATTGCCATTGGCTTGAGGGTGATAGGGGGTAGATTTCCTATGCCTTACATTATATTCATTGACCAATGTTGTGATAAGAGTTGATGCAATCTGAGCCCCTTGATCTGTGACTATCTCTCTAGGAACTCCATAATGTGTGAAGATTTCTACGTAGAGGAATTCTGCAACTTTATTGTCTTTGGCATGTTTCATGGCTTTGAACTCAACCCACTTAGTCACATAGTCAGTACAAACCAAGATATAATATTTTCCATTTGATGGTGGATCAATTGGACCTAGAAAATCAAGTCCCCATTTATCAAATGGTGTGATAACTACGTGGGGGTATAGATGCATCTCATCTGATTTAGTTGGTTGGACCATCCTCTGACATCTATCACACTTCCTAGTGTACTTTCCTGCATCCTTCTGAAGTGTGGGCTAGTAATACCCTGTATTAAGAATCTTCATGGTTATTCTCTTGGCTGCAAAATGCCCTCCACAAGGTCCATTATGACATGCATGTAGTATATCATAGGTTTCATCCTCTCTTACACATCTTCTCATCACATGATCTAGTCCAATATAGAATAAACAACTTGCAATCCATGAGAATGGAAAAGTTTTCTCAATAAGAACCCTTCTCTCTTTTGGAGAGAAATGAAGGGGAACTCTCCCTGTAACCAAATAATTGGCTATATTTGCATACCAATGTGTGTGTGCACTGATGGAGAACAAATTTTCATTAGGGAAAGATTCATCAATGACTTGAGTGTCCTCTAATGTAGTCAATCTAGAGAGAAAGTCTGCCACAACATTTGCCTTACCTAGTTTTTCTACAATGGTGATATCAAATTCTTGCATTAACAACAAACACCTTGCTAATCTACTTGAAATCACTGGCTTGTTCATAAGGTATCTTATGGCTGCATGGTTTGTATGGACAAAGATCTAATATCCTGTGATAAAATGCTTGAACTTGTTGAGAGCATAAATGACTGCCAACATCTCCTTCTCTGTCACTGTGTAGTTAAACTCAACTCCTTGTAGGTTCTTGCTAACAAAGTACATTGCATTCTCAATTGCTCCCTCCTTTTGTCCCAAGACAACCCCTATAGCATAATCAGATGCATCTATGTGAATATGGAAAGGGAGTTCCCAATTAGGGTCTTTGAGAACAGGAGCATGGGTTAAGGTTGTCTTTAAATCAAAGAATGCTTTATCACAATCCTTTGTCCACTAGAACTCAACATCTTTAGTTAGAAGATTATAAAGTGGTGCTGCCATCTTACTGAAATATTTTATAAAGCTCCTATAGTATCCCACATGTCCCAGGAAGCTTCTAACATCTTTTTTCTTGACAGGAATAGGAAGATTGGTAATTACCTCAATCTTGGCTAGGTCCACTTGAATTCCTTTCTAAGAGATACAATGGCCAAGGACTACTCCTTGCATCATCATGGAGCATTTCTCATTGTTTAAGGATAGATTATGGTCCTCACATCTCTACAAAACTTTTCTTAGGTTTCCTAATGCTTCTGCAAAATCAGTACCATAAATAGTAAAATCATCCATGTAGATCTCCATACAATCATGTGAGATATCTGAGAATATATTAATAACTACTCTTTGAAAGGTTGTAGGTGCATTACATTAACCAAATGGGAGTACTGAATAGACATAAGTCCCCCAAGGATAGGTAAAATTTGTCTTTTCCTAGTCTTTAGGTGCAATTTGTATCTGATTATAACCAGTGAATCCATCTAGGAAAGAAAAATATTGCTTTCTTGCAAGTGAATCCAATACTTGGTCTATAAAAGGAAGGGGAAAATGATCCTTTTTGGTGGTAGAGTTTAGTTCTCTATAGTCAACACAAACTCTCCATTTACCTCCCTTTTTAGGCACAATTACCAATAGGGACACCCATTGGATGTATGAGATAGGGTAGATAAATCCTCCATCCAATAACTTATGTAGTTCTCCTTTTACAATCTCCCTCAATGTAGGGTTGATTCTCCTTTGTGGTTGCCTTACTAGTGTGCAGTCATCTCTAATGTAGATCATATGAGTATAGAGCTTGGGATCCAATCCTTTCATGTCATAGTAATCCCATGCAAATGCATGTTGATGTATCTTCAATAGGTTTGTCAGGGACAACTATTTCTCTTGACTTAGCTTGTTGTTAATATTCAAATGTTTCCCCTCTGAAACTTATACTTGTGTGGTCAACTCAATCATGATTTTTTCATCGATGCTTGGAATTTTTAGTTCATGTGGTAGAAATGTATGGAGCATATTTTTTCCTATAGGAAATCCAGGTATAGGAATGGGACAAAGTGTCTCAATGGACATGCAAAACTAGATTCATGAATGGATGATTATTCATGCACTTCACAATGGTTCTGAATTATATGGGATAATATTTCATCTTCTTCTTGAAGCTGCATGAAAGGACTTTAGCCTATCATCATGAGTTGAGCTACTAAATTGACTTCCTCGGCCTCTTCTCCAACATGTGGCCATATGGGGTTATCCATATCATGGGATGGTTGAGCAAGAGGATAGAGGAAAAAAAAATTAGTGTTTCTCCCATTAGAAATGGTCATGTCCCCTAACCGACATCCAATATAAGAATTAGTTGTAGCTAACCACGACCTACCTAGAATAATGGGATACCCTCCCAATGTAGTTTTAGGGGAAATGATCATCAAATATGCTAGGTACTCCTAAGAGTCTAGAGTAACAACAAGGTATTCTGCTATACCATCCAGTTTGACAATGGAACTATCAACAAGCTGCAAGATAGTAGGAGTAGGTCTCATATTTGCAACATTCAGTTGCTACAGGATATCCTTAGTCATCACATTGATTGATGCTCCCAAGTCTATTAGAACATTCTTTACTTGGATTTCATTTATAATGACTCCTACAACAAGACTACCTAGGTCAGTATATTTAGGAACATTGACTTTCCCAAGCATGATATTTCTAGCTGTCCCACCACATGAATGGTAGTGGGGTCCTTCTTTTTCCTCCCTGGCTTTTTGAGACATGCTTCTTCGATTGATTTACTATATATGGGGACATCTTTTATGGCCTGGAATAAGGGTATCTTGACACATATGTGTTTCAACTAATCCAAAATATCAAAAGTTGTTTCTTCCTTCTCTTCCTTTTGTTTAACAATTTCTAACCTTTGAGGAAATGGTGGGTCTTGATCAAACTGTTGAAATGGTTCAGGATTCTTGGGAACACTTGATTAAGTAGGGATATTAGATAGATTCTGATGCTCTTCTTCTTCCACAGGAAACTCGATTATGATAGGAGTGGAAGGAGATGAAAAAGTGGTTCCTGAACATAGATGAATATCACTCACACTCACATCATATGCAGGAAATTGATTAGGGTCTGTGGAGTAGACTAGCTATTATTGTGGTTTTTTATTCAGGTTAGGTGTGCGTTGAGCTAGTAACTAAGCAGGTCTAGGTGTGCTATACTTTGATCTAGTAGGAGGATGCATTATGGCAGGCTACTGAGGCTGTGGAGGTGGTTGCATGTAACCAATTGCTTGGTTTAGCCATTGTTGTCCTCCCCTCCATTAGGATGTTTGTTGCTAGTTTCCTAGAGGCTGCTGCCAATTCCCCTAGAATTGTTGCCACTAGGGTGGAGAGTTTTGGTAATTGGGCTAGGTATTTGGAGGGTTTTTCCAAGGCTGAGGTGGATAGCCTCCAAAGTTGGATGGGTATGGGGGCTACCATTGATTACCAGATGTGTAAGAATTGAAATAAGGTCCACTAAAAGATAATGGATCTGGTGGCATACCTTGTCTTGGAGCCCATGGTCTTCTTTGTGCAATGTAGAAAACCTTATCATCATCAACCTGAACTAGCCTGAATTCTAGTGGAATCTGCTTGTTGTCAATGTTGGCTACCATTTTGCATCTTCAGTCCTTCTTTTCCTTGCAACGAGGACAATATTTTTCCAAAATTGCTTCTGCCTCCTCTTGTTTCTTCTTTGCTTGAAGAGTATCTAGATGAGTAGCCATTTTTTTTATTATATCTTGCTTGAAATTTTCCAGCAAATGAGTAATTTCCATCCTCAAAAATCCATTAGTGGAGGATTTACCCACAAAGAATTCGTAACTTGTTCCTTTCTTTAGAGCTTCCTTGGAGTAGTTCTGACATATCTTCTTAATATCATCCCAGGGAACTTGGGTGATATCTCCTCCTCCTCTTAGGTCTAGAGCATCAATGCAAGTTTCACTAATCCCCCTAAGGAAGAGCAAATTTTGAGACTCTTCATTGAGTGCATGATGTGGAGATTTATGCAGGGAAAATAGGAACCTTGAAATATAGTCCTCCAAACTTTCATCTTCCTTCTAATGCATCCTAAATATGTCATCTCCTCTCATATCACTACCCCTACAGTATTCTTTATACTTCTCAAGAAAATTTGTTTTCATATCATCCCAAGTCTCTACAGTATTCCTACCTAAGCTCATAAACCATCTTAATGCAGCTTCTTTCAAGGTGGTAGGAAATAGTTTAAGCCTATGAGCATCAGTAGTATAGTCATAGCTTCTACAAGGGATATCAAACTCAAATAAGAAAGTGTCAAGATCTTCTGTTACTAGCCTATAGAACTTAGGAAGAACTGAAGCATGGATGTTCTTGAGGTTATCAACTTCATTCTAGTGGGTGATAGGAAATGGAAAAGATGGTTGGTTAGGTCTATTTGGATTTTGACCAGCCATATTTGCTTGATGGAGTGCCAAAGCAAATGGATTCTCAATCAGGTTTTGGGTAGCTTGCTCTTTAGATGAAGTTTTAGAACTAGTCAAGTTGGGAAATACATCAACAAAAGGATTTGCCTCTTCTTCTTCGTCTCTTGGTAGATTTTGAAGCTCAACTAGCTGGTTATTAGGATTAGGGTCATTAGGAAGGAATATCCCATGAGCATCTCTTCTCTTGCCTCTATGCATGCGGTATTAACTCAATATCAACCAACTCACAAAAAGAATTGGTGAAAGAATAGTAGATCATTACTTTTCTCAAATGAAGGGTATTCTAGGAACAAATTTCAGAGATACTAAAATAGGAAAGAAACTGAAAATGACTCCAAGGAACTTCCTAGTTTGACACCATCCCGATGGCACCAAAAATGTTGGGCTCCTCTAATGGTTCAATAACTAAGCCCTTGAAGTTGTAACTTAGATATTAGATATCTGCACTAAGTAGTTATCTTGCTCATCATGAAGGATCATTTCATTGTCAACCCAAGGATGTAAACTTGAAATGGGTCAGCACTGTATATGCACTAGGACTCAACTGTACTCATCCTTATCCTACAACTAGAAAGGAAACAATACTGAAAATAAAATACTGAAAAGAAATTAACATAAATACTGAGCATGAATTATCAACTCAACTGAGCATCAACAATTGAACTGAAAAATGGATGACAAAAATATAAATCTCAGCAAACAGACAAGAAGTTACTCTATCTGCCTTGGCTACAAGAATAGTCATAAAACAATGTTCCAATGGCTATAGGAACAAACAACTGTTGAGACCGAAACTAATTACTGAACATAAAAATAACTATTAAACTAAATGGATGGAATTCTCACCAAGTGGGCCCCCTTGAATGAGTCTTCCCTAAGCTAACTCAGATGCATCAAATCAAAGTATCATTCTATTTATTGAAAACATGATTACATCATATCAACAATAAGATTGTATTACTTGAAACTAAAAATGCAAGTACAATCTCAGAACATCCAACCTTGTGAAAAGGGGCATCTGACCATTATTTATAGGAGAAAAGCTTCTAACTAATTCCTAACTAACTAGGCAGTTGAATCCAACAGAATAGGAAGACACCATTTACTGAAAGCATGAAAAAGGGGGAGGAAGTTATGCAGGTGCCAAATTTAGTCAAAGCGGACTTGCCCCAACAAAGATCTAGCATAGAAACACCCCGTAGATTTTCTCAACTAACAGACATGATCATTTAAAGGTAAGTTACAACTTCCACATGAACTGGGAGTTTCCCTCCATTGGAAGTTTCCCTCCATTGACCTCTTTAATGACCATCTTTTTGACTTCTTTAGCAACTAGCCAGCTGGCATGAACTCCTTCCACCTCGCAATATTCATTTATATTTGCATTTTAATGTGAACCTTCATGATGAGATTAGTGTGCACAAAATAATTGTGTATCCATAATCACCTTAGAATAACACCCATTCAATCACATGTAAATTAATACAAATATATCACATAGCAGGTTAATATTATCAAAAGTCACAAGGATAAGTTCATGCCCCAAGGTTCATAATTTAGGGAAATAACATAGAGAGTGTCAATAACCAGGTGCTAAAGTCTATGGTAACAACAAAAAAATATGATAAACCCTATCAAAATTGAGTCATTATTTGGACTCATTTAAGACATCAACATCTCACCTTTGGCAAGGGTTTAGAGTATTTATGTTAAAAATCCCCCTGAGCCAAAGCTCTCTATCTAGTTTCTAGAGGAAATATTTGCACCAAGATTTGGCACAGACTCATTCTCTTCCTTTTTCTTCCATATCTTTTTCATCTCCTTCTTTACTTCAACTAGATCAACTTTCTTTACTGGATCAATCCTGTTTTGTGAAGCAGAGGGCTTCACATTTTTTCCTTTGCAAACTTAGCCATGTGTCCAAAATTATTGCATTTATAACATTTGACACTTTGTTGCGGAGAAAACTTATGTCTTTCCATTATATATTTGCATTCAAAATCCTTATTCCCAAACCCTTTGCATGAGTAAGAGTAATTATTGAATGATTGAAGCATCATACCATTATTGTAACCATTCATCATCTGACTTCTGCATTCACTAGCGGGTGATCCCACAATACTGGTTTACACTTTTTGGGACATTATGATTTTTGTTGAAATCACATATTTTTAGAAAATATAATGGATTAAGCCTTGAAAAGTTTCGTTTAAAGTATTCTAATTGAAGAGGGTTTGATCAAACCACCTTAGATCAAACCCCCTTGGATAGAACCCCGCTAGTTTTAAACCATACCTATAATGAAGTCTCCTTTACACCTATCAAAATGTTGATAAAAAACCAGTTTTGATTTACCTTTTTTGGGATCAAATGAATTCATTTAAAATTTATTTTTTGTAAGTATATAGTCCTTATTATAAGCTTCCCAAAAAGTATAATTTTAAATATATTTAATTTAATATTATATTTATTTTTTATTTCTTGTGAATGTAGGTTTTTCACCGAAAATCAAGCTCTTTGTTTTGTACATGTGGAGAAATAGAAAATTATAAGAAAAAATATTGAAAAATATTAGTGCACTAGATATTGATGTCCCTGATCCAACAAAAAAAAAAATTGAATTTCGATACATATAAAAGGTTATGTTTGAGCTAGTAAATCATGTCTGAATTGTAACTAGTTTGAATTTGAAACTTAATTAAGAAAAAAATATTCAATGAAATGCTATGAAATTAATTCCATGCACTAGATATTGTAGTTATGAATCTAAATTCAAAAAAATTAGAATTTTATCCTTCATAGAAAAAAAGTTATGTGTTAGCCAGTAACGTCACTCTTTAAAAATGGTGTTTACTGTTAAAAACTAGTTTTCGAAGGAGATGGAAAAAGAAGTACAATTTGATTCCAAAAAATTTGAAAAAAATATATTTAGAATCTACAAAAAAAATACCACAAATCACTAGTTTGCATCATCTTCAAATTCCTCATGGTTTAGCCGATATAGGTGCCTGAAAGTGCAGATTTAGTTTAAAAAAAATCAATTCAATGTCTAGTTTGGCCAAAAATTGTAAACTAGTATTGTAAGATCACCCTAGCTTTATGACCATATCTATTGCATGTATAGCACTAACTGGAAAATGATTGAAAATTTTGATTCATCCTGCTTGTACACTCTACAACTCTATGTCCAAACTTATTGCAATAATAACAATAACCATTCAAAGATGGGTACCTTTGTGTAGTTGGTTGTCTGATAGGTAGTCTTTTGAAATATTTCTTCTAGTTCTGAACATGTTTTATATTACTTTTCTTATCTCTAGTATTCCTTTGTTCATCATTCTTCTTTTTGATATTGTTTGGATTTTGATTTTCCTTTTATCTTTCTCCTTTTTCAAACCCTAATCCTTCTTTGTCCTTTGAAGCTTTTTGACTAGAAAGCATATCATCAAGCGAGGTGGAGCTCTTCTTGAATTTTTCCTCTTGACTCTTTGCTTTCTCTAGATCTTTCCTCAAAGACACAACTTCTTCTTGAAGTCTTTAACATTATATAGACTTGTCTTTCAACTTGGAATTCAAGCAATCTTCAACTCTTCTTCCTTCTTCAACTTGCACCTTTAGATTAGTGATTGTCTCATTTGATTTTTTGAGTTGCTCATTTGTTTCCTTGAGTTTTTCTTTAACTTTATTGATTTGATCCCTCAAATTTTTGATGCACTCACCTGCTTCCTTAATATTTTATTTCAAATCTTTATTCTCACATTCTACTTTATCTAGATCATCAAGAGTAGATTTGAGTTCTCCTTCCATGTCCACTTCATAGTCTTCTTCTGTAAACCCTTCCATTATGATCTCTTTCAAAGGGATAGGATACCTCCTAGTTTCCATGTGTTCAACCTCCAATATCTACCTCAGTGATTGAGCCAATTGAAGGAATTAGGCTCTGATACCAGTTGTTGAACACCTGAAATACTAAGAGGGGGGAGAGTGAGTTAGTATTCACTAAAATTCATTAACTTCATAAATTTAAACATGCATTCAAAGCATCTCATAAAACTTGCAAAAATGGAAAAGAAAAATTGAAGCATGCACCACAACAACAAATGAAAGAACACCATATTTATGTGGAGAACACTTGGAAGGGAAAAACCACAGTGAGGATTAGCTCATAATATATTATAATTGATTACAATGGATTATAGATTAGAGAACTCACTATCTAGAATAGAAAAGAGAATAGGGGAATGGCTCACTGCCAGATTTTGAACTACTAACAATACATCTGCAATATGTTGAAGATACAGTTCTAATTAAGTTCAAAATACTTACTTTACACACTTCATACTTCACCACTATCACACTTCACACTTGTCACAACCACTCTCTCATTCTCGCATCATCTTCTCTCTTATAGCTCACACTAAATTGACCTTCTATATGCACATACATTTTCCACAAATTAACATATCATTAATTAGGTTGGCCTAATTAGATGAAACATGTAACACCATAACCTATCAGCTAAAAAGTTCAACCCACATACCTTGCAGAAGAAACCAAAATAGGTTCTTCACCAAAATAGGTCAATAAGACCTATAATTATTCCCATAATTTTGTTAGATGCACAAGACAACTGAGAGGGGGGTTGAATCAGTTGTACATTAAAACATTAAATCCCTCATTAAATTTCAAACTCTTATAAAATATTTAAACCCTCATTAAGCATTGGCATAATATAATCATGTTAAACAACAATGAAAATACAACCATACACAAGAGAACACCAGATTTATGTAGAAATCCCTAAGCAAGGAAAAACCATGGTGAGGATTAGCTCACATATATGTGAATAACAACATCAAATGTAATTAGGCTCACTGCTAAGGGCTCACTGCCCAGAAAAGAAGAAAGGATAACTATCATGTCACTCACTGCCAAGGGCTCACTACCCAGACGAAAGAAGAATTAAAAAAATTGTTATAGAGAGATTCACTATCTTAGAGCAACAAGAAAATCCACCACTCCAACTCTATTCCATCCGCAACCTTTGGCTCGCTACCTACAACTCCAAGCACACTAAAAATGTAGACACCTTCTGCTCACTACATCTAGAGTCATAGGCATTTAAGCTCACACTCATATCACCACACTTGATCACATTTAAATGAAATAACCATGTTTTGTGAAGGTCTATATGTATTAGAGTCACACTTAATAGGCATATCATCCAATTTATTCTTGAATTAATAAAATTATTTAAATTTAGTGTATACAAGGTAGAAGTGGAAATATTAGTCGTATGAGAAGCATGTAAAAGAATGGATGAAGTATAAAGAGGATGATAGGATGAAATTCAAAAGGTAAGGTCATGCCCATGGTAGAGGGAGTGGAGTGGGGTATGAAATGATATACCAAAGAAGGTATAGAATGGAATATGAAAATAGGAATGAAAAAATAAATAGATGTAGTGTTAGCCTTGCTAGATGTAGGGATTTTAATAGAAGAGATGACGCTAATAATGGAGAGGGAAATAGTATTAGTGATATTAGGAGAAAGTGTAATAATAATACTAGTAGGGATACCATGAAAGGTAGGTGAAGTGTTAATAGGATATGAGGAGTGAGGTGAAATTATTCAAACCTCCATATATAAAATAGGTATGGAATAAAATCATGAGGAATGCCATATTCAATAAAAAATATTGGGGGAATCATGAAGATGATCATAAATCGTTCAAAGAAATAGGAGTAACTTTGACATTGATGTATTGAATAAATTTCCACCTAAATGGTCTAGCAATTTATAAGTCTTGAAGATATTGAAACACATTTTTAGGATTATCCACCTTAGCTAAAATAACAAGCTCATGTGCAAATTGTTGTTTCAAATTTTATTCATGATCATAATATTTAACCTCATTCTCAATAATAGGAGTAACAAGAATCATCTTGGAAATATCACGAGGAACATTATTTTTAATAGAATAGCCATTGAAGGATTTAAAGGAGTATTTATCCTTAGGATAATGTAAGGATGAGAATAAGATCTTGACAAGTAAAAAACTCACAAATCCCTAAAGACCAAATGATAGAAAACAAAGGTAAAGGAATGATTTAAAACTAGAAAATTAGCAAACACTTGTTTGCAAAAATAATTAAAAAAATGAAATGCTAGGGGGAAAAATAAGGGTGGATAAGGTGAGAAAAAAAAAAGATTTCACAAGGAAAAAATCATAAAAAAAAGATATACCTAAGAAACACAAATTAAATGAATCTAAACCCTAATAAGATTTGAAAACGATATGGTGTTTAAAAAAAGCTAGATTAACAAACCTAATGAAAGGAAAAACCCTAAGGAAAATCACTAGGTCATAAAAGAAAGTTAGGTGGAAAAATAAACCACTTACATAAACTATCGTAGATCAAATTAATTAAGTCACAATGATAAAAAAAACCTAGCCTTGGATAACATTTGAGTTTAGACTAAGAAAAATGTTAAATTAAATATGAAAATAAAATAAAATAAATTTCTTAGTTGGATTTTAGAGGTGAAAAAGTGATGTTGAAGATGGTTGGAATTGATTTGCAACAATACTATATTTATAGGGCTAGCCCAAGTAGATGACTTAGTATTTGCAAATTGCTTATAACTTGATTTGGTTCTAGTCCATGCTTAGGAATATGATCTTCATGCTTGCAAAACTAAATTGAAACATAGACCTAAACTTGTAGTATGAAACTAATTTGGTTGATTATTAATTGTTAGAAGTTGTTCACATTGGTCTTCTAATATTTGAATCTTTGCAAATTAGCAGTGTTTAGCAACACCTTTGGGAATTTGTTGAATTGTAATGGTCATATTTTCTTTAGTCAAAGACTCATAGGATTGGATTTATAGTTCTAAATAA
This sequence comes from Sequoia sempervirens, assembly GCA_007258455.2. Classification (NCBI taxonomy): domain Eukaryota; kingdom Viridiplantae; phylum Streptophyta; class Pinopsida; order Cupressales; family Cupressaceae; genus Sequoia; species Sequoia sempervirens. Next base: position 35,854,175 of record VDFB02137365.1, read on the forward strand.
AAGGTTCAAAGACAATAAGCAAGTGTACATTAGACCTAAAATGATGTATGATAATGTAACACTTTGATTAATCTATTATGATACTCAAATAAATGCTCTATAACAAATCCATACATAACTCCTAAAAAACTTTAAATAAGTAAATGAATATCTTTAAATACAACACCCAAACATATAAATAAACACAAATGCACAATAAATCAACTAAAAATTTCAATAATAAAAATTTAACAAAAAATTTCACCATTTCAAATAAATTAATAGATATATCTACCAATATAAAAGAACCTACACAAACACTCAAGCCTCACTAAAGTCCCCTTATTTCAAGATTATGAACTATACAAATAAACTTACATTGTCCAACACTCCACATATTTTTTTTAAATTGGTAATTGGTGGGCTTAATAAGCCATACTAAGTGCGACACATATTTATCCCAAAAATGTAGAGGGATTGAACACAAAATATAAAGTAATGATAGAAATAAGTTTCCAAAAACATATATATAATTAGCCATAATGACAATTGTGCAGTTTTGCTTTTGAAAGAGTACCGTGCATCACAATCTATGCCTTGCACGATAACGACTCTTCACTTTGGAGTTTAGGAATAATTACAATTACAATTATCCACATTTCTTTTTTGCCAATTCACATCACAATAATACTCTCCCTTTTTCATCATTTCAAATTATTTTCTTCAATGCATATCCTTTAGTGTTTTTAAAAATGTATAAATTTTTCTTAATCTTTGGTCTTAAGTTAAAAAAATAATTTATTTAATTAATGTGTAATCTTAATATTGTAAGATCAATTGATTTTAAAGTGAAAAAGATAATTGAACTTTTCATATGTTGAAACTTTAAGTATATAGTGAAATAAAAAAATTCTTAGAATATTTTTATAATAGGGTCATTTGTGTTTTTGTTAGTAATGATTTTAAAAAAAAAATTGTTGTAATGTTTGATTTTCTCATTAATGCTTGTTTTCTTATGTTTTAAAGAATTTTTGGTAGATAAATTGTTTTTTTATACATATTAGATTTTTTTATGTGAGATGTTTATGATTATTGTATGTGTTCATATATATTATTAATTATTTTTACTTTATTATATAAAATCATTATAGTATATGGTTTACAGTTATTCTTGATTATAGTGTCACTTGTACATATATTCTAAGATACTAATTATAATTAGTGTTTTATGTTATATTGTAATTGTGATTTTATTGATAGATATGGCGTATGTGATTATTATATTTTGGGATGTTATACAATGCTTTATTTCTATGTATGAGAACATCTTGTTATATTGGTCTAGTTATGTTTTAGTTATAATCTCCATTATTGAATTTGATGTGCACTTTGAGTGTACATAACTTATATAGATGTATGACCAATAGGATGTATGTAGAGTAGAACATCATGGGTATCACTCACCATCTCACTTCATTGTATAAAAGCTTCAAAATTCTTTCCATGTATTGATTAAGTTTTCTAGTCATTGTGGTCTAATATAAGATCCTATGATTCATGTGAGCGTGTTTTCTCACATCTCTAGAATTATTTTGTCTTCTATGTGAATTTTAGGTGATTTCCACACTTATTAGAAAAGGTTAGAAAGTATGTACTTTATGATTTAATTCACTTTCAATAAATTTTGGGATTTAAGTCCCTCTCGTGATTTTAATTTTCTTAAATTACAAATTGAGTGTCTATTTACATGAATGATCTTGAAGATCCATTTTAGATAATTTTTAAAAAATAATTTTTTAATTTATTTGAACTATCTTTTTTAGTTGACCTCTTGGGTTGGGATTGAGTTAATTTATTTTTTGTTGAGTTTGTTTTAAGATTTATTTATTATAAAACAAAACCCATTATATTATTTTATATTTAGTATTTTTAAGAATGGAAAAGAGAGAAAATATTGAGAAAAGCTCTAATTCAATTTGAAGGTTTGTAGTAGCTTAGGAAACTATTTTCTTTGTGGTATTTTGTATGAGACTTGTGGGTACTATTATTATAGGACAAAATACTTTCCACCTATTTGTGGATGAATTCTTGAAGCTTGTGGAAGTTTCCTTGGTGTTTTCATGTATATTTTCCTTCTTTTTCTACTTTGAATTTTGATGGAGATCACAATGTACATGTGGAATCTAGTCAAAGGCTTAAGAGAATTAAAGGCTATATTTATTTGAGCTAGTTATTCTTTAGAATCAATGATAGGTATCCATCCTTATATATTTATTTATTTTACTCTCCCATATGTGAATGTGTTTTGAAATGAGATTTTGATGTTTTGGGTCATAATGTATTTCCTTTGTATTGATTTATACTTTTAAGATCCTTTGAGAGTATTGCATCCTTATTTACAAAGGATAGTTTATTTATTTGTAGTGTTTGGATCCTTATTTGTGATATATTATTTCCTTTATCTAGGATTTTGTATTGAACACTAGGTTTCAAACACATATTTTTGGGGTTATGGATATGTGATTAAATCCATGGTTTTATTGAGAAAAAAACTTTGTGAACCTTGTAGTGTTTCGTATTTAGACTAAATAATTTTTGGGAAACCTTGTTAAACCTAGTGTGGAGCTAACCTTTTTGTGATTTATTTTATGAAGCTATGAGGGACTTGTGAGATAAAATTCAATGAGAATCCATTGGTGAGTCGTGATAGAGCCTTGTGTCAATTCTCAAGTCTTGTGTTAGACTTTTATGTATGCTTGTAAATGACCTTGTTGGTGGTATATCCATGGTCCTTCTCTATAGTGTAGGTAATTCCTATAGCGGCAATAAATATATTATAATTTATTATTATCATGATGGTAGGGTGGAAATTGCATCCTCCAATAGCCCTCTTCTTCAAGATCTCTTTGGGAGATTAAAGATTTTCTATTTTAGATTATGTTATTGGTGTATTTTTCAATATGAAAACGTGTAATTTGAAATTTAATTATCTCTTTTAATTGTGAATGTTATCTTGAAAGATATAAATCCATGTGTTCTATGGATTTATGTCCCAATATTTAGTATCATTCATGTTATGTGTTTTGAATGAAAGTGAAATTGAAAATAAGTATATTATTATAATAAAAAATTTGAATTTCCAAACAAAATGAAAGGTTTTGGATTTTAATGTTTTATGGATTGTATATGTAGTTTTGATAATTTATAATTTAATGGCATAATACATTTATTCTAGATCAAAATTTACAAAATTATTAATATGACAAATTATATTTTTAGGTATCATTTCTTATAGTGTTGAAATGAGTGCCTTTAGGAAGAAATTAAGCATGAGGAAATATTTTATTGAGTAAAAATTATTGAAATGTGAAATTTGAATAGTTGTTGTGGTTTATACTATGGCCACTCAAGAAATAGTTTGGAAGTTAAGTTTCATTCTACTAATAGAGAGTCGATAATGCTAAACATTTATGTGCCAAATTTGAGAAATGTAAGAAAAGGGGTATGGGAGGCTATTTATTCCCTAATTAATACTAAAAAATAATCCTATTGAATGGTGGTTGGAGATTTTAATGCCCCCTATATCCTTCTAAAAATTTAGGGAGAATTATGGATTATTCAGATAGTATGATAGATTTTTTGATTTTCTAATTATTGTTGGTCTAATGGATATTGACCTCCAAGGTTAACTCTTTACTTGGACTAATAGAATATTGAGAGATCACCTTATACATGTTAAGTTGGATAGATTTCTCATTTATTTGAATTGGTACATAGTCAACTCTACCAACATTTTTTCCCTTCCTAGAACTAGCTTGGATCATAACCCCCTACTCCTTAACTAATTGGAAAGAATCAATAAAGGGCCCTACCCTTTTTAGTATGAGATAATGTGGGATTATCACCTTGAATTTATATATTGTGTTTCTTCTTGGTGGAAAAACCCAATCCAAGAGTTTTATTTGTTTATATTAACCCAAAATTTGAGCATAATAATAAACAAGGTCAAGCACTTGAACACGTTTTCTTTTGGAAATATCTTTGAGTAAAAAAAAATATTCTAAGCTACAAGAGGTTCAAAAAGCTATGGTAAGTGGGGATACTTCTATGGAGGCCTCCCTTTTGTAGAATAATTTTTCCAAAGAATGGAAACTTCTTATGAGGACAAAAGAGATGCTCTAGAAACATAAGTACAGTGGCTAAAAGAGGGAGACAATAATACTTGCTTCTTTCATAAATCAACCATGCAACATATAAAAAGGAATATTATTTCTATATGTACTAATGAAGAAGGTGTTGAGGTGACTATTGATGACCAAGTGAGTCAAATCAAGCTTCCAATTTTTTTGAGTCCCTACTTACTGCTCAATTTTTTCCTCCCCCCTCTACTCTTGTTGAAAATATGTTGAACTGCATCCCCTTGTTACTCACCTATGAATCCATCACTTGTCCTATTATGGTAGAAGAAGTCAAAGTTGCATTCTTCTCCATGCATACCTTTAAAAATCCCCAAGTTTGGATGGATTTCCCCACATTTTTTTCCAAGACTTCTAGGATATCATTAGGAAAGATGTTATTGATGCTTTAGGGACTTTGCTAGAATTGGGAAGGTTATTAAACAAATCAACAACACTTTTATTGATTTAGTCCCCGATATTTTTGACCTAATTCTATGGCCGATTTTAGACCCATTAACCTTTGTAACATAATCTACAAGGTATTTTCTAAAATATTGGTATCTAAGATTTAACCCTTACTTGATAAGATCATTTTTTCATTTTCATAAGGGTTTTGTACTAGGAAGACATATTCTAGATGTCACTTTGACTACTCAAAGTTATTCACTCAATGGATAGGAGTAACACACAAGGCATGACTTTCAAGCTTGACATTTAAAAAGCTTGCAATAGGTTTTCTAAAACTTTCTATTTAAGATTCTTGAGAAGTTTTTTTTTCATAATTATTTTATCAATCTAATCTATGAATGTATTACCACTACCAAATTCTCAATGCTAGTCAGTGGTATCCCTTAAGGTTTCTTCAATATTAGCATAGGTATTAGGAAGGGGATCCCCTTAACCCCTACCTATTCATTCTAATGGAGATAGATATTGAGAGAAATATTATGACCATGACTAGAACAATGGAGTTTAAAGGTATCAAAGTTGCCACCATTGTTCACTCTTCTTCTCTCCAATAATTTATGGATGATTTAATCCTTTCTAAATATTCTTATGTATTGCAGGCAAGAAGATGGAAATTATTCTTGGAAGATTATGCTATTGGTGCAGTTCAATGTATTAATTTTGAGAAAAGAAATATTTTATTCTTCAACACCTCCTTGGAGCTTCAACATAAAATCATGGTGATTTTAGGGTGCACTAATGCTCAACTCCCAAATACTTATCTTGGTCTACCTTTGTTAGTTAAATAGGTCACTCCGACCATTTGGAACTTGGGCTTAGAGAGGATTAAAAGAAAAATTGCTAGATGGAAAGGTAAATTTATTTCCCATGTTGGAAATTTCCAATTGTTCAAAGATTCCCTCCAAGACATTCCTATTTACTTTCTCTCTTTGTTCAAAATTCCTAAGTACTTAATGAATAAATTTGAACAAATACAAAAAAATATTCTATAGATTAGGGTTGAGGAAAAGAGGATATTTCCCTCATTAGTTGGGATAAGGTTTTCATGAACATATAGGAATACAAAGAGGGTGGATGAATCAGTATTCAAGTGAATCTCAAACCTTCTAAAATAAAAAATACTTTAAACACTATCACATAAATATGAAGGATGGAGAAATGCACAAAATAATATCAAATATACGTGGAAAACCCCACATGGGAAAAACCACAGTGACAAAAGCTGCTAGGAGCTACTATCCTAATCAAACCTTATAAAATTAACAACATTTACAACTTTTTTTAAGGCATACAAAGTAAGGAAGATACAACTCCCTGATTATAGTTTTAGGGTTACACCCAAGGAAGCTACAACTCCTTGATCTAAGCACACTCAAGAATTATTATAGAATGGAAGTCCTTTCACTATCTAAAATTGATGATTAATCTCACTCTCTTTTGATGATTGTAATTCTACTTTGTAGATTCTCCAAATTTCTTCTTCGTTGCCTACTAGCTCACTACTTTCAACAATCAAGAATTTATTTCCTTTAACTCACTACCTTTAACAAATAATTAATAACACTTCTTTACATGCCTTCTATCATAGGGACATGGTAAAAATGAAACCAAATAAGATCCATCACCTTTGCTCGTTCTCTTTTAGTCACTTACCCAATCATCATATCATCATCCACACCCTATATTAACTAGTTTTGTAATTTACACATGATATTACATTGATTACATTTCACATTTCAGCATACAACAAAAATATTACACCTGTAAGTTGACCAAGGATAAAGCAAGCAATAAGAAACGTCTAGAGGGAAAGACCCAAAAGACTACACACAAAACTAGGAAGAGGAAAACACCTTGCGGATTCCAACACATGCTTAACCTAGTCCCAAATGTCTTCACATCTTTGATCTTTTATAGATATCATCCACACTTTGAAATTATAAATTAGGTTGGCCATAAACAAGAAAAACATGTAACATGTAACATTTCAATCTTCACATCAATTGGTGGTACACAAGAATGATAAAACATTATTTGTGTTTCTCCCAAATGAGTTGGCATGACTCATGCAACACCATCAATCACTCTTTAAACTTTTCTCAATCTTTAACTTGTGATGCACACCATTAACAAACCTTAGTTGGCCTCAACAAAAGCATAAGCCAAAAAAAAAATCATTCTAGACCATAGCCTATACCAGAGAATCCATAAATCACTTTGTGGAGCATCAACACACATCACATGATATTCAAGAATATTCTCATGCATCCTTTCAAAAATTCATGTAGCAACAAGTTGGCCCAAGCCAACAAATATCGAAACCAATCTCTGGATAGCATAGTCTGGTACACTATCATCTCTAAATTTCTCTACAAAAGGATTATTGACATGAAATTTTGGATATAACAGCTTTATGTGCCATCTTAATAAGCTTAACTTCTAATCTACACAACCATATCTTTAAATGTAGAGATATGTAGAACCAACCTTTACACATTTGAGAACATCCTCATAGAATCAACATAATCTTCAATCTACCATTCTCAAAAAACACATTTTCGATAACTCAAATGATTTGAAATGTGGATCATACATTACTTGACACAACAAAAAGCTATCCTCCAAACCACAGGAGTAAAACATCATTAGTAAAGGAATGCAGAGAATTTCTCAGAGACTAACAACCCAACATCCAAACTACAACACTCTTCATAGAACTTTTGACATCAATGACAACCAAACTACAACAATTTCCCCCTTTGGCATTGATGACAAAACCACTTTGATGTGCACATTCTCTCCCCCTTTGACATCAAGGACAAAGGAAAAATGGAATTTCTCCAACCACGACCTTCTTTCTTGAGAGGTATCCCTCATCAATCCAAGAATAAAGATATGACTTGAATTACTCCCCCTGGACAAATGCACCAGCTATGCATCTAGCAAGAAGAAGGGGCAATTACCCCTAACTTCAGTCTGAGATATTCAAATGTATCCTTTGCAAGTGTCTGTGAAATTTTTTGCAACCTGATCTTTTGTAGATGCATACTCCAACTTCACTTCTCTATCTGCAACCTTCTCTCCAAAAAGTGATACCCGATTGATATGTGCTTGGTTCTAGAATGCATCACCATATTTTTTGAAATATTGATAGCACTTGTGTTATCACATAGAATAGGAATGGGCCCATCATGCTTTGTCTTGATATCCTTCAATTTTTTCTTCATCCACAACAATTGAGTATAGCAAGATGCTGCAACAATATACTCTACTTTTGTTGTTGATAAAGATATTGAAGATCTTGCTTCTTACTATGCCATGAAACCATCATGTTTGTTAAAAAGAAATCACCACCACTGGTAATCCTTGTATCACCAACACAACCAACACAATCAACATTAGTTTATGCAATCAGATCAAATTCATTACCTTTTGGATACCATAATCCATAATCTAGAATACTCTTCAAATATCTAAAGATTCTCTCAACTACCTTTACATGAGTTTATTTAGGTTTAGCTTGAAATATTGCAACCAAACATACCACATGCATAATATTAGGTCTTGAAGTAGTTAAGTACAACAAGCTTCCAATCATAGATTTGTATAGAGTCTAATCAGCCAGGGGAGACTCATCATCTTTACTCAAATGATAGCTAGTTACCATAGGAGTACTCATAGGTTTGCAATATTCCATACCATAAATTTTCAGCATCTCTTTGACATACTTTGCTTGAGAAATAAAGATACCATCATTTAGCAAAGTAATTTATAGACCAATAAAGAATAATAACTCACCTATCATAGGAATTTCAAATTCCTTCTACATTTATTCAACAAACTTCTTGCACATTTCATCATTTCAAAGATTATATCATCAACATATACAACAACTATCAAAATTCTTTCATCCTTAATCTTGAAATAAAGATTACTATATGTGGTTCCTTTCTTGAAACCTTGTTGAAGCAAGTACTTGTCCAACCTTGCATACCAAGCCCTAGGAGCTTGTTTGAGACCATACAATGCATTTTTGAGTCTACACACCATGTTTAGGTCTTCTAATAACTGAAATCCATCAAGTTTCTCTATATAGACTTCTTCTTCCAAATATCCATCTAGAAAAGTTGATTTGACATCCATCTAATATACTTTGAAGTCCTTGTGGGTTAGAAAGGAAACAAAATTTTTGATTGCTTCCATTCTTTCTATTGAAGAAAATGTTTCCTCAAAATCAATTCATTCTACATGTGAATAGCCTTTACATACTAGTCTTGCCTTATTTCTTATAACTTCACCCTCATTCATTTTTTGCTAAATACCCTCTTTGTTCCTATCACATTCTTGTTCACAAGCCTTGGAACCAGTTCCTAAGTTTGATTATTCTCAATCTGATTCAATTCTTCTTCCATTGCTTGTATCCATCCTTCATCCTTGCTAGCATCAACAAATTTTTTTGGTTCTATATTTGATGATAAATAAAACTTTACTTGTTCATTTGTCTTTACAAGCCTTCTCCTAGTTTCTACTCCTTCATTCTTATATCTGATAATTTGATCTTCTAAATGATTCTTTTGAACATACTTGGTAGGAGTCTTACTATGCTTTCCTACTATTTCTTCTTTTTCTTCTTTTTCTTCTTCTTCTAAGTAGGGAGGTGCATCAAATCCACAATCCTCAATTTCATACATATTTTGATGTAAATATTCATCAACCTTAACATTTGTTCTTTCAACTATCTTTCCCAACCCTTTTTTGTAGCACATGTATGCTTTACTCTAATTTGAATATCCAAGAAAAATACCTTCATCAACTCTAGAATCAAACTTCCCAAAATCATCTTCATCTCTTTTGATGTAACATTTGATTCCAAAGATTCTAGAATACTTTACAGTTTTTGGTTTTCCATGCCAAAACTCATAAGGGGTCTTACTATTGTTCACACTTAACAACCCTCTATCGAGAATATAAAATATAGTATGAACTACCTCTTTCCAATAAACATCAAGAAAATTTTCTTCCTTCAACATAATCCTTGCCATCCCTTGAACAATCTTATTCTTTCTTTCCACTACCCCATTCTGTTGAGGAGTTCTACCGAAACATAGATGCCTCTTTATTCTATGTTCTTCACAAAAATCGTTAAACTCATTTGATGTGAATTTTCCTCCTCTATTAGACCTCAAACACTTGAATTTAGAATTCACTTCATTCTCAACCTTTGGTTTGAAAATATTGAATCTACTAAAGGCTTCAGATCATTTATCTTTTAAGCTAGATAAATCATCAATAAAAAGCATAAAATTAATTTCTCCTTGACGACTCTTTGTTCTAGTAGTTCTGCACAAATCTATATATATCACCTCCAATGGTCTAGAAGAAGAATACTCTTTAGACTTGAACCTTATCCTTGTTTTATTTCCAAGCTTACATTCTTTGCACAAGGTACTTACAAGCTTGAAAATATTGGGCATATCTCTTACCACATGTGATGAATTGATCTTCGCAAGGTTGTCAAAATTGTTGTGCCTTCTTACCACCCATCTTTTTTTTGTGAATATGTAACTTTATCTTATTTTAATATAGATAGATGCCTATTCATAAAAATAAATTATTGTGTCCCATTCTCCTATGCCAAATCCAACATTCACTTGTTTTTTCCAAAACATAACCTCTCCTATTAACATCCTTTAGACTGTATAAGTCACCGTTTTTCCTAGAATCATGTGGTTGGAACAACCACTGTCAATCACCTAGGAATTCGCCTCATATTTTGCATGAAAAGTAGTCCACAACCCTTGAATCTTTAGTTTCATCTTCAGTCTTCTTAGTAGCCATGAACAATATTTCATCCTCATTATCTAGAACACTGGTGTTGATGACAATGTTACTCGCAGAAACAGTGCAGATAAAATCCTCACAGGAAAACCGTGAAGAACATATCTTTACTTGAAAGACTGGACCAAGGCAACCTAAGGGTCCGAGTAATAGGAAAAGGTTGACTTAGCTTAATCCCAAGGCACCGATAGTCAGGTCTTGACCATACTAGGTTTGCTTCAGGGTATGATGTGATATTGTTGTTAATCTCAAGGGGTATATGGTTATCTCCTTTTTATTAAGAATCATTATCATTAGATAAAATATTTCCAGTTTGATCATAAAATAATCTCATGAAATCAATAGATTTGCAATAATATTTCATCAACATCAAACAATTTTGCTATCACTTAAGTAGATTTAGCTTTAAACATTCATCAATTTCATATAAACGAAATATTTTCAATAATATTCCATTCATTCATATATTTTTTAGAACATTTTCTGAAATTTAACATCTAATCTAAAATAAAGCATCAAAATACTAAAAAATAAAATTTCTCATGGTTATTCTCCACACATGCCCCAAGATTTAATCAAATCAAAGAAAACAACTTTATACTTCACCAGATTGCTTCACAACTAGGCATAAAAAGGTGTGAGCTTTTAAAGAAGGGGGTTAAGTTTGAACATCGAGTAGGTTTTGTATGCACCCTTAAATGATGCAACACATAGTTTTGTTTCCCTGAACTAACAAACCAACTACAAAAGATATATGAGATAGGTAGATATCAAATTGGCTTCGATATTGATTAAGTTCTATGTGCATACAAGTTTTTAGACCGGAATGATTCAAAAAACAAGAAAAAAGAACAAAACTTAAAAAAAAATTAGCTCTTCTGACATCTATAAATTATGAACTTTTCTTAAAAAGAAGTATCCCATGGCCTTTTATAGAAGTAAGACATGGGTAGGATAAGAAAAATACATGAGAGGAAATCCAAGGGATGAATCACATCAAGGCATGTGGAATGGTGACTGGTAAGAGAATTGAAAACGAAGTCAACAAAGGTCAACCTTCATCTGCATGTTGATGTCCTTCGAGTGTTTCATCTTTTTTATTATCGCCAGGATAATAACTTGAATCAGGATAGTATGTAGGAACTATCCCATGTATTTCTAGAATGATTGCTTTATCATCCTATTCCTACACTTTGGTTCTACCTCGGGCTTTCTACTCTTAGGAATGAGCTTCCCCGGAAGTTGGCACTTTTCTTCGCCGTATGTGAAATACCGAGATCCCCAATATTCTAGTGACTCAAGCTCCTTCGCATGATTTCCCAAAATGTAGAGCCCGATCTAGATATGATTCTATCTATGATCCAAATTTTCCTGACCATCCATACCCAAACTTTGAATCGCAATCCACTTCTCCTGCAATCACAAATTCCACCTATTAAATCCCTTTAAAAATTTTTTTATAAAAAATCTCATGTAAATAAAACCATCATTAATTCATTATCATTATAAATCCATCATAAATAACACACTTTCAAGAAAATCATATATTCTTGTGTAATTATCTTTTAGACCAGGTTATCGGACCATTGGACCTCTTAGATAACCTTAAAATTTTAAAACTTTACTTTGCATTGTTACTCAGTACCTGGTACCTGGTATTTAGCTTTACCCATGATTTTCCTGGACCTCGGTTTTTACTAGAACTTCCATATTTACCAGACCTTGATTCCTGGACTAGAACACTTCAATTAATACTTTGCTTTACCTTTTACATTTATGGCATTCCCAATTCCTGATACCTGGTACCCGAAACACTTGAATTACAAAGTACTCTTTCAAAAAAAAAATTATCTTGCTTTTCACCTTCGGTGATCTTTCCAACTAGCCAGCACTTGCCATAAGTGTTAGTTTTCACTTGGGGTCCCCAAGTCTTACAGTCTTGGGGCATGTTATGAGACCACACAACAACTTGCAGCCAATAAAACCAAATTTAAACCAAAACTTGGGATTAAATCACCAGTCATAAATTATAATTTATGCATATTTTAAAATAATAACTCTTTACCTTTACCTAGATTCTAACATAAAAATAGTAAAATTTCTCTGGAAATATCCATGTGTGCTTTGATTAATTCCAGTTTCTGGAACTCAGTGAAAAAATTAGTTCATTGACATTGAACTACATAATTTGGTAATCATCCAAAGCCAACTGGGGATAGAGTCTTGTTGCCAGTCAAGCGTCCATAGCCCCAACAAGGTTATCTCTGTAATTCCTGAAACATAGCTCTACTACCAGCCAGGTGTCCATAGCCCCGGTAGAGATATTTGGATAGCTTAAAGAGTTGATATATACTCTCTCTTTTTTGTATATCTCTTTCGATATTTCATTGATATCTCATTTTTCTTTTGATATTTATTGATAGCTCATTTCATCTGGCAACTAATGAAGCCCGCTATTAGGTTGGGAATTATAGTGGTAGCGAAGGTTACCTTTTAATTTTTCATTCAATGCAAATCCCTTCATCATTTCACTACTTCCCAAAAACTCATTTAATAATTCCCTGTTGGTGTGTATTCCCGACTAAACTTTACCACTTTTATGCCAAATCCTAGCTAACTGCAACTCATTATATGTTAGAAGATATGCATAAAATAAAATTTAGAAGCAAACAACTTAATCACCAAATTCTAAATTCTACAACCCTTCCAATCATGGAAACCATTGGTTACACCACCCTTCCAATCAACATTTTATGGCACATAATTTCTTTCAAATTTCCTGTTGGCAAAATACTAGCCAAGTGGCTGTTGCAACAGAAACACTCTCAATTCCGATTTGAAGGCGCTACATCCTAACATCACTAGCAATGATTCTGATCAAAAAAATGTCATGATGACACTTAAACATGACCTACACAAGACATATTCTACAATTTTTGAATTAACATCATATTGTAATTGTAAATTTGAACAAGTGGATGAGAAAGTAACTCTGTTGTTTTTATTGAACTGGAGGAATGACAATTTCAAAATCTGAGTACATCAATCAGCTTACCAAACTCTCTCAGTGGATAGGATACCAAGAAGCCATCAATTTGAACCCTTGAGAAATTAAAATTTCTCAAACTTATAGCCCTCAAGTGACCCCAATAGTGAAAAATAGAAAAAATCAGCCCCACTACATCTTCAAAAAGAAACTCTTATCCATTTTGAGCTCCTCAGAAAAGCCTGAAAAATAGAGCCTCAAACTACTTTGAACTACATAGAAAAGATGGAAAATTCCCATCTCCAAAGGGTCCATCCAAAAAATCCTCAAAATCAGGTGCAAACAGCTAGAAACTAAAAATAGAAAGTTCAATTTGCCTCTCTTTCTCCAAATTCGCCCAAGAACTCCAACTCAAAATAGAAAGTTTTCAAGAGGACTTAAGTATACCAACTGTATTTAAAACCATAACAAACACCAAGGTAATTTATAGAAACATTACCATTAGTGATGTTTTACATCATCTGTAGTTTCAAAAAAAAAATAGAAACTCTCCTAATACATCTGTTTTTTGCAATTTGAGTTCAAATATTTTGATTTTTTTGCAGTTTGAGTAAAAATTAATATTTGCAAAAAATCAAAACACTATGTGAAAGCTCCTATACATTTGATTTTTCTTATAAAAAATCATAAAAGTAGATTATGAGTCCTAGAACAAAAAATACACTAAGGCATGGACAACTCGACCTAGTGAAAGGGTCAATGTGTATATGGTCCACATGAAAAGCACAAAGGCAAGGTATGGTTTTTGTTTTTGATTTTCCTTAAAAATCAATAAAAATGCCTAAGACATTGGTTTGACCTAGGTAAAACATATGTGATGAGGCATTAATAAGCATTTGTTTTTTCTAAAAAGAATGTGATAAAACAAATTCGACTTAGGGCTTTTGGAAAACCCTAATACCAATACCACCTCCCTAATGCATTTTGATCATCATTTTTCATCGGCCAAGTTGAAGAAAACAGGGCTCTACATTTGGCCGCCATGAGGAACTAGGGCTTGGAGCCTTGAGCTTTATTTTTTACCATCTTTTGATGCCTTTCTTGTCAATTCTCCTCTGCAATTCAATGGTGAGTTACTCCTTCTCCTGTCTATGGAATTTTTACTTCATTTTGAAGGCTTTGAGGCCTCTTGGCTATGACTATCATCATGAATTCTAATGCATTTTGTTTGCTTTCTCTCTGTTGATGTCTCTTCCATTCTTCGGGGCCGTCATTGGGGTGTTTGGTTTGAGCCTTTTGAAGACATGGCTCGCAGGATTTTGATGATTTTTATCCACAGCAACCTTGGGTAAGCTCCATGCTTCATTTTTTCGAGCATTTCCCTCTTAAATAATCTTTGATTCAAGCCTTTTTCACAAAAACATGAAATATCTATGGTGTAAAAACTAAAATCCCTAAGCATAGGCCATGACCATTATTTTGCATTTCTTCATTTTTGTAAAAATGACTTATTATTGGGCTTGACCCAGGTTAAGAAAGTAATGGCATTTGTAAAGAATATAAAATTAGGAGAAAACCATGCATTTTGTCTTTGTTTCATAGGGCTTGCAAACCCTTCATAGTCGTGGCTATGGCCGTACCATGCTCCATTTTCTGAAGGGCTTCATTCTTTGAATACATTCAAACCCTCATTGTCTATGTATTTGGACTTGTTTTTAAACCAAACCCCCAAGTGGGTTTGCTTTGTGGAGAGAAAACTTTCCTTTCAGGCCGCGACCATGAGAGCACTAACTAGGGTTTCGATGCATTTTACATCTCTCATATATTTTCTGAAAATGCAACATTATCCTTTATTTTTTGAAATGAGAACAAAAGTTAGCCATTCTTAAGCAAGGCCAAAGCTTGGAACTCTTTTGGGTTTCACATTTTTTGAATATGCAAACATTGTTATTCACTTCTATCTTGAAAACCCTAGCTTACTGTAGCATAAGGTTACCATTTTGAAAAGAACAACATGGATGCATTTTCTCATTCTCATTAATAATGGTTGTTACTATGCTTTAGTACTTTCACTCTCCAAAGAGATAGATGTAATGAATCCTTTCCTTAAGCATTTTTCCTTAAAACTGAATCATGCCATAACCATGGAAACAAGGTCTAAATGTTATGCTTTCACTTTGCTTCGAAGTGATGTTGTCCTTGGCACAAGTTATTGTCTCTTCTTTAAATTTCTCATTTCATTCATCTTTGAAGAAAACAAGGTTGTTGCTCCAGTGGCATTTGTAATCTTTTCCTTTCATTGCAAGAGTTGGTAATTTCTTGCTTTCTATTTTTCTTGAAGTGTATAAACAATGAAGCTCAAAATACTTCCATGCAATTTCTCATTCGCTGTTTGGCATGATTTGTAATGTCATTTGTACACACTTGCACATAGAAATCTCTATTTACTCTCAAATGCATTGTAAATAGATGTCTCTATTTCAGTTACTTATTTGCAAAATTGCACTAAGCCATCATGGTATTTTTCTATACATCACTTGCTTCTTGTTGTCATCCATTCTATGCATTCAAATGCTTCAGAAATGCACTTCTAATTCCACCTTCATCATAGCTTCATGTGACAATGCAATGAGATAGTTTTTATGTATTTGTAGCATCAATTGTTTTGAAACTAGCCTTGAGTTTCTTTTTATTACATTGACATCAAGGATACTATTTCACATTACATTCAACTCAAGAACTTAGTGTATTGCATTTTCAGTTCAACAGTGCTTCTTTCCCTTCACCTTTGACCTTCAAGCTTCATTTGCAGCCACTTACAATTTTGTTTCTGAATGGAGACAATATTTCTTCTATATTCGTCATGCATTTTTATCTCTCTCAAGCATCAAGTGTTGATGTCAAATTTTTATCTATGCATAGAATATTTTGAAATACAACACCTGATGATGGTGTTCTAAAGCTTCTCAAATTGCTTCAGTTTCTATTGTTGATTTGTAAACAAGGCATTATGTATGCCTGTTCACTATCACATTCCATGATGATGCACTCATTATGGTGATCTACTTGAGCAATTGATCATCTATGATCTTCAATTCATTGCATTTCTAGACTTGATTTTCCTAGATGATCACTTGCTTGAGTTCTTATGACACTTGTGATGCACTCCTTCATATGCATCTCTTTTGAGCAATACTGAATTGTTTCCTTTCTCAAACCCTCTATGGAATGTTAAGGAGCAGTATGCCGAGCTCAACCCTTGTGGGAGCCCATTTTACACCACATGCTATAAATTTTCAAAATAGATCAAAAACATGGCTTTTCCTATAACTGCACAAGAAACAAACAATGTTAGATTAAAACAATAAATTCAAAGTTTCTTATGATGTTTCCCCTTTGGTATTCTCTTGCACTCCTCTTGTCTTTGTTCAATTGAAACAATGCATCATAAGAAATATTCTACATTACTGTTGATAGATCATGTAGGAGGATTCATAACCCAAACTCTAACCAACATTTCTACCACTTGCAGGTTCACTTGGAGAATGGGAGCAAAGAGGAATGCACAACACTAAAGGAAAACTCAAAGACACGTTCAGGCAATGACGACTATGTGAACCTTCTTATGTGCTCTTTTCTCTTTTTAATCTTTTGCAGCGTAGTGTACTCTTTATGATTCATTGTTTCAGCTACTCCCACAACTTGTCTGGGACACTTGATTCTCTTTTCATCCCAATGAATACAAAACAACATTTTGTGTAATTTTTGTTCAATTTTGTACTTCTCTTATGCAAAAATGTATGAAACATTTTGTAATGAATAATTGAATACATAATGAAGTACTTTATTTTACATTTCATATAATATTTAATGTTGCAAATGATGAATGTAAAATTGAAACACGTTGCACTTTATTTTATACTCAAATCTCAAAACATGCAATGGTTTAAACAACTGCAGAAATAACTGAAAATTTTCACCTTAAAATGAACTTGAATTAACCAACTCTGTCAATTTGAGTTGTGGTGAAAATTTGATAACACTCTTGGTGACCTATGCTAAATGCTTGCCTACTAAGCATTAGGCCATTTTCCTTAAGTAGATCCATTGGGCATGGAGTCAATTTTTCCCTTATGAAACTCAAGAGATCTGAAAAAAATTGAAACTTGACACACCAAATAGCAGCAGAAACCAAAACAAAAAAAACATAAGCAAACCTACAAGGCCCTAGTGGCAAGAAAATAATGTGTGGAAGCACTTATGGAAAAGAAACAACTAAAAAGAAAAGTGATCCAAGCACTTATTAGCATAAACTAATCTACTATAGTATAGGGGTAGAACTTAGAATCTTAGAAACAATGTTTTAAATGGATCCCATTGACTGGGATCAAAAGCACTTCTCTGCTTCACCTTGAGAGCTGAAATGAATTGTGCTCTTTGCATTCTGTTATTACATACGATCCCTCCCAAATTGCATCAAATTTGGAGTGTCTCCCAGGTTTTTTCTTGTTTTCATCCCACTTGAACACAAAATTTCCAACAGCAAATTCTCTGAACTTTGCTTCACATAATTCTCTTATCGTGTTATCGTTTAGCTCTTCATTCAACTGAAAGTTAGCTTTCTGATAAGATTTTTTCAAAGTACTTTTCATTGAATTTTTTTTCGCCAGTAGACATTGATCCCAATGTAGTCATACTCCTTTGAATTTTGACATCAAAATTGGGCAATCCTTCTGACCAATCAGTTGGAAGTCGTGGTTCAACAATGATTGCATCTTCACAATTTTCAGCAGGGAACTCAAAATCCTCCAAAAATGGATTCTCTTTATCTACACATTTTTCCCTCTCAAAGTAGTTTTCAATGGCCCTACTTACTTCAATGAGAAAATATTCTTCGAAAACCTCCCCTTGATCCAAGGTTTGATCATCAAACTACATCTCCATCCATTCTTGATCAACCTCTCCATACTCTTTGGGGGTTTCTTCTTTATTTGAAGCTTCATTCTCAAAAAGTAATTTCATCCATTCTTGAACAGATGTTTCATCTTCTCTGAGGTCTTCCTCTTGATCTAAAACTTGATCGCTAAAGAGAAAATCTTTCCACTCGTTAGCAACCTCCTCATCTTTCAAGAACTTTATGTCACCATCTTGAGGCTAACTTTGGCCTTTAACCAGATTAGGGACTGTTGTATCAAGCTCATGGATTAATTAAATGACTAACCTTTCCTCCTCGATGGGGCTAAAAGGATCAAGGTCATGAATTTGGGCAGCCCATCCATCCAAATTTTCTATTTTGTTGGTTGCATTGGGGTCTGAGGTCATGGGTTGATTCTCTAGTCCATTTGTGGTGTACAGGTTAACATTTACTAGGCTAGGAATGTATGGCTCAATGTGATATTTAGCTAATGGTTCGGACCTAATGGTCACTTTGGTGTGATATTTGGTTCTAAGAATAAGTGGGACCAATTAGCTGATAAGAACCCTCCTAATTTGGTCGTAAAGTCTCTTAAGAGGCAAAGTGCAAAATGGGGAGGCAACTCAATCACATGGACATCTTGGGAAACAACAAATTTGGGGAAAGCATATAATGTGAGGGCCAAATTTTTAATGATTCATGTTGTTTGAACAACAGATCCATCTAATTGCACAACTCCTTTTGATACGAGTTCATAAACCAAGCCTAACTTATCTGCTAAGCTTTTAGGCATGACCGAGCTGCTAGTACCCAAGTCTATCATACAGTTATGGACAAGTTTATCCCTGATAATAAGGCTTAGATAGAATGGTGGGGGTTTTACCTCTTGATTTTTCTGCCCACCTTTGACCTCTAAGCCGTTCACAAGTACAGTTTTTCTCTTCTCTACATTAACAACATCTGAAGATGAAAGTTCAGCCAATGCATCTTGTAACAAGATTTTTTGGCCTGGGATATGCAATGCATCCATAATGGACATGTTGACTGTAGATTTCTTTAAATTCTCAACCACATTAAAAGACATGGGACTTACCTTTTGATGTCCCGAAGAAACAACAGTGTCATTTACCTTTTGCTGCCCTTGTTGGAAACACAAGGGAAGACAACTGAGAGGGGGGGTGAATCAGTTGTCACATAAATTCAAAACTTATTCAACTTATTAACCTTATTCTTAGATCTTATTATTAACCATGAAAACATAAATCATCAACACATCAGAAACACACATAACACCAAGATTTTTTACGTGGAAACCTTGTTAGGGGAAAAACCACAGTGGAGGTCAGTCCACAAGATTATACCCTATTAAAAGTATAATGAAAATGAAATATGGGGAATGCACATGCATTCAAGCACACTGCCTAGAGCTCACTACTCAATTACAAAGGAAGACACACTGTCTTCCAAAGAGATTCAGATTACAACCATCCGGATTTTGAACTGAGAGAATAGAATTTGCTAATGCCTAATTATAGTTTCGGTTAAGCACATGAACAATCCTTTACTCTTCTGCACACTTCTTCACACTCTACTCTGCCTTCGAATGATATTCACACATACAAGCACACTCTAGCATACACTCACACACTCTTTCACCCTCTTACACTCTTCAATTCAAATAAACAATCACTCTTATATATCCGCAACATGAAATTACATTCACTACAAGTCGGCCACAAATAAATAATAAAATGAATACAAATTGTCGGCCTAAAACATTAAAGATTAACAATGTGAATCAACCAGGGTCGGCCACAACATAGTGAAGACCCAAATCAACATTTCCAACACAAAAATACTTCAATTAATTTATCCTCGAAGATCCACAACACACTTCAACACCCTATCGGCCAAGAATAAGAAAAAACATGAACACTCAAGAGAAAATATCAAATCATGAGCACAATGATCAATGCAGATGTGCAAAAAAGATAGAGCACGATCTAGAAGCATCCACAAAAATTATGAAACATCAAAGAAGCATCCGCAACAACTGCACTAACTGAAATAGCATCATCTTCAATCAAGAACACCGACTGAAGCAACAGAAAAACTGTCAAAATGAGAATCTTCATAACTCGATCAAATCTTCATGCGGATCTCTGAAACTCGACTTGGATAAACTAGATACACTCAGCAACAAACCCTTTAGTCCACAACCTCTGATCAACAACGTACAAAATTAACCAACATACTAAACTTCACTTCACCACAAACAACCTACAGCTCATTTATTACAATTTTCTCAATATCCTCGACATATACAACTTCAAATGAATTTATGCTAATAGTGTTGACATCAATGACAACCACATATCAGTAACACAACCACAACATCCAAAAATTTCCCCCTTTGGCATTGATGGCAACACATGATGTGAAAAACACCATCAACGCAACTAACTCTTGCTTAGGTTCTGACTCATCTTCTCAACACTTTCACATAATCTTTCTCCCCACAAGGCACTTCTCCCCAGATAATCACCAGTTTTTCACATGACTTTTCTCCCCCTTTGACATTAATGACAAATATCTCTAATCTTTGAACCACATATCTGAATTTCTAAACCATCTGACTACTCCCCCTGAGTAGCAGCCACCACAACATCAATCTGAATTAAGATATGATTGTGAAATGCACAGAATGATGCAAAGCAATGCATCCTTAGTTCTGATTAGGAGGGGTAATCACCCCTAACATCCCTCTGAGATACTCAAAAGTATCCTTAGGTAACGTCTTGGTAAAAATATCTACAATCTGCTCCTTAGTAGGCACATACTCCAGTTTGACTTCCTTTTCACTTACCTTCTCCCTCAAAAAGTGAAACTTGATAGATATATGCTTTGTTTTGAATGCAACACCAGATTCTTGGAAATGTTAATAGCACTTGAGTTATCACATAATATAGCAATAGGCTCATCATATACAACTCTGATATCCTTCAACATCTATTTCATCCACAGGACTTGAGTACAATTGTTAGCAGCAACAATTTATTCAGCCTCTACAGTAGACAAGGAAATGGCATTTTGCTTCTTACTTAACCATGAAATTAGCTTCTTACCCAAGAAAAATGCTCCACCACTAGTACTTTTTTTGTCATTCACATCTCCTACCCAATCAACATCAATAAAGGAACTCAAGGTAAGATCATCATCTTCAGGATACCATAGACTAAGATCAACAGTTCCCTTCAAGTATCTAAAAATTCTCTTCACAACAATCACATGAGATTCCTTTGGATTAGCTTGAAATCTTGCAACAATACATATAGGATTCATGATATCAGGCCTAGTTTGAGTTAAATACAACAATCCACCAATCATTGATCGGTATCTTGTCTTATTTGCTTTTGGAGAATCATCTTTTGTTGTCAACTTGCATCTAGTCACCATGGGTGTACCAACTGGCTTTGAATCTTCCATACCGAACTTCTTCAGCAATTCCTTCACATACTTGGACTAAGATATAAAAATCTCTTTATCTAACTGAGTAATTTGCAATCCAAAAAATAATTTCATCTCACCAATCATAGACATCTCAAATTCATTTAGCATCTCATTAGCGAACTTCATGCACAAACCATCATCTCCTCCAAAAATGATATCATCAACAAAGACTTCAACAATCAAATCTTTATTATGATCAATCTTGAAATACAAATTACTATGAGCAGTACCTTTGTTAATTCCAAGATTCAACAAATACTTATCCAATCTTGCATACCATGCTCTAGGGGCTTACTTGAGTCCATACAATGCTTTATTCAACTGACACACCATATCTTCCTTATTGGTCAACTGGAATCCATCAAGTTTCTCAACATACACTTCTTCTTCCAATTCACCATTCAGAAAAGATGATTTGAAATCCATCTAATAAACTTTGTAGTTCTTGTAAGTAGCATAGGCAAGAAATAATCTTACAACTTCAATTCTATCAACAGGGGCAAAGGTCTCTTCAAAATCAATTATGTCCATCTATGAATATCCTTTACATACTATTCTTGCTTTATTTCTAACCACTTCACCTTGCTCATTCAATTTGTTTCTAAAAACCCATTTGGTTCCAATTACATTATTTTCCTTAGGTCTGGAACAAGAATCCATGTATCATTCTTTTCAATCTGTTTTAACTCTTCTTTCATTTCTTCAACCCAATGCTCATCTTTACATGCTTCATTCACACTAGTAGGCTCAGTCTTTGAAATCAAGCAATACTCTTATGTAATTTCTCTCCTAGTCTAGACACCTTTGTTCTTATCACCTATAATCTGATCTTCTGAATGATTCAATCTTACATACCTCAAAGTCTTCTTAGGATGTTCTTCAACTTTAGGCTCTTCTGGTCCCTCTTATGATCTTTCACCAGTTTCTCCTTCTTCATTTTCTTGATTTACCGGATTGATTTGCACTTGATTTGTAGTTTGAACTTGCTTTCCTTGGTTTGTACTGTTATCTTGATCATCAGAGTCATATCCATAGGTTCTGGATGGTGTACCTAAGTCTTCATCAACCTTAACATTTTCACTTTCAACCATTTGACCAACACTCAAAATATTATGCTTCAATCCTTCCACATACAAAACATCATCAGTATTATGCTTACCATCAAGAGAAATACAACCTCTTCCATGGATCACACCAGCTGTATTATCACCAAATCTCACAACACCACCATCATACTTTTCCAAACTTACAAACTTACTTTTGTCTCCTATCATATGATGTGAACATCCACTATCAATTACCCATTCATATTTTTCTTCAACTCGAGCAGCTAGGGCTTTCTCCACATTTGTACAACCAACAGATTCAATAGATACAGGATTATTTTCCTTGATAGAAATAAATACCCATTCATCATCACTTCTATTTCCTTTATTGGATTCATCATCTATCACACCTTCATCAGTAGCATAGTAACACTTCTTCTGAAATCTAGGCTTATTATTTCTTGGTTTAGGAGCTCTTTTTAGACACCTTGATACAAAATGACCTATCTTATTGCAAGAAAAACATTTAAGAGGAAATTTTCCTTCATACTTACCTTTTCCTCTCGGTACTCTTTTGACAATAAGTGCTTCCAACTCTTCTAGCTCTCTTTATTCTTCTTCAATCTTTCTTATTTCATCCTCATACTTGAATGTCTTTCTAGATAAAATTTCACCCAAATCATATATTTGTCTATCTCTTTCAGAAGTAGTAGCCTTAAATGCAAATTCAACCTTAGGAAGGGCATCACCAAATTCACTCAACTCAAAAGCAGTCAACTTACCAACCAATGTATCTTTGGTTATGTTTGTTATAGTCTGGAGCTCTTCAATAGCACTAGCTTTGACTTCGTAAGAATCAGGCAGGGATCTAAGCACTGCAACAATCTCATATTCATCTATCTTTCCACCAACACATCTAATACCACACACAAGTTCATACACTCTTTGCATGAAAGTATTAATATTCTCATCAACACCCATTCTCAACCTTTCATATTTCCCTTTCAAACTCTGCAGCTTAGCAATCTTCACATTAGCATCACCTTCATACAAGGTTTCCAACTTTTTCCATATCTCATGAACAGTCTTCAGATCCATAACATTCGTCATCTCAGAATTAGTCAAAGCACCCAAAAATGCTTCCTTAGCCCGGATATTATACTCAGCATCTATGATCTCAGTAGAAGTAGTAGGACTATTTTGTGGAATAATATGCATCTTACTTGTAATGCTCCAGTAGGGTTCACCAATACATATCAGATGGCACTCCATTCGAGTCTTCCACAAAGAATAATTTGTTCCATCAAATCTCAAACTATCCTTCTTGTAACTTGCCATCCTGGATCACCTTAAGTTGTTAAACTTCTTCCAAGGAACCTGCTCTAATACCAATTATTGGCAACACAAGGGCAGACAACTGAGAGGGGGGGTGAATTAGTTGTCACAGAAATTCAAAACTTATTCAACTTATTAACCTTATTCTCATATCTGATTATTAACCATGAAAGAATAAATCATCAACACATCAGAAACACACATAACACCAAGATTTTTTTACATGGAAACCCTATTAGGGGAAAAACCATGGTGGAGGTCAGTCCACAAGATTATACCCTATTAAAATTATAATGAAAATGAAATATGGGGAATGCACATGCATTGAGGCACACTGCCTAGAGCTCACTACTCAATTACAAAGGAAGACACATTGTCTTACAAAGAGATTCGGATTACAACCATCTAGTTTTTGAATTGAGAGAATAGCATTTGCTAATTCCAATTCTGATTAAGCACACGAACAATTGTTTACTCTTCTACACACTTCTTCACACTCTGCTCTGCCTTCGAATGATATTCATACATACAAACACACTCTGGAATACACTCATACACTCCACCCTCTTACACTCATCAATTTGAATAAACAATCACTCTTATATATCTACAACATGAAATTATATTTGCTACAAGTCGGCCACAAAGAAATAATAAAATGAATAAAAATTATCGGCCCAAAACATTAAAGATTAACAATGTGAATCAACCAAGGTCAGCCACAACATAGTGAAGACCCAAATCAACATTTCCAACACAAAAATACTTCAATTAATTTCTCCTCAAAGATCCACAACATGCTTCAACACCCCTGTCGGCCAAGAACAAGAAAAAACATGAACACTCAAGAGAAAATATCGGATCACAAGCACAACGATCAATGCGGACATGCAAAAAAGATAGAGCACAATCTAGAAGCATCCACAAACATTACGAAACATCAGAGAAGCATCCACAATAACGCACTAACTGAAATAGCATCATCTTCAACCAGGAACACCGATTGAAGCAACAAAAAAACTATCAGAATGAGAATCTTCATAACTCAATCAAATCTTCACACTGATCTTTGAAACTCGATGTGGATAAAATAGATACACTCAACAACAAACCATTTAGTCCAAATCCTCTTATCAACAACTTATAGAATTAACCAACATACTAAACTTCACTTCACCACTAACAACCTGCAACTCATTTATTACAATTTTCTCAATATCCTCGACATATATAGCTTCAGATGAATTTATGCTAATAGTGTTGACATCAATGACAACCACAACATCCAACAACCCTCTCTATAGAATTTTCACCTTTGGTTGTGCTGTGGGGATAGTTTGAGGTGGAATGACATGACTTTTGTCCCTTGTAGCTTGTTGTTGCGAATTTATAACTTGTTGTTTTGCCTTTACTGCCCTTCTTTTTGACCTCGTGTTTGCTGCAATGGGTGAACCTTGTTGGTTCTGACCTTGAAAATGATTAACTCCACAAGTATTTAGCACTTTTCCAATTCACTAAAGCAAACCTCTGAGTTGCCTGGCTATTATGCATTCTCACTTGGCAAATTTTATGGGCCATCATAATGATTCTAAACCATGAGAGCTTGATTCTCCATCCTACTCATGCATACAGCCTGATTGTGTGGTTTATTGCATAGGTAGCACCAATCGTGTTCTTGAGCCAAGTTATTCTGCAGTACTAGATCCCTTGAGGGGCCAACAACATTGGGATCATAAGGCTGAAAAGTCTTGGGATTAAAACCCCTTTTTTGATCTTGGAAATCATTCTGAAATGGTGGCCTATTCTATTAATTTTTTTGATAAGGAGCTTGATAAGGCCTATTTTCATGGCTAACTTGCTTCTTGAGGCTCACAAATTCATTGCTAAAGGTTTCACCAAAATTTTGTAGCATATTTTTTATTTCTTGGATTTCTTTGGTCTGGTCTGGAATGGCATTTTCTTGAACAACAACCTGATAATCTATTGTTGGGACTGGCAGAACAACAACAATAGGAGGAAAATTCATAGGGGTGGGTGGTTGAATCTTGGGAAAAATAGGTGTGGGTGGTCCTTGGGCTATTTTCTCGGCTTGAATGAGGAAATTCTCGGCTCTTATTGTGATGTCATAGCAATTTGGAAATGTAAACCCTCCCATGGACTATATCATAACCAAAATTTCACTATTTAGGGCTTTTAGGAAGAATAGGAAAGTGTCCTCAGGTGAGGGATTGACTATCAGAGGTATCCTATCCCAGGTTCTCTGGAACCCATAATTAAAATCAGCCACATGTTCATGGAAACCCGCTTGATGGTGCTTAGTTGCTCTAGCAATGAGAGGTGGTCTAACTTGTCTACAAAATTTTGGTGAAGACCATCGCCAAGTTGGTCCCAAGTTACAATGGAATTGGTTGGGAGCCCTTTGAACCACTGAAGGGATTTTCCCTTCAACGAAGCAACCAACAATCTTATAGCCATGTTCTCTTTTGTCACATTGTGCACTGAACATAGTGTCACTACATCTCGGATATGTTCAATATGTTAGGGAAATTTAGGGCATCTCAAAGAAATCTCTAAGAATAGTGGTGCCTTCGGTAACTTCAAATTCGATTAGATTACCTCAAAGACACGTACAACTATGTCCTAAAGCAGAAACAGACACAGTTCATTTCCCACATTAATCCTTTTGAGAGAAGCACATGTAAATTCAACATCATGCAATAACAGATTCTAGAAGCAGAACCAACACAGATGAAAGATAAGACAGAAAACCAGAACACACATATTTACGTGGGGAAAACCCTTTCGGGTAAGAAACCCCACACTCCAAAGATCGAGCCATTGTATTATTCAGCAACTGAAGGTTACAATACAATTCAGGCTCATAGCCTTTTCAGAGATTACATCTTGTTCATTCTGGATACAACCTAGTAGAAAACTCTCCCCTTTGCATTTCCTGATCAATCCATCAGACAATACAATCTTTGCACTATTGCAATACCCTCACACAGTATATAGTACAAATCGACATGAGAGATCGACCATGGCATTTGATTCCTGATCAGGAGAGATTTCGGCAGCATAACCCTGCCTCTCATTTTCTCTGTTTCGGCCTCGACCTTCCAGTCAGCCACTCGGCCCTCACTCTATCGCTCACCTGTATCGAACAACTGTTCATTTAGACGAACATCATCTGCAATTCTAGAGTATATCCATGTCATCTCTATTTGTTGAACTTCCTCACAGAACGGCCACAACAGACTAACTTCCAATGGTTCCCATTTGGCTTCTCTGATTGGTCGAAGTCACACCACGTAGGACAGTCTTCCAATCGGTCAACAACGTTCACCCTGTGCCGCATGTCGATGAGACACTAAATGTGTCTCCCCGTTGCCACAAAACCCAACCGTCGATATCGCCAAGAGTCCTCACCATCGGCAAGACGTTACACCGAGTTCACAAGCTGTCGCTCAGACTTCCCCTTGTCGCCAAGACATCACACCGATATCCATCACATGTATCGCTATTCAGAAAAACCATCGTTATTCGATGAGACATCATATCGATGTTCAAAGGTCTCATAGATATCATCTTTCCCTTTGGTGAGACTAACATCTGTCACCAAGAGTTCTTACCGAACCCTTATGTTACCCCGATGACTCCAAGTGTATAACTATCGGCGAGACATACCACATCGCTAAGACTTCATACTGAAGCAAACCTGTCGGCCAAGAGTCTCCCCGATAACATCAGTCACCATGAGTCTCCTCGATAACCATTAGACACCAACTGTTGGCCAAACATCTCCCATCGCCAGGACACATTCCGATAGGAGTAAGTCATACTGATTACTACATCGGCCAGACAGACCAAGGGTCACGCCGATATCGGCCAGACTTTCTACCGTCGCCGAGACATCATTCTGACTGTCCAAGGTTACGTAGAAGATTCAGGTTATGCCGATCGCCAATACATTCCAGAGGTCACAGCGATAGTTCAGGATCAACTAGCAGATCAGCCAGACATCCCAACAGTCTCAGTGAAATTGCTCACAAGAGGTTTCAGCCTGCGAGATTGAGGCACACAATTCCAACACAATAGGGGTAGTTTGGTCTTCACCAGTGAAGTATGGAAATCCTTTAAGTGATGCTACTAGGATTTCATTATGTCAAGCCAACAATAATGGGCTTCCCCTATTAAATGGTGCGAAGGAAAATTGTCTCGCCAAAGGAGGTGCTCAAGATATAGGAGTCGGGTTCCTTTTCACAAAGACAATGGGACTGAGCTCTGAAGGTGTGGACTTTGCTCTTCTTGCTAAATCAAAGGTCCTCCTTGGTGTTTTTCCTCTCCTTATTGGTGGGGAGAGCTACAAATACTCAAAAGGTGTTGAACTAGATCTGGTCTCGATCCTTCTCATAAGTTGTTTGCACCAAATCCGTAATGTAACCAAAAATTGGGAGTCACCAGGTATATTTTAGAAACCTCTATAGGTAGAAAAATGTTGTTGCATATACTGAACAACAACTTACAACTTTGAAAATGACTCTAAAGACAAGACTCTATAGTCCCACTCAGCGTGCCAAAAACTATTGGCAATCAGGATTGCACCCTTAGCCAAGTCAAACTTGCCTATCTTGTTGCAACATGGAAACACTCTCAGATTTGTGGGTAAATCTATAGGTGAGAGCGAATCTCTAGAGTGGGCTGGTTCCCCCAGTGAAACACCTAACCTACTAAAATTTTAGGGAAAAAGGGGTAGAAGGAAAAACTGAAAACAAAGATTCTAACTAAGGTGATTCACCAGTAATAAGAAGATTCTGATAATTTTTTCACTCACAACAACACCTCCAAAACTTTAATTTTCACAATCCCACCCTAAGCATACGATTCAAAAGTGTTTTGCATAAAGGTTAACCAAACATAACACAAAATGCAACCTGAACCACATGAAAGCCCTACAAACAAGCCTACAATGACAAGACATAAGAAGGATTCTGCAATTTTTGAATCACAACTAACATCAGATTGTAATTGTAAATTTGAACAAGTGGATGAGAAAGGAACTCATTTGCTTTTATTGAACTGAAGGAGTGACAATTTCAGAATCTGAGTACATCAATCAACTTGCAAAACTCTCTCAGTGGATAGGAGACCAAGAATCCATCAATATGAAGCCTTGAGAAATTAAAATTTCTCAAACTTATAGCCCTCAAGTGACCCCAATAGTGAAAAGTAGAAAAAATCAGCCGCACTGCATCTTCAAAAAGCAACTCTTCTCCAATTTCGAGCTCCTCAGAAAAGACTAAAAAATAGAGCCACAAACTGCTTTGAACTGCATTAAATAGATGGAAACTTCCCATATCCAAAGGGTCCATCCAAAAAATCCTCAAAATTAGGTGCAAATAGCTAGAAACTAAAAATAGAAAGTTCAGTTTTCCTCTCTTTCTCCATTTTCGCCCAAGAACTCCAACTCAAAATAGAAAGTTTTCAAGAGGACTTAAGTATACCAACTACATTTAAAACCATAACAAACACCAACGTAATTTATAGAAACATTACCATTAGTGATGTTTTACATCATCTGCAATTTCAAAAAACAATATAGAAACTCTCCTAATACATCTGTTTTTTGCAATTTGAGTTCAAATATTTTGATTTTTTTGCAGTTTGAGTAAAAATTAATATTTGCAAAAAATCAAAACACTATGTGAAAGCTCCTATACATTTGATTTTTCTTATAAAAAATCATAAAAGTAGATTATGAGTCCTAGAACAAAAAATACACTAAGGCATGGACAACTCGACCTAGTGAAAGGGGCAATGTGTATGGTCCACATGAAAAGCACAAAGGCAAGGTATGGTTTTTGTTTTTGATTTTCCTTAAAAATCAATAAAAATGCCTAAGGCATTGGTTTGACCTAGGTAAAACATATGTGATGAGGCATTAATAAGCATTTGTTTTTTCTAAAAAGAATGTGATAAAACAAATTCGACTTAGGGCTTTTGGAAAACCCTAATACCAATACCACCTCCCTAATGCATTTTGATCATCATTTTTCATTGGCCAAGTTGAAGAAAATAGGGCTCTGCATTCGGCCGCCATGAGGAACTAGGGTTTGGAGCCTTGAGCTCAATTTTTTACCATATGTTGATGCATTTCTTGTCGATTCTTCTCGGCAATTCAATGGTGAGCTACTCCTCTTGTCTATGGAATTTTAATTACTTCATTTCAAAGGACTTGAGGCCTCTTGGCCACGACTATCATCATGACTTCTGATGCATTTTGTTTTCTTTCTCTCTGTTGGTGTCTCTTTTATTCTTCGGGGCTGCCATAGGGGTGTTTGGTTCGAGCCTTTTGAAGACATGGCTTGCAGGCTTTTGATGAGTTTTCTCCACATCAACCTTGGGTAAGCTCCATGCTTCACTTTTTCAAGCATTTCCCTCTTAAATAAGCTTTGATTCAAGCCTTTTTCACAAAAACATAAAAGATATGTGGTGGAAAAACTAAAATTCCTAAGCACAAGTCGCGGCCATTCTTTTGCATTTCTTCATTTTTTTAGAAATGACTTATTCTTGGGCTCGACCCAGGTTGTAGAAAGTAATGGCATTTGTAAAGAATATAAAATTAGGAGAAAACCATGCATTTTGTCTTTGTTTCCAAGGGCTTGCAGACCCTTCATGACCACGGCTAAGGACATACCATCTTCCATTTTCTAAAGGGATCCATTCTTTGAATACATTCAAACCCTCGTTGTCTCTATATTTGGACTTGTTTTTAAACCAAAACCCCAAGTGGGTTTGCTTTGTGGAGAGAAAACTTTCCTCTCATGCGGTGGCCATGAGAGCACTAACTAGGGTTTCAATGCATTTTACATCTCTCATATATTTTTTGAAAATGCAACATTATCATTTGTTTTTTGAAATGAGAACAAAATTTATCCATTCTTAAACAAGGCCAAAGCTTGGAACTCTTCTGGGTTTCACATTTTTTGAATATGCAAACATTGTTATTCACTTCTATCTTGAAAACCCTAGCTTGCTATAGCATAAGCTTACCATTCTAAAAATAACAACATGGATACATTTTCTCATTCTCATTAATCATGGTTGTCACTATGCTTTAGTACTTTCACTCTCCAGAGAGATAGATGTAATGAAGCCTTTCCTTAAACATGTTTCCTTAAAACTGAATCATGTCATAACCATGGAAACAAGGTCTAAATGTTATTCTTTCACTTTGCTTCAAAGTGATGTTGTCCTTGGCACAAGTTATTGTCTCTTCTTTAAATTTCTCATTTCATTCATCTTTGAAGAAAAAAAGGTTGTTGCTCTAGTGGCATTTGTAATCTTTTCCTTTCATTACATGAGCTGTTAGCAATTTCGTGCTTTCTATTTTGCTTGAAGTGTATAAACAATGAAGCTCAAAATACTTCCATGCAATTTCTCATTCACTGTTTGACATGATTTTTAATGTCATTTGCACACACTTGCACACAAAAAGCTCTATTTTCTCTCAAATGCACTGTAAATTGATGTCTCTATTTGAGTTACTTTGAAAAATTGCACTCAGCCATCATGATATTTTTATGTAGATCACTTGTTGCTTGTTGTCATCCATTCTATGCATTTGAATGCTTCAAAAATGCACTTCTAATTCCACCTTCATCACTACTTCATGTGACAATACAATGAGACCCATTTTATGTATCTATAGCATCAATTGTTTTGAAACCATCCTTGAGTTTCTTTGTATTCCATTGACATCAATGATGTTGTTTCACATTACATTCAGCTCAAGCATTTAGTGTATTGCATTTTCAGTTCAACAATGCTTCTTTCCCTTTACCTTTGACCTTCAAGCTTCATTTGCAGCCACTTACAATTTTTTTTTGAATGGAGACAATCTTTCTTCTGTACTCTTCATGCATTTTTATCTATCTGAGGCAACAAATGTTGATGTCAAATTTTGATCTATGCATAGAAGATTTTGAAATACAACACCTGATGATGGTGTTCTGAAGCTTCTCATGATGATGCACTTCTCATGGTGATCTACTTGAGCAATTGATCATCTATGATGATGCACTTCTCATGGTGATCTACTTGAGCAATTGATCATCTATGATCTTCAATTCATTGCATTTCCAGACTTGATTGTCCTAGATGATCACTTGCTTGAGTTCTTATGACACTTGTGATGCACTCCTTTAGATGCATATCTCTTTTAAGAAATACTAAATTGTTTCCTTTCTCAACCCCTCTATGGAATGTTAAGGGGCGGCATGCCGAGCTCAACCCTTGTGGGAGCCCGTTTTACACCACATGTTATAAATTTACAAAACAAATCAGCAACATGGCTTTTCCTATACCTGTACAAGAAAAAAATAGTGCTAGATTAAAACAATAAATTCAAAGTTTCTCATGGTGTTTCCTCCTTGGTATTCTCTTGCACTCATCTTGTCTTTGTTCAATTGATTCAATGCATCATAAGTAGTATTCTACATTACTGTTGATAGATCATGTAGGAGGATTCATAACTCGAGCTCTAACAAACATTTCTACCACTTCTAGGTTCACTTGGAGAATGAAAGCAAAGAGGAATGCACAACACTGAAGGAAAACTCGAAGACAGGTTCAAGCAATGACAACTATGTTCCCTCTTATGTGCTCTTCTCTTTTTAATCTTCATTAGCGTAGTGCACTCTTTATGATTCATTTTTTTACCTACTCCCATGGCTTGTGTGGGACACTTGATTCTCTTTCCATCCCAATTAATACAAAACAACATTGTGTGCAATTCTTGTTCAATTTTGTACTTCTCTTTTGCAAAAATGTATGATTCAACATTGTGTAATGAATAACTGAATAGAAAATTAAGTACTTTCTTTTACATTTCATACAATATTTAATGTTGCAAATGATGAATGGCAAACTAAAACACATTGCACTTTCTTTTAAACTAAAATCTCAAAACATGCAATGGTTTAAACAACAGTAGAAATAACTGAAACTTTTCACCTTAAAATGAACTTGAATTAACTAACTCTATCAATTTGAGTTGTGGTGAAAAATTGATAACATTTCCCAGGTGATGACGTGTTCTACCTTACCAGCTTCATTTTTATTTCCTCTTTACACACATGGGCACCTTCATGATTAATACATCTTAATAAAAACATAATAAAATGACCACCATTAATTTCAAAATCTTTAACTTACTTGATTCGTAATCTTCATACTGGCCAAATTTGAAGCAAATTTTTACCAATTGTGTGTAAAAATTAATTTGATTTAACATACTGCTCTAGAGAAACTCATCTAGTTGCCACCTTGCTTACGATTTCCAAGACTTCGATCTAGGAAACTATGTGTCACAACTTCCTCACAATTTCTATAAATTTCGTAGTTCTCTCGAATTCTTCACACTTTTTCTTTTCTTTTTCAATTATCATTTTGCATTTTTGCTCAGCTAGTTCTTTCTTGCTTCTAGGTCATGGATACTCCAATTTTCTTGACCTGCTCTCACCGCCAAATTTTTTTATGGGTCGCATCATGACTCAAAGGCTTGAAAAGGTTTTCTTCATTCGAACTACCAGTTTCACTGTACCAAACTTGTGCTTAGTCCTTGGGGAACAATATGTGGAATCTAGAGCTTACTACCAGTTTTATTTTGACTTGGATTCTCGCTTTGTAGCATCGCTCCTGGAAATTGGGCTTCATGTTGAAGATATTTGCTCGACTACAAATATGATAGTGCGGCCTGAATATTTGGAGAATTTGGATACTATTCTATTTGTTGCACACCCAACC
Source organism: Sequoia sempervirens (assembly GCA_007258455.2). Lineage (NCBI taxonomy): Eukaryota > Viridiplantae > Streptophyta > Pinopsida > Cupressales > Cupressaceae > Sequoia > Sequoia sempervirens. The sequence goes on from VDFB02137365.1 coordinate 35,888,237, forward strand.
ATTGGAATACCTTCCATGAATGGTATTCCTCAGTTCTTGGAGGATGGGGAAGTAGTTCCACTCCGGCCATTCCTGACTGACCTCCATACTCTTGAATTTGAAGTTCACTGGGAAATTTCCTACGTAGGGTATTTAGCCCTAATGGATGAGGCATCCCAAATTGACTGAATGTCTACTCCTATCTACAGCTAAGCTCCCTCTTTTTTATGTTTTGATCCTCTTTTGTAGCAAGAATTTTGATACTTCTATGTATATATGTGATACACACACACTTATATATAACTTTATCATACATTTTAAAAGTGTGTATTTACTATGTATGATTTTATCATTTTACATTTCACATCACAATGTTACAAATGTTTGAATTAAATCTCATGTGTATGATAAGTTAAGAAGAATTTGCTAATGTGAAGGGCCAAACAGAAGAAAGAAAAAAAAGGAAAAAAAAATGAAAATAAACCCTACAAAAGCAAACTAATCCTAACTAACCAAAATTTACCCTAGCAAATGACTAACCCTCACAAAGCAATTTATTTTAAGCTCAATAATTATTTTCATTGTTGTTTTGGTATGAATTACAACAAGTTTGTCCTTGAATTCACTGGAATAAATTTCAAATGTCCTACTATAACAATGAATTTCTTTAATTTTTTTGCATTTAACAAATGTAAATTCAAAGACGTACTTACCAATAACTTGGCTCATATGTATGAAAACGACCTCATTAAAGGTCGATTTCACACACTTTCTTTGGTTTTTCAATACTCTACCTTCTTTCATCCCTGGTTCATGGTTTTCCTCTTTGCTCTATTTAGTTCCATGAACAACTATGTCCATTTCTTGATTTTCTTCTCCTCTAAAAATTTTCGCGTCTTCGGCCTTGACTTCACTTTGAAATTTGTTAGACCAAGCGATATCACAATTTATATTATTATCAGAGAGAGAAAAAGTAAAAATTTGATACTCTATAACTTGCATAAAATCAAGAAAATTTCCTTTTTTAGCTTGTGAATTTTCAGTTGGAATGAAAAACATGTGTCTCCTGCTCAATTTTCCTGCTCCTTCTCTTCACTTATGTTTTCCATGTATGAAGAGAATGATGATTCATCGATGTTGTTTCCTCGTTTTTAGTGCAATATTTTTGAGTCTCAACATTATCGCCTATTTTCCTACAAAACCTTAAGATTTTCTTCATAACAATTGCAGTTAACAAACCATTTTGATATATCAGTTAATTTTTGAACATTTTCAAATCCACTAGGGTTATACTCTCTTTCAAGATTCAACATATTTTTTGTTAACAGTTCCTTTCTTCTAGCAGTTAAAACTTCTTTTGTTAATGAAATCACCTTATACATAGCCAAACGTACCCTAGTTAAAAATATTTCACAATCGATTTCACTTGATCAGTTGTATCATGAATTCTACACTCGGTGACTCTACCAAAGGTGAATAAACTCAAAGGATGTAATCTCTGGTTAAGAACTTTCTAGAGTTTTTCAACTTCCATTTCTGAAATACCGACTTGCATTAGACTTTTGTCTTATAAGCTATCTTTTGAACTCGAAACCAATACAGATTCCTAAACAAAACACAGAGAGAAAGATATGAAGACAAATGAGTGCCCTCCTTCTAGCGCCAATTCTTGTTGATGAAGATGTTACTCGCAGCAACAATACAGATAAAATCCTCACAAGCAAACTGTGAAGAACCTATCTTTACTTGAAAGACTAAACCAGGGCAACCTAAGGGTTTGAGTAATAGGAAAAGGTTGACTTAGCTTAATCCCAAGGCTTTGATAGCCAGGTCTTGACCATACTAGATTCGCTTCAAGGTATGATGTGATATTGTTGTTAATCTCAAGGGGTATATGGTTATCTTGAGTTTCATTAAGAATCATTAGCATTAGATAAAATATTTTTAGTTTGATCATAAAATAATCTCATGAAATCAACAGATTTGCAATAATATTTCATGAACATCAAACAATTTTTCTATCACTTAAGTAGATTTAGCTTTAAGCATTCAACAATTTCATATAAAAAAAATATTTTCAATAATATTCCATTCATTCATATATTTTTTAGAACATTTTTTGAAATTTAACATCTAATCTAAAATAAAGCATCAAAATACTAAAAAATAAAATTTCTCACAATTATTTTCCACACATGTCCCAATATTTAATTGAATCAAAGAAAACCACTTTAAACTTCACCAAATTGCTTCACAGCTAGGCATAAAATGGTGTGAGCTTTTAAAGAATGGCGTTTAGTTTGGACACCGAGTAGGTTTTGTATGCACACTTAAACGATGCAACACATAGTCTTGTTCGGCTAAACTAACAAAGCAGCTACAAAAGATACATGACATAGGTAGGTATCAAATTGGCTTCAATATTGATTAAGTTCTATGTGCATACAAGTTTTTAGATTGGAATGATTCAGAAAATAGGAAAAAAGAACAAAACTTAAAGAAGTTTTGGCTCTTCCGACATCCACAAATTTTGAACTTTTCTTAAAAAGAAGTATCCCCTAGCCTTTTATAGAAGTAAGACACTAGTAGGATAAGACAAATACATGAGAGGAAATCCAAGGGACAAATCACATCAAGGAACGTGCAATGGTGGCTAGTAAGAGAATTGCAAATCAAGTCAACGAAGGTCAACCTTCATCTGCACGTTGATGTCCTTCGAGTGTTTCATCTTTTTTATTATCTCCAAGATAATAACTTGAATCAGGATAGTATGTAGGAACTATCCCATATATTTAGAACGATTGCTTTATCATCCTATTCCTACACTTTGGTTCTGCCTCGGGCTTTCTACTCTTGGGAATGAGCTTCCCCAAAGGTTGGCGCTTTCCTTTGCTGTATGTGAAATACTGAGATCCCCAGTATTCTGGTGACTCAAGCTCCTCCACATGATTTCCTAGAATGTATAGCCTGATCTGGATATGATTCTATCCGTGATCAAAAATTTTGTGACCGTCCATACCCAAACTTTGCATCGCAATCTGCTTCTCCTACAAGAACAAATTCCACCTATTAAATCCCTTTTAAAAAAACATTTATAAAAAATCTCATATAAATAAAACCATCATTTATTTGTTATCATTATAAATCCATCATAAATAACACGCTTTCAAGAAAATCATATATTCTTGCGTAATTATCTTTTAGACCAGGTTACCGGACCATCAGACCTCTTAGATAACCTTAAAATTTTAAAACTTTACTTTGCATTATTACGTGGTACCCGGTACCCGATATTCAGCTTTACCCATGATTTTCCTGGACCTCGGTTTTTATCGACACTTCCATATTTACTAGACCTTGATTCTCAGACCAGAACGCTTCACTGAATACTTTTCTTTACCTTTTACATTTCTGGAATTCCGGTTCTTGGTACTTGGTACCTGAAACACTTGAATTATGAAGTACTCTCAAAAAAAAAAATCTCTTTGCTTTTCACTTCCAGTGATCTTTCCAACTAGCCAACACCTGTCATAAGTGTTAGTTTTCACTTGGGGTCCCCAAGTCTTACAATCTTGGGCATGTTGTGAGACCACACAACAACAAGATTCCTCATCCTTTGAAGAGCAGGAATCTTCCTTGGAGTAGAGGTTCTTTTTAAACTTATTTCTTCTAGAATATTTGTTTCTCTTTTTATAATATTTTAAGGGACATTTAGAAGCAAAATGACCAATCTTTCTACACTTAAAACATTTGAAAGGTAGCTTACCTTTGTATTTTTTGGTACCCCTCTTCAAATTCCTTATAAATTTTTCTTCTTCTAAATTAGTTTCACTACTCTAATCAGATGCTTCATACATCTCCTTCTTACTGAATTTGAAAATTGCTTCCTTATTTGGATATTTGTTAAAATATATCATTTCATATGTAGTGAGAGAACCATATAATTAATCCATTGAAAAGTTATATAAATCTCTATCTTCTTCAATATAAGATACTTTAGGATTGTAAGCTTTAGGAAGAGATCTCATTACCTTTATAAACACCACTAGTTCTTCCAATTCTTCACCAAGTCCTTTGATTGCATTGAACACTTCATCTACTCAGAGAAAATATCCAGCAATACCTTCATCCTCTGACATTTTTAGGTTCTCAAACTTGCCTCTATAGATCTGTAACTTGGCTTGTTTTACTTCAATGTTTCCTTCATAGATTCCACTAAGATTTTCCTAAACCTCTTTTGTTGACTTGTAGTGCATTACTTTCACAAGTTCAGAGTCTACTAGCCCACTCAAGATAACATTCTTAGCCTTTCCATTGTTCTCATAGGACTTAATCTCTATCAGATTAGTTGGAGGAGTAACAGGAACATTATAACCATCCTTGACTGATTTCTAAACACCAAACCCTAAATAGGTCAAATAGGTTTCCATCCTGAATTGTCAAAAGGTTAATTTTGTTCCATCAAACCTAGAAACCTTATGACACCCTTCTTGTGCCATCCTAGATCTTCCTCAAGCTATTAGACTTCTAAGGAACCTAGCTTTGATACCAAATGTTAAACACACAGGAATACTAAGAAGGGGGTGAATCAGTATTCTAGTGAATCTCAAACCTTCTAAAACAAATAAATACTTTAAACACTACCACATGAACATAAAGGATAAAGAAAATGCACAACACAAGACCAGATATACATGGAAAATCCCACGGGGGAAAACCATGGTGAGGAAAGAAGCTAGGATCTATTGTCCTAATCCAACCTCACAAAATTAATACTATTTATAAAAAAAAATTAGGGTTATGACCCAAGGAAGCTACAACTCCTTGATTACAGTTTTAGGGTTACACCCAAGGAAGCTACAACCGTTGATCTTAAGATCTAATCTTAACTATTGATCATAATCTTGGAAATATATAAAACATCCTTCATTCCTTCATTATCAACACCTAGAAACTTTCAATTCTTGAGCACATTCATATCATTGATAATTTGAGCAATTATCATGCATCTAGGTCATCATTTCATGTTTTTTCAATCATGGGAGCTTCTTGATTGAGCAATCCAACATACCATCAACCACTAAAATGGAATACAAGGTTTGCACTTGGTTTGTTTTCATTATTTTGATTTGATTTGTCATTACTATATGCTGATTTCTAACCATGTATGCATTCAATTTCATTTGTAAGTGGGATTTGATCATTTATTGCTTTGCGTATTGTAAATTCTAACCCTTTATTGATAATTCATGTTTCATTTCCATTTTCCACTAACCCCACTTCACAAAAAAAATATAGAATCATTACCTTTCTAAGTCTTCAGTAGTCCAAGTAAAAAATCCATACTGATTGAATCCCATGACCTATTTGGAATAGGAAAGGGATAATATAATCTTTTGTTTTGGCTTCTTCCCTTAGTATGCTAGCATATTCTGCATCTTTCAACAAGCCTCTTCACATCACCTTGCAATTTTGGCCAAAAATAGTATGCACTCAATTGAGCAAGTCTCTTATTTTCCGCAAAATATCCTACCAAACTGCCACTTTGTTTCTCCTTTAGAAAGTGTAGCATAGAAAATTTTATACCTTTACAATTTCACACTATGTTTTGGCCTTGATTTATTGGACTTAATTAAGCTTCTAATTTTCCAAATTATGCATTCCAAAGCCTAATTTTTACCCTTTTTTGAAGGAGGATAAGCATTGAACAAATGCATCTGATCATTAAATTGTCCCCGAGTTTGAGTGTCCTAGAAATTTGGGCCAGGACCCATTCACCCATGGGCGAATCGGTCCCCCTTCTTAGCCAAGACCCAAATTAAAATATGTTGTTTGTGGTATTTTAATATCCAAAATTCAAATATGAAGTGTCGGATTTTGGAATCTAATTTTTGGGAAATTAGATAAACAACTATAAATATCTAGTCTTTTGATCATTTAAAACTAGAACACAATAATGAGAAATAACACGCATTAAATAGAAAATATTATTGTCAAGAGAAATTCAAGAGAAGTAGATTAGTCATTATTATAGCAGTTCAAGATCCAACATCATGTCAAAGTTTTTGTGTGTTCATGTTATTGTCTTGTGAAGGCTAACATTGTTGTAGGTCTCCAAACATTCAAGCATCCAAGCATTCAATCCAATCTATCAAGCAAGATCTAAGGCCTTGAAGTGATGTGTATGACTTTAGTCCTTTGAGGAAGCCATTGAAGGGTGGTGAGTTGCAGCATTTTGTTCATTCATCATTTCCTTCCTTTCCATTAAGGTTTTATCATTGACATTTGTCATTGTGGAAGTGGGAACACTTACACAGGATTTGACTGAGGAAAACCCCCATATGGCACAACATTTTACCTCTTGTTGAATGTGTAGGTTATATGTTTGAAGAGGATTGAAGAGATCTTGAAGGCATATTCTCCATTGTTGCATTTGTTGTCGTCAACCTTGTCAAGACGCAAAAACTCAATTGTCGAATTTACTGATGACATTCTAATAGAGGGACACGTGGGAATCCAAATCTTAGATCTAGCACCAGAGGACTACAAAAACAATTTTAGGACCTCCTATCAAAGACCCAATCACCCAGGGGTGACCCAATCCTGCTACAAGACTCGGATCCAACTTTTGGTGATAGGTATGCATCAGTCTGCAACTTCCAAATCCACCTGCAAATTATTATTTCAATTTGTTTACTTTTTTAAAATTGTACTTATCACATTAGGTCATTTAGTTTAATTAATTCAATCATTTTAAATTATTCATAAGAATCAAAAGGACTAGATCTTGGTCTGATTGACTCACCTTGGAGATTGAAAGTCAAACTATGCACCTTTTTGATTTACATCCTAATGAAATCTTAGAAATGATGGATTTATCCCTCGGTTATGAGTTTTAATTTTAGAGCTACCCCACATTTTTATGTTTCACTTTGGTTAACTTGATATTTGACATCATAAATTTTTTATTTGGTAGTCCTTTCAAACCCTAGATCTAGGTTTTGCATCATTATATTTTGCATTTCTCATTTATGGTTACATATTGCATCATAAAAGTTATGAAAATCCAAAAATATTGCATCATAGCTTGCATTATAGTGTGTTTCAATCATTTAGATCAGATTTTCATCTCAAAATTACATTCAAAAAAGTGTAATTTTGTTCCAAAATTGTCATACATTTGCACTTGCATCTCATTGGACAATTTGGGAAAAATAGTCACTGTAAAACCTATTTGCAAATACGAACAACCTTAAACATCACTCTAAACACTTGAATTTTGAATTTTCAAAACCTTGTTCAAAGACTCAGTCAGTATTGGGTGACCCAGTCCTTGTACAGATGCCTAAACAAGCTTTTTCACACTGTGTTGTCTATGTCTGCTCAGTTGCACTGTACTTGCATTTTTCTATTTTGGAATCAGTAATTTCATGTTTTTAAGAATTTTGCATCTAGTTCATAAAGGTGAAAGAAAATACATTGTTAGAATCAAAATTTGCATTCAAAATCATCATTTTTTAGGTCTCTACATTTTGTTATCAACAAATTATTACGTTTCACATCTGAAAATTGCATTCAAATTTTTTCAAAAATATTTGTCATTGCATACTTGCATTTTGCATCAAATTGGGATACATTAAGCAAATTCTAGGAAATTATTTACTGTTTAAAATGTCTGCAAGTAGAATCAAAATCCTTAAATAGTGTGGTCTACAATCAAACTTCAAACTTTTGGAACCCCTGGCCAAGACTCAGATGCCCTTGGGTGACCCTGCCCTACTTTTCTTAGCTAAGAAAAAAGTTTCTAAGACCTCTATTACTATGGTTCCTATTTTATTTTTCTTGTTGCTTTTTGTTTTTATGTGTTTGCTATACTTATTTAGTAGTTTGGTGTTCATTTTGGGTGCATTTTTGGTGTTGTAAGACTTGCATGAGTTTCACAACCTGGTGTCCTATTTCCAATACTTCAGTGAGACATAGTTTGAGACTCACTGCTAGTACATCCATTGTGGATCTTAAATTCTCTAACCCTTTCATGCCAAGTGTTTTCAATACTCATCCCATTTTGGATTCCATCCCCAATGCCACAATTCCCATGACCTTACCATCAACCATTGTCACTGATGTTGAAACCATGGTTGCCCATGTCCCTCAAGAGAAACTAAAACAATTAGACAAAACCTTAGAAAAACTTCAAGGCTATGTGATCATGAAATATATTGTTGGTACAATAGTTCCTATCATAGATAACATGAGGAAAATGCTTGATAATGATCAAGGAATAGAGGTAGTGCACAGTCTAGCCCACATCATAGATATTCATGTACCTGTAATGGCTAGTTGCACTCAAGCTTTGGGGTATACTCAAAGTCAAGGAGGAAGTCAAGTTTCTCTCCCTAAAACTATAGCCTCTATTCCCACATATACAAACCCAATTTTTTCCACAACACTGCAACCAAGCAACAACATAGCTCCAACCTTGGGTATTTCCACTTGGAATCCTTATAGTTTTCTGAACTCAAACATCATATCTCCAAACCCATCACCCTTCACAAACTCTTAATATAGTAGTCCAACTAACACATACGCACTTCCACCATATTCACCCCATTCCCAAAACACCACAAGCAATGTTTTTTTCATAAACCAACTCTTGGAAAATGTGACATCCCTTCAACAAAAAATATCAACATTGAACCAAACTCAAAATGAACAACCTGTAAGGAAGCTAAGGTAGAAAAAAATTCCTACACTAATATTGAGAGGATAATAATGCAAAACATTTTTAGATCTTTATAGTTCCAAAAACTTAAACGAAAATAAACACAAATATCATGCATACCACAACAAAGTGATTTATGTGGGGAAAACCCTTTCAGGAGAAAAAACCCACACTCCAAAAGCTACCCAATATATTATTCAAAAATCACAAAGATTACAACATACTTACAAAGAAAGATTCTCATAGGAGTATCACTGACCAGAGATCCAGAGGCAACACAACCACTATCAAACTCTCAGAATACATCACAACACATAGCTATAATACAATGCCCTGATAAAATAGGGTTTCCTTCTAGGGAAAGTCAATCCAACAAAATATCAACCGTCAGATCTAAGACCTAATGACAAATGGTCCATATTTATAATAAACAAATATACATAAAATGTGGCTTTTGGGGGCACTGCCCCCGAACCCCCACCGGGGTGCCCAGCCCCTAGAACCCCACAGGGGGTACCCCCTTGCACCCCCTCGCACTGACGTATCAACAGTACCTTATGTATTTTCAAGGTTGAGACATATTTTACCAACAAATCTCCCACTTGTCAAACACCTTGCAAGATCAACAAGAGGGTGTATAAAAATCATCTCTTAATTTCTACAGGACAAGAGGCCCATAGTATCTAAACACCATCAGAACTTCTTTGTGCTCACAGGCTTAGTTAAAGAATCAGACACATTCATCAAAGTATCTACCTTAACCAACTTCACCCTACCATTTTCGACCATATCTATAACAAAATGATATTGTACATCAATGTGCTTGGTCCTGACATGAAATGTTTGGTTCTTTGCTAGACTTATCACACTCTGACTATCACAATAAATTGTCACTGCACCCTATTTAATTCCAATATCTGAACAAGGTCTCTTAATCCAAATGGCTTCTTTACAAGCATGAGTATCTACCATAAACTCTACTTTAGTAGTGGAAAAAGAAACCATAGACTATCACTTACTCATCCAACTAATTGCATCTCCAAATAATGTAAACACATAAGCACTAGTGAATCATATGCTATCAATATCACTTGCCCAGTCCGAATCCACATAACCATGAATATCAAGGGAAATCTCATCTTCAATGGTATTATTATGATAACACAATGAATAATCTACGGTACCACACAAATATTTGAAGACTCTTTTAACTGCATCCCAATGAACTCTACTAGGATTATACATATATCTGGAAAGAACTCCCACTACTTGGGAAATGTCTGGTCTAGTACAAACCATAGCATACATCAAACTTCCAACTACACTCTGGTAAGAAACTCTGCTCATGTCTTCCATCTCTAATGGGGATGTTGGACAATATGAAATAGATAATTTTATTCCAACTAAAAAGGAACACACAATGGTCTACAATCATGCATATCTGTTATCCTTGAATCCAGTTGCACTTGATTGATGGGATAACCCCCTACGAAACTTTTTTGTCTCATAGGCCTGTACAATCTAAGCACACAAAATGAGGTGAACTTCAATTTTCTCTTATGCATAGTCCAGAGCCTTGAATTGTCTCCTTGAGCGCTCATCTTTTGTCATTTTTCAAAAAGCTTCAAAATGAATATTTTGTTGATTTTCAGTTTCTGGGAGTTAGAAAAAAAATTCCCATGTAAGAGAACTATTTTTCAGGGCACCTACATAAGCAATTAGAAAAAAAATTGATGTGTAGTGGCATTATTTTTCAGTGCCACTACACATCGTTCTTTCCCTCTAAGTGTCAAAGTGGACTTTTTTCCCACCTTTGTATTTTGCATTTGCTCAAGTTCTTGAAATTTAGGAGCGGTATTTTTCACCCCCCCTACATCTCCCGCCCTCCACACACGATTTTTGGAATGTGCTGATTTTTGCCTGAAATCGTTGTTTTTAGAAAAACTAATGATTTAAGTCTTGAGAGGCTCCATCTAAAGGGTTTTAATTGAATGATGATAGATAATACCCCCTTAGATCAAACCCCCTTGGATAGAACCCATCTAGTATTAAATCATACCCACAATGGAGTCTCCTTCATATCTATCAAAATGCTAGAAAAAAACACTTTTTCTTTACCTTTTCAGGGATTAAATAACATCATTTAAAAATCATATTTTGCAAGATTGTAGCCCTCAAAACAAGCTTTCCAACAAGTATAGGTTTGATATATTTTCATTTTATCATGTATTTAATTTTTAATTTTTACTACACAAGTTTTTCTCTGAACATCAACCTCTTTGTTGTGCAGAGGTGGAAAAATAGTAAACCATTGTAAAAAAAATTCAAAAAATACTCATTCCCTAGGTACTGATTTCCTTGTTTCACCCAAAAAAGAAAAAATGGATTTTGATATATACACAAAAATTTAGGTTGTACGACACACAGGCATGTAAAAATTATAGTTACAATGACTTCAAAAATTAATTTTAAAAAAAATATGCAACAAAAAATTATGAAAAAATATCCTTTTCCTAGATATTGTTGTTGAGAATCTATATTTCAAAAATTAGAATTTAATCCTTTATAGGGAAAAATTTATGTTGTACGACACAAATGTTACTTTTTGAAAATGTTGTTTTTTTTATCTAAAACCAGTTATTAAATGAGATCTTGAAAGATTCATGGTTTATTTCAGAAAATTTCAAAAAAAATATATTTAGAATCTACACATAAATTTCCACAAATCACTAGTTCACATCATCTCCAAATTCTTAATGGTCTAGCTGCTATAGGTCTCAAAAGATGAAGATTCAGTTAAAAATGTTGATGTAAATAACCATCTTGGGCAAAAAGTGAGACATAGTATTGTGATTTCACCCGAAAATAAATGAACTCTTTGTTCATTAATGACAATTTCTTTAACACCTTTTAATTTCTTTTTAAGTCATTTTTGCTTCATTTGTTGATTTTTTATTTACTTTCTCTTCTCTTCCTTGAGCGCTTGGAGCCTCGAACATGTTTTGGCAAAGATTTTTTTGCATTTTTTGTCAAATCTTGATTAGGGTTTTCATTCGTCATTGGCATTCTTGCTTCATCGGGTATGTTTTTCCTCTCTCTTTCCACATGTTTTTAAACTTGCAATTTTAAATGCTTTCACCATTTCCTTTAATTGTTTGATTCTTGTTTTAGGTTTGTGTTTTTGTTCCACATTCTTGTTTGGGTCTTAGGGTTTTTCCTAGATTAGCTCTCTTCTCTCATCTATAAATATGAGAGGATTCTATTGTATTATTTACCTTTTTCCTTATGCAACAAAGTGCTACTCATTTGTGAAGCAATTTTGAAACTTTGAGTTCTTATTGTGAAACTATTTCTCAACCAATAAAGAAGGCTAAATTCCATACCAAACTTTGTGTTGGATCAATTTCAAATGTGAATGTTCTTACGTCTCTCACATGAATTATCTTATTATCAAATTGAAATAGCAGTGTTTTATTAATTGATATTGGAGGGCTTTTGAGTTGATTTGTGTAGACTTTGTGCTACACCTTTTGCTTGGAATTACGAAATTGCTGATAATATTGGTGAATGATCTATAAGGCTTTGTGCTTATAATTGTTCATGTTGTTCATAGATCTGATTGTGAAGTACATTGAAGACTTTGTGCTTCATTTGCAACATTGGTTACTTTATTGGAGAATTCCTTATTGAAGACTACGAAACGACTTTGTGCCTCCATGAGCCTTCTTGTTACTTATCTTTTATCATAATGGCATTCCTAGACTTTGCTTTGAAAAGTTAGAAGTATTGGAAATTACTACTTAGGTTTTATTTAAAATTGTATCACATCAAGAAACAAAATTGTGAAACATTGTAAACATATTCTCTAAAAGAAGAGAGAATCATGAATGTGGAACACTCCCATATGATTAGTGTAGTGTACATAGTATAAAGTTTAGAATAGTTTACTTTAGTTTCAGTAAGCAATAAGAAGGGTGCCTCCCCTTTCTGAGAGGAGAGATTTCATCTCACAATAACTGTGGCTGAAAATCAAGTTTTGTAATTTGTAAAGGAATTATAGAATTTTCACCCAACATTTTTTTGGCGACATCATTGGGGAACGAAGCATGCAATCAAAAACTCACTCTTTAGATTAAAGTGAATAAGCACTCCAATATCTTATTGTGATCTTGTGTATATTTTTATTGCTAATTTCTCTTTTGTTTCAAAGTCTTTATACTGGTTGACAGAATTTATACATGAGGTTTAAGGGCACAAGGTGTGGTGGATCCATTTTATCAATTGTTGCAGCATCATAACATTCTCCCTTCTCCTCCACAAGCAAGGTCACTGCTACAATGTATTGCAATTTATCCTCCACGAAGATTAAGATCACCACTTCCAAGTGAATCTTCTATTTTTCATAGAGTTCGAGTTCAAGTACCTATTATTCAAATCTCTATGGCTCAACCTCAACCACCACCTGCTAAAGAAAGGTTCAAACCTGTTGAAGATGCACACATTTTTGTAGCATAGCTTACAACCATGAGGAAAGAGGCCCATGAACCCATGTGTGATTTCGTTGCCAAGTTTAACAAGCTGGTGAGAAGGCTTCCCACAGAGGCTAAACCAATGCCCCATAATCTAAAGTGCTTCTTCATTAATACACAACTTCTAGAATTAAGCTTCTTGTTGTGTAGGGTTGTTATTCCTGATCTTGAAACTGCTCAACAATTAGCTATAGGCATTGAAGATTATTTGATACTTGCCAAAAAAATAAGAACAAATACAAATAGAAAAGGGAAAGCATCAAATTCTTCATCTTCCAATAATTAATCCAACTTTGCAGATCCCATGGTGCAAAGGTTGGAAAATGAGTTTTTTCCTTAAAGAAGCAAGTTTCAAATAACTCCTACGAGGATGTTCCTAGGAGGACATTCCCAAATTATTCTGGAAGAAAGAATCATAATCATCGTTCCGCACTGCAAGGAAGGCTTGCTCTATAAGCCCCACCTACCAATGTAGTTGTGGGGTATTATGAAGCTAAGCAAGATGAGGATGCACAACCAGAATATCCTATGGAAGAAGATGTTGATTTATTCCAAGATGGTGGAGTAGATCCAACTGGCAACTCCAAAATTGGTTATTTGCAAGTTGTGAATGAGTTAGATGATGAGGATCTAATAATTGACACCTATGTTGTTTTTATACGGTCACAAAAGAATCAACTTGATCAAGCTCAAGTTGATGCTCCAAAATTGAAGGACAAGCCACTGGTAACCATTGCAAAAAGAGGATCTCCTTTGCCTTGGCAACTGAAAGATACAGTGAGCAAGCAAGTAATTGCTCCTCATCCTTCTCCTGGAGTTCCTGCTATCCTAAAGGCCAATGTTCAAGTTCCTAAGACTAGTGTTCCTTTTGTTAAACCCATCAATGAAGTTACCCCATCTTCTTTGCAAAGTTCCTTCAAAGATTTTGACATTATAGATCATGCAAAGAGGACAAAAATTCAAATTTTTGAAGCTAAATATCTCAAGGCTAATCCTGATCAATTCGACGGGCTAGTCAAGTTTGTTAGAGACAATGGAACTACTCCTAGTAGGGATTCCTTGCTCGATGTTCATGCTGCCCCAAAACCAAAGCCTTCTCAAAATAACCTAGTTACTGTTCCTCCAACTACTTCTAGAAGGATTGATCCATTCTATATTTCCTTACTTTTCAATGGATTTAAACTAAGTAATTGTGTTATAGACTCTAGTGCATCTGAAAATATTATGCTCGCCAAGGTACCCACTACCTTGGGTTTGAATCTTTCAAATAAATTTGGTTGTTGCTTTTCCATGGAGAACAAGCAAGTACCTCTAATTGGGCATATTAAGGATGCACAATTTTCATTTGTTGTGTATCCCGAAAAGAAGATCAAGATGACAGTATTGATTGCAAATGTCCCAAAATCTTATGGTATTTTACTTGGACATAATTTCTATAAAGACATAGGAGGGGAACTTAACATGAACATGTTAGAGGCTAGGATACCCATAAAGGGTGTGATACAGAAGTTGGTTCCTGAAATGGAGTCAAAATTCTCAGTAACAAAGTCTGATGATCTGAGAGCTCAAATTTTATTTGAGTCTTCAAGTATTGGAACTTATTATTCTCAAACAAAAGAATATGTTGAATCTCCAATGAGAAATATAAAACATGAGTTAGAAAGTGTTGGCTCTTCTCCATCAGTGAATGAATCATCATCAGATGATTTGTCCATCTCAGATTATGAAGATTCATCAAATGATGAAGATACATATTTTGATACTGCTAACCTTGGTGATCCAAATGATGTTTGGGTAATTGAGTTCAATGGAAGTTGTTCTTCTATTGATTCAGGATCTGGAATTTTTTTTGTCTCTCCAAGAGGAAAAGTCTTTCTCTTTGCTTTCAAATTACAATTTGACAATACTAATAACACGACTGAATATGAAGCTTTATTATTGGGTATGCAAGTTGCAAGTAAGAAAGGGATCAAGAATCTTCATGCCCAAGGTGATGTTGAGTTGGTAGTCTACCAGATAAGGAATTTTTACCAAACCAAGAATGACAGACTAAGGCATTACCGCAATCTCATTTGGGATTTCATTGAGGAGTTTGATGCTTTTGACATTTTTGTAGTTCCAAGGGAGTATAATGATAGAGCTGATTCCTTGGAAATTTTGGCTACACTCCTAATACCACACAATGATTTTCACGGTCCTACCTATACCATTGAGTTGGCCTTTCTCCAAAGTGTTCCTGACAACTCAAATAATTGGAAAATTTTCAATGACGATCATAAGATTGTTTCCTTTTTGGAAAAGGCAGAAAAATTTGATGAGTTATACTTTGAAGGAAGTGATTCTCCACCCTGATAATCTATTTCTAAAGTTGATCCAGTTACAGATGAAGAATTTCTATATCTCAAAGGAAATATAATTCCCAAGGGGTTGGTATCCCTTGAAAGACTTTTTGACAAACATGATCGTTATGTCAAAAAGCAACAGTTTGATTCAAATTCATCAAATGAGATTGAGCAGATCAACTTGGGAACTGAGGCAGATCCTGAGATGGTGAATATCAGAAAATGTTGCACAGATGAAGAGAAAGAATAGTTTACTGACTTAATATGGAAATACATGGACATGCTAGCCATTCTTATGAAGATTTAAAGTCTTTTCATTCAAAGGAGGTGCAACATAAAATTCCACTCAAAGCTGGAGTGTTGTCTTACAAGCAAAAGAAAATTCAATATAATCCCAAGATTTCTAGAACTATCCTTTTAGAAATACAGAAAATGTTGAATGCATGAATCATATTGCCTATCCATCATTCAACGTGGATAGAAAATATTGTTCATTTTCGCAAAAGAATGGTGAGATCCGCATTTGTGTGGATTTTCAAATTTTAAATCAGCTATCACTGAAGGAAAACTATCCTCTTCTAATGATGGATCAAGTTCTTCAAATGGTGATCGGTTCTAAGATATTTTCTATGCTAGATGGTTCTCCATTTACAACTAGATAGAGGTTAGTCTAGATGATTAACACAAGATTTCCTTTACAACACCTTGGGGTACTTTTGCATATCGAAGAATGCCTTTTGGTCTTATCAATGCAGGTGCCACATTCTAGCGTGCAATGGATTTTTATTTCCATGATGTACTAGGTAAGTTCATCGTAGTCTACCTTGATGATCTTACAATTTTTTCCAAAAAGTGCCATGAGAATTTCTACCATTTGAGGAAAATCTTGGAGAGGTGGCGACAACACAAAATTTCCTTGAATCCCAAGAAGTCAATTTTTGGGGTTACAGAGGGTAAGCTTCTTGGACACATTGTGTCCAAGGAGGAAATTAAAACTAATCTTGAAAGGGTTAAAAGTATTCAAGCTCTTACTTTTCCATCAAGTAAGAAAGCAATTCATTCCTTCTTTGGGAAGGTGAACTTTCTATGAAGATTTGTAACATATTTTGTAGAGAAGACTCGTCATATTGTTAATATGATTAAAGAAACTTCCACTTTTCATTGGACTGCAGAAGGAAAAGCTACATTTGATGATATCAAAGAGGCTATTTCTCATGCACCGATGTTAGTTTGTCTAGACTACACCAAGGAGTTTATCATGTACATTTTATACTTTTGAGCATACTCTCTCAATAGTTTTGGTGTAGGAGAATAGTGAGGGATTTGAATCCCCAATTGCGTTCATGAGTTATCCCTTGAAGAATCATGAACTAAAATATTCCCCGATGGAGAAACATGCTTTTGTTGTGGTTAAGGTAGTGAAGCATTTTAGGTTTTACATCCTTAACAACCATGTCAGAGCATTGGTTTTAGATTCAACTGTCAAGTCCATCTTGACGCAACAAGAGTTTGGTGCAAAAAGGGGCAATTGGATTGTTAAAATACAGGAATACAATATTGATATCAAGCCTACCAAGTGGGTGTGTGGGCGAGGTTTATGTTAGCTTATTGATGATAATAATCCTAATGAAGAAGTCCCAGATGAAGAGGTGAGTGCTAATGATTTTCCAATGGTTTTGTTTGTCAGTACTACTAATGAATGGTACTCAAACATTGCTCATTTCCTCACATATAGAGAATGTCGGATCACTTGACTCCCAAGGAGAAAAGAAATCTCAAACTCAAATCAGCAAATTATGTCTTATGGGACAATGGTTTGTATAAGTGTGCATTGTATGGAACTTTCTTGCATTGTGTTGATAAAGCACAACAGGAAAAATTGTTGAAGTCTTTTCATGATTTAGTATGTGGTGGGAATTTCTCAGTACCAGTTACAACCCATGATATTTTGAGGGCTAAGTATTATTGGCCTACTCTTTTTCAAGATGCGTACTCTTGGGTGTGTAAGTGTGAACTATGTCAGCAGTTCATAGGTAATCCAATGTTGGAAGCTCTTCCCCTGAAACTAGTCATCATTGAAGAGCCTTTCCAGTAGTGGGGAATTGATTTCATTGGCACAGTGAATCCACCTTCAAGTGCGGGACACACTTATGTTCTCACTGCAACTGATTACCTCACCAAATGGGTGGAGAAAATACCGGTAAAGCATGCTACTTCAGAGATGGTATGTAATTTCTTGAAGGAAAACATCATATCCAAGTTTGGTGTTCCAAATAAGATTGTTGCAGACAACGCTTCCACTTTCTCTTCAAGCGAGGTCACATAATTTTTATTTGAGCACGGTATTACATTGTCACACTCATCCATTAATTACCTACAAGGTAATGGCCAGGCTAAATCCAATAACAAGAACTTGGTGAATATCATTCACAAACTTGTTGATGAGAATCAATGATTATGGCACAAAGTGTTGTATGATGCTTTGTGGGAAGACAAGATTACTCCAAACCGAGTGATAGGAATGTCCTTATTTGAACTCCTTTATGGGATGAATGCTGAAATTCCCATTACACCTGGAACTACCCACCCTCAAGTTGGCTAAGGCCATTGAGGATGAGACTTTTAAAAGTTCGTTTGATAAGTGTATCATGTATCTCTTCAAATTGGAGGAGAAACGAGTTCAAGTGGTGAATCGTATTACGAAGCACCAGGAACAGTTGAAAAACTTTTTTACAAGAAGGAAAAGTCTCATGACTTTTACGTTGGAGATCTCATTCTCTTGTGGGACAAGAGAAGAGAGCAAAAAGGTATGCATGGCAAGTTCAATTCACTATGGACAAGTTCGTTCAAGATTCATCAACTTCATGGTGAAAATAGCTTTCTTTTGGCATACAAAGATGGAACACCATTTGTTCTTCCACACAGTGGGCAACATCTGAAACATTTTACTCAATAAGGTGACAAATGTTTAATGTAAATATTTGTATAATTTTTGTGACATTTTCTTTTTGAGTCTTTTGAGTCTTTTTATTGTTTTCGCCTGACTCTACGCCCAATGGATGGATAAAGGAACTTAGAGTCTGTATTTCTTCTCCCTTCAATTGTTTCAAAGAATGATCAAAGGAAGCTCCCCAGCTAGAGCCAGCTATTATGCTCGAATCCAGTTGCACTTGATTCATGGGATAACCCCCTACAAAACTTGTATGTCTCATAGGCCCATGCATTCTAAGCACGCAAAACAAGTAAATTTTCAATTTACTCTTATGTGTAGTCCTGAGCTTTGAATTGTATCCTTGAGTGCTCATCTTTCGTCATTATTTGAAAAGATTCAAAATGAATATTTTGTTGATTTTTAGTTTTTGGGAGTTAGAAAAAAAATTTCCCATGTAAGGGTGTTGTTTTTCAGCACCCCTACATAAGCAGTTAGAAAAAAATTTGATGTGTAGCGGAACTGTTTTTCAATGCCACTACACATCCCTCTAAGTGCTAAAGCAGTCTTTTTTTCCACCTTTTCATTTTTCATTTGTTTGAGCTTTTGAAAATGTAGGAGCAGTATTTTTCACTGCCCATACATTCTTCCTCCCTCCACACACGCAAAAATAAATGAACTCTTTTTCATTAATGACACTTCATTAACACCTTTTAATTGTTTTTTAAGTTGTTTTTGCTTAATTTGTTGATTGTTTATTTATCTTTCTCTTCTCTGCCTTGAGCACTTGGAGCCTCAATCATGTTTTGGTGAAGATCTGTTTGCAGTTTTTGTCAAATCTTGATTAGGGTTTTCATTCATCATCAGCATTCTTGCTTCATCGGGTATGTTCTTCCTCTCTCTTTCCACATGTTTTTAAACTTGCAATTTGAAATGCTTTCACCATTTCCTTTAATCATTTGATTCTTGTTTTAGGTTTTCATTTTTGTTCCACATTCTTGTTTGGGTCTTAGGTTTTTTCCTAGATTAGCTCTTTTCTCTCATCTATAAATATGAGAGGGTTATATTGTATTATTTACCTTTTTTCCGATTTAACGAAGTGTTGCTATTTTGTGAAGCAATTTTGAAACTTTGAGTTCTTATTGTGAAACTATTTTTCAATCAATAAAGAAGGCTAAATTACATACCAAACTTTGTGTTGGATCAATTTCAACAAATGTGAATTTTCTTATGTCTCTCACATGAGTTTATCTTATTATTGGATTGAAATAGCAATGTTTTATTAATTGAGATTGGAGGGATTTTGAGTTGATTCATGTAGACTTTGTGCTACACCTTTTGCTTGGAATTATGAAATTTCTGATAATATTGGTGAATGATCTATAAGACTTTGTGCTTATAATTGTTTATGTTGTTTATAGATCTGATTGTGAAGTATATTGAAGACTTTGTGCTTCATTTGCAACGCTAGTTACTTTACTGGATAATTCCTTATTGAAGACTATGGAATGACTTTGCTCCTCCGTGAGCCTTATTTTTACTTATCTTTTATCATACTGGTACTCATATAATTTTTTTTGACAAGTTAGAAGTATTGGAAATTACTGCTTAGGTTTTATTTAAAGTTGTATGACATCAAGAAACAAAACCGTGAAACATATTCTTTGAAAGAAGAAAGAATTATGAATGTGGCACACTCCCATATGATTAGTGTAGTGTACATATTGTAAAGTTTAAAATAGTTTACTTTAGTTTTAGTAAGCAGTAAGAAGGGTGCTTCCCATTTTTTAGAGGAGAGATTTCATCTCACAATAACTGTGGTTGAAAATCAAGTTTTGTAATTTGTAAAGGGATTACAAAATTTTCACCCAACAATATCAAGCCTCTGTAAAATTGAATTGACATACTTAGTTTGGCCAAACCATAGCTTTAAGTTCACTCTATCTTTTCTAATTTCCATCCCAAGAATGTGTTTAGTTGCACCAAGATCTTTCATTTCAAATTTAGCAGAAATTTGAGATTTCAATTCTAAAATCATACCTTTCTCTCTACCAATAAATAACATATCATCAACATATAATGCAATAAATAGGAACCTATCACCATTAGTTTTATAATAAACACAATGATCTAATTTAGAACACTCATATCCCAAACTCAACACATAAGTATCAATTTTTTTGTACATCTTAGGACTCTATTTTAAGCCATACAAATATTTCTTCAATTTTCAAACCAATTTACTTTTACCTTTCACCATGTAGTGCTCTGGTTGTGTCATATAAATATCCTCCTCCAATTCACCATGAAGGAAATAAGTTTTCACATCCATTTTCTCAACCTCTAAATCATAAGCAACAACAATAGAAAGAAAAAATATAATGGATGTCATTTTTGCAACAAGAGAAAATATAACCATAATCAATACCCTCAACTTGAGAGTAACCTTTCACAACCAACCTTTCTTTGTACTTCTCAATACCTCCATATGAACCAACCTTTTTCTTGAACACCCATTTGCAACCAACAAGTTTTCTTCCTTTAGGAAATGGTACAAGATCCCATGTATCTTTATTTTTCAAAGCTTCCATTTCTCCATCCATAGAAATCTTCCAGGATTCTACATCATTCATACCTAATGCCTCTTCTATTGATATGGGTTATTCCAAGTTAGTATTCAAAGAAAAAATACATCTCCAATCATTAGGTGAATACCTTTTAGGTGGTTGTCTATGCCTTGTAGACCTATGAACAAGTTGAGTTGAACGTTCTTCCTCCTCTTCTAAAGATTCAAAGCTAGATGAGCTCTCCTCAACTTCTTGTCTATCCATGGGCCTTGATTCAACTTTCTCAAGTGTAGAAGGAAATTGAATCACATCTTCCTGTTTACTTTGTTTTGGTTGCATTGTAACAGAAGAAGGCTTAGTTTCTCTAAAAATAACACTTCTACTATGTATTAGCTTTTATGCAACAGGATCCCAAAGCTTGTATCCTTTCACACCATAACTGTATCCGATGAAGATACTGTAGACACTAAAAATGGTCCTAGGCCTGCGAATCTTAATTTCTTCATAATTCTTCCATCATTTTTTCCTTTCATTTTTCATAATTAAATAATTTTAATTATTTAACTATTTCCTAAGGTCATATGTCCTTTGTTAATTAAATAATTTTAATTATTTAATTAATTCATTTCTATCTTTATTCCCCTTTGATTAATTAAATAAATTTTATTTATTTAATTACGTCACTGATTAAGTATGTCTTCTTTCTAAAATTAAATAAATGTTTACTTATTTAATTTCTATGTCACTTTCCACTATAATTAAATAATTATTTAATTATTCATTAGTCTTTTCTCTCTCTAATTAAATAAATTTTATTTATTTAATTTGGTCCAATATCTTGAATTTTGAATTAAATCATTATTTAATTCAAAATGATTCCTCATTTAATCATATTCCTCTAATTAAATAATATCTTTATTATTTAATTAGTCATTGACCACTTAAGTTAAATAAGATTTGATTTTCTCTAACATGCCACTTTTTCTATGTCGATCTTCTCTTCCACATCAGGTCCTTATCTATTCATGTCTCGATTAACCTCCATCATTGATTAAATTATCTTTAATTTAATCTTAACCATTCATCTTTATCATTTTCTCTAATTTAGCCCTAACCCTATTCCATGCCTCGTCTTTTAATCTTGGCCATCAATTAAGTGTCTTTCAATCTCAACCTTTCATTTGAAATCGGCTTTCCTATAAAAGGGCTCTATTGTTGTCATTTCGTCATCTTGGATATCTTAGAAATCTGGGAGAACTTAGTGCATCCTTAGTCATTTTGAATCTTCAATATTTTGCTTAGACATTGTCATTAGGTCATATTTGCATACTCAATAAGAAATATGAGGGCAATTATTATACTACAGCAAAATAGAGAAGTGCAATGAAGGCAATTCATGGAATGCATGAAGGTTTTGGTGATATCTTTTCATTTGTTTATGCTTTTATGTTTCATTGTGCTTCATTGTTAGCTAGGGTTTAGTTGTTTATGCTTTATATTGCTAACCTGGATTTTTCCCTTGCTACATTTGGTGAACCTGACATGAAGGGAAAAAAATTTGCAGATTCCGTATGGATTTTTGATTTTACAGGTTTTAGGTACGGTTCAACGCAATCGCAAAATCCAAAATGACACAATAGCCAGCCAAATGACGCAACTGCTTTGCATTGGGATATATTTAGATTTCATTTAATTTCTAGTTATTTTTGTTGAATTTGGTCATTTAACCTTTTGGTTTATCAGTTTAATCTTAGGGTTAAGTTATAGGCATCATTAAATCATTCGTGTGTGGTATATTTTCAGACATTTTGCAAGTTCAAGTTCGTGCACTACAACTAGTTGTGTTTCACCACATTCACCTTTCTCATTCATCGCAACCGTCAAAAATTTGAGCCGCATCTGTTAGGGTGAACTATAATCAACAAACTGTGAGCCACAATCATTATTTCTGGGATGCATTTGATCACTGTCATAAGTGGCAATCGCCTATTTAGGGTTTGTTTTAAATTTTTGCAAGTATTTCTAGTTTTTGGTATTTCTGATTCAATAGGCTAGAGTTTTTTGGTTACTGATATTATGTTGGAAGTGTATGGAAAGTTGGAGGAGGATACTAACCTTGTTTTGTCATTGTTCATTTCAAAAAGAACCCTCACTTTTAAGCAACAAACAAACAACCACAATTTTCAATCATGGTTTAAAATGAACTGCATGCACATTCATGAGCTTTAAAAAGAACACAATTTTCATCTACACTCATCAAGGTTAAAATATACTTACATTTTCATAGTATTGGGCTAAAAAGAATCTTCACTTTTGAGCAACAAATAAACAACTACAATTTTCATTTCTCAATCAGGGTTTAAAATGAACTGCATGTACATTCATTGGACTTAAAAAGAACACAACTTGCATCTACACTCATCAAGGTTAAAATGTACTTACATTCTCGTGGCATTGGGCTAAAAATAACCTTGTCAGTTTCACAATAAGCTGGGTTAAAATTTACAATTGTTTGGAATTTCTTGTGGTATGGCAGTGATTTCTTAGTGTGTATATACTTCTCTTGTGCCTCAACGATTTGGAGAATTAAAGGCACTTAGGTATTATTGCTTTTCCACCCACACATTTTGGATTTAGGCATTAAAATGAACAATCTTGCGAGTGTGAATTGAAATCTCTATGTATGTAATCTCCTCATGCCTTAGCGTGATCTTGGATGACCAAAAATAAAGTTTTCAATTCGATTTTGAATACCCAATAGAGGGCCTGCCTTGGTGAGAAAAAGTACTCACCCCAAGGGAATGACCCAAGCAATAATGGGCTAAAGCCAAGTCCTTCTGAACCATTATAAAAAAAATTGATTGCAAGGAAATTTTGTAATCAACAGGAAGGGATTCATGATATCCCTCCCCCAATATCTTTATGATGTGAAAATCCCTTGTTCTAAGGGTTGGGAGGCCTCTTGATGGAATTTATCACAACAACCCCTGAACTGGAAGCCCTTACTAGACACCTCTTGTTTGTAGAAGCCTAGCCTTTTGGTCGTTGCTTGGTATAGTGTAGGGTACAGTATCATTCCCAAAGATACTCACTACTGACTCCCTTGAGTAGAGAGAGCAAATTCCTCTTGAGGAATTCAAAGCTGGTGTGCCCATAGAAGTGAGTGTCTTGGAGGGGAGCCAATGCCATCAAACTTCTAATCTATCTGCTCTCAATAAAGAAAAGTGTTTCACACTAATATGGGGTATTTCGGTGGGCTATACCAAGTATACACACCTCTCCAACTAGGATTTGTGCTTGTTTTCAAAGTGTTTGTATCAAACAATCCAAGACAAGACAGAGTGTTTTCCAAAAGAGTTTGTTGAATTAATGAACAAATAAACACCTCTGCAATCTAGAAAATCACAATCAGATTGAAACAAAATTTCAAACCTTGTCAAAATTGTAGAAAGACCAGACTTTATTCACTATGAACCGCAACTACTATTAAACAATGCATCTACAAAATCTGAAATGCAACTGATGATAAATGATGCATCTATTAAAACTAAAACGCAATTGACCTCTGAAATGCAATTGTGATCTTGAAAGCCGCAACTTCCTATCACTCAAAAAAACAAATTTCACTGTCACAATCTAAGGCCAAACATTCAAAATATATTTTTGACTACCTTCTTATAGTGGTCTCTATACAAAAACCAAAAAGATTTGCTCCAATTTCCTACCATTGCACCTTTTAGTACACACTTAGTCATAGCAATAGGCATACCATTTGCAAACTTTAATTGCATTTTAGGATTCCTCATCCACTTTAGATTAATCAAACTCTTAGGTCATTACCTTTTCAGATTTTAGAATAGGCCAACTTTCCATACTTTGTACAAACCTTTGCTTTAAAGAAAATTGTCATTGGACCAAGTCACTTGTCACACTTGTTGTCTTTGTCATTTTGGGTGAGTCTTTTCTAGCTCATAAGTCTATTTTGGGAACTCACTTGGTCTCTTGGTCATTTCACTTGGTCTCACAAATGGTCCTTTGAAAATTAAAATTGAAGCATTGGCTAAACTTTAGATGGTTAGTAACCTCTTCTCAAATCTCCCAAAGTTGATTACCTTTTAGAGTTTTCCTACGTTTTGCATTTAGGATACCTCATAGCATATTTAGAATTTTGCATAACATACCAAAATTCTATCATTTTAAGACACCATCACTTATCACATGGCATTATACATTCCTCTTACACAATATTATCACTTTGCATCATTGCCACTTTACATTGGACATCCAACAAACCCTTTAGAGATTATTGGCACATTGCATTAGGACATTCCTCCTTTTCCAAAAAGGCCAAAAACATAGTTGCATTAGCATTCATTATTCATATCCAAAAATTCCAAAAACATAGACTCATTTCATATCATTTCCATCCATAGACTTAGTTCCATATCACTTGCATTTCCCCCTTTGAGAAAATATTATATGGTTGAAACTAGGTCAAAAGGAAACAAAGAGACAATATGGCTGACCCACAAGACTTTATCAATCCATTTGCAAACCCCTCACAAGGGACATCAAGTGTTGGCAACACATGGGAAAACAATTGAGAAAGGGGGGTGAATCAGTTGTCACAAAAATTAAACTTATTAAACTTATTAACTTTATTCTTAGATCTGATAAATACACATGAAAGCATAAATCATCACCACATCAGAAACATACATAACACCAAGATTTTTTATTTGGAAACCCTGTTAGGGGAAAAACCACGAAGGAGGTTTTTCCACAAGATTATACCCTATTAAAAGTATAAAGAAAAATAAATGGGGAATGCACATGCATTCAGGCACACTACCTAGAGCTCATTGCTCAAATACAACAAGGCTTACTACCCAAAGGAAGACACACTATCTTACAGAAACATTCAAATTACATCCGCAATATTTTGAATTGAGAAAATCGCATTTGCTAATGCCTGATTACAGTTCCGGTTAAGCACATCAACACTTCTTCACACTCTACTTCTACCTTCGAATGATTAGGACATTATTCACACATCTCATTCACACTATGCCTTCAAATGGTAGAAACAATCGCTTATATATATCCACAACTAAGAATAATATCATCTCCATGTCGGCTTCAACAAAATAAAAAATGAATACAAACTGTCAGCCCAAATAAATAAACAATTATTAATGTGAATCAACCAAAGTTGGCCATAACATAGTAAAGACCCAAAACAATATCCTCAAACATAAAACACCTCGGAGAATTATTCCTCGAAGATCCAAAACACGCTATAATCACCCTGTTGGACATGAACATGAAAAATATGAACACACAAGAGAAAATATCCCATCACGAGCACAACGATCAATACAGAAGTGAAAAAAAGATAGAGCATGATCTAGAAACATCCACGAGCATCATGAATCAACACAAAATCATCTGCAACAACTCAACTTACTAGAATCGCATCATCTTATTTTAGGAACACCAACTGAAGCAATAGAATAACTATCATAACACAGACACTCATAACTCGATCAAATCTTCATGAAAATCTCTAAAACTTAATGTGGATAAAACTAGATATACTCGACAAAAATCCCTTTAATTCACAACCTCTGATCATCAACATACTGAGGTAGGCAATAGTATGTTGGCTAAACTGAACTTCAATGCATCATTGACAACCCGCAACTTATTTTATTACAATTTTCTCAATATCCTCGACATATACAACCTCTAATGACATTAATGCCAATAGTGTTGACATCAATGATAACCACATATCAGCAACATCCAACAATATCCCCCTTTGGCATTGATGGCAACACATGATGTGAAAAACACCATCAACACAACTTTCTCCTAGCACTTTTCTTCCCCTTAGGTTTTGACTCTTCTCTCCTCAACTCTTCTCCCCACAATTTTTTTCACATGACTCTTCTCCCCCATTGACATCAATGAAAAAGATACACATTTTCTCCACACAAACTCTAAACCACATTCCTGAACATCTGACTACTCCCCCTAAGTAGCAGCCACCACAAGATCAATTTGAATCAAGATATGACTATGAAATGCATGGACTAATGCAAGTCAATGCATCTTAGTTCTGATTAGGAGGGGTAATCACCCCTAGTTTTCCTCTGAGATACTCAAAATTATCCTTAGGCAATGGCTTGGTAAAGATATCTGCAATCTGTTGCTTAGTGGGCACATACTCCAATCTGACTTCCTTTTCACTCACCTTCTCTCTCAAAAAGTGAAACTTGATAGATATATGCTTGGTTTTTGAATGCAGCACCAGATTCTTAGAAATGTTAATTGCACTTGAATTACCACATAATATAGCAATAGGTTCATCATACACAACTATGATATTTTTTAGCATCTGCTTCATCCACAATACTTGAGTACAATTGTTAGCAGCAACAATGTATTATGCCTCTACAGTAGATAAAGAAATGGCATTTTGCTTCTTACTTAACCATGAAATCAACTTCTTTCCCAAGAAAAATGCACCACCACTAGTACTCTTTTTTTCATTCACATCTCCTGCCCAATCAGTATCAATAAAAGCACTCAAAGTAAGGTCATCATCTTTAGGATACCACAGACCAAAATCAATTGTCCCCTTCAAGTATCTGAAAATCCTCTTCACAACTATCACATGAGATTCCTTAGGATCAGCTTGAAATCTTGCAACAATGCATACGACATTCATGATATCAGGTCTAGTTTGATTCAAATAGAGAAATCCACCAATCATCAATTTTTGTCTAGTCTGATTTGCTTTAGGTGAATCGTCATCTTGTGTCAACTTACATCCAGTCACCATTTGTGTACCAACTAGCTTTGAATCTTCCATTCCAAACTTCTTTAGCAATTCTTTCACATACTTGGACTGAGATATAAAGATCCTTTTATCTAGCTGCGTAATTTGCAATCCCAAAAAGAATTTCATTTCTCCAATCATAGACATCTCAAACTCACTCTGCATCTCATCAACAAACTTTATGCATAAACTATCATCTCCTCCAAAGATGATATCATCAACAAAGACTTCAACAATTAAATATTTATCATGATTAATCTTGAAATACAAGTTACTATCAGTAGTACCTTTATTAAATCCAAGCTTCAATAGATACTTATCCAATCTGGCATACCATGCTCTTGGGGCTTGATTAAGTCCATACAATGCTTTCTTCAACCGAAAAACCATATTTCCCTGATCAGTCAATTAAAATCCATCAGGTTGCTCAACATACACTTCTTCTTCCAATTCACCATTTAGAAATGCTGACTTGACATCCATCTGATAAACCTTGTAGTTTTTGTAAGTAGCATAAGCAAGAAATAGTCTCACAACTTCAATCCTACCAACAAGGGCAAAATTTTCTTGAAAGTCAATTCCTTCCATCTAAGAATATCCTTTACACACCAGTCTTTCTTTGTTTCTAAAAACTTCACCTTGCTCATTCAGTTTGTTTCTAAGGACCCATTTAGTTCCAATTACATTTTTTTCCTTAGGTCTAGGAACAAGAATCCATGTATTATTCTTCTCAATTTGTTGTAGTTCTTCTTTCATTCCTTCCACCCAATATTCATCTTTGCATGCTTCATTGACACTATTAGGCTCAGTCTTTGAAATCAAACAATACTCTTCTACAATTCTTCTCCTAGTTTGAACACCTTTGTTCTTATCACCTATAATCTGATCTTCTAAATGATTTAGTCTTATATACCTTGGAGTCTTAGGATGTTCTTGAACTTCAGGCTCTTGTGATCTCACTTTTGTACTTTTACTAATTTTTTCCTCTAGAATGATCTGTACTTGATTCTAAGTCTGAACTGAACTGTCATTTTGACCATTTGAAACTTATCCAC
Source organism: Sequoia sempervirens (assembly GCA_007258455.2). Taxonomy (NCBI): domain Eukaryota; kingdom Viridiplantae; phylum Streptophyta; class Pinopsida; order Cupressales; family Cupressaceae; genus Sequoia; species Sequoia sempervirens. Next base: position 35,917,204 of record VDFB02137365.1, read on the forward strand.
AGGTTCTAGATGGTCTAACTATGTCTTCATCAACCTTGAAATTATAACTTTCAAGTACTTTTCTCAATCTCTTGTTGAAGCATCGGTAGGCCTTGCTTTTAGTAGAATAACCAAGAAAGATTCCTTCATCACTCCTAGCATCAAACTTTCATATATCTTCATCTCTTTTGATAAAGCATTTACTCCCAAATATTTTGAAATATCTAACAATAGGCTTATGACCAAACCATAGCTCAAAAGGATTCTTACCAATATCACCTTTGACTTGTACCCGATTGAGTGTGTAAATAGCAGTACTCATAGCTTCTCTCTAGTAGATATGGGAAACATTTCCTTCTAGCATCATAGTCCTAGCAGCATCTTGAATTGTCTTGTTCTTCCTTTCCACAACTCCATTTTGTTGAGGGGTCCATGGTGCAAATAATTGTCTCTTTATCCCATGCTCTTCACAAAAAGAATTAAACTCATGGGAAGTGAATTCACCACCTCTATCTGATCTCAAACATTTAATCTTCAAACCTGTCTCTATCTCAACCATAGCCTTAAAAATCTTGAATTTCTCTAGAGCTTCATATTTTTCCCTTAAGAAAGTAACCCACATCAATCTAAAGTAATCATTAATAAGTAACATGAAGTACATGTCTCCTTGTAAACTTCTAATTCTAGAAGGACCACACAAATCAATATGAACAAGCTCCAACACTTTTTTTGAACAATGTTGTTTGCTCCGAAATGAAATTCTAGTTTGCTTCCCTAACTGAAATTCCTTGCATATAGTATTAGTAGGCTTTACCAACTTAGGAAGATCTCTCACTGCCTGAGTAGAACTTAACTTTATAATATTTTCAAACATTACATGACACAATCTCCTATGCCACAACCAATTTTCACCAACTTGAGCAATCATACAACTTTTACCAGTAGCATTCAGGTGAAAGATATTACCTTTTGTTTTTGTACCTGAAGCAATCACATTTTTGGAACTCCCCAATATTCTACACTTTCCATTATTGAATTGAAGGTTGTATCCATTTTCAACCATCTGTCCAAAACTTAAGAGATTATGCTTCAAGCCTTCCACATATAGGACATCATCAATATTATGCTTACCATCAAGAGAAATGGATAATCTTCCACAGATTACACCAGCTTTGTCATCACCAAATCTTACAACACCACCATCATACATTTCCAAGCTCACAAATTTACTTTTATCACCTGTCATGTGATGAGGGCATCCACTGCCAATCACCCATTCATCCTTTTCTTCAACTTGGGTAGCTAGGGCTTTCTCCACATTTGTGCACTTAGCAAATTCAGTAGGCAGTGGATCATTTTCCTTGATAGCAATAAATACCCATTCATCCTCACTTGCATTCCCTTTATCAAATTCATCATCTGTCACACCTTCATCAGCAGCATAGTAACACTTTCTTTGACATCTAGGCTTGTTAGGTCTTGTCTTACGGTCTCTTTCCGAACACCTTGATGCAAAATGACCTATCTTATTGCAAGAAAAACATTTAATAGGAAATTTACCTTTATACTTACCTTCTCCTCTAGCTTCCCTTTTGATAATAAGTGCTTCAAGCTCATCTAGTTTTCTCTCCTCTTCTTCAATCTCTCTCATTTCCTCCTCATACTTGAACACTTTTCTAAAAGAACTTTCTCCTGAATCATATATTTTCTTATCCTTTCCGGAGGTAGTAGCTTTGAATGCAGTTTCTATCTTAGGAAGAGCATCACCAAACTCACTTGACTCAAAACTAGTAAGCTTACCAATCAACATGTCTCTAGTTAAATTTGTCATAGTCTGGATCTCCTTAATAGCAGTAGCATTGGCTTTGTATGCAGCAGGAAAAGATCTGAGCACTTTAGCAACAATCTTTGGTTCATCCAATGTTCCACCAACACATCTGATACTACACACAAGTTCATTCACTCTCTGCATGAAAGAAGTGGTGTTCTCATCATCACCCATTCACAACATTTCATATTTCCCTTTCAAACTTTACAACTTAGCAACCTTCACATGTGCATCACCTTCATACAAAGTTTCCAACTTTTTTCTAGATCTCATAAGAAGTCTTCAAATCCATTACATTTGTCATCTCAAAATTAGTCAGAGCACTCAACAATGCTTCCTTAGCTCTAATATTTTACTTGGAATCCTTTATCTCAGTAGTTGTAGAAGGACCATTCTATGGGATGATATACCTATTCTTTGTAATGTTCCAAAAAGGTTCACCAATACATCTCAGATGACACTCCATTTGAGCTTTCCATAGAGAATAATTTGTTCCATCAAATCTCAGACTATCCTTCTTGTATGTCGCCATCTTGGATCACCTCAAGCTATTAAAGTTCTCTGAGGAAACTGCTATGATACCAATTGTTGGCAACACAAGGGAAGAAAACTGAGAGGGGGGGTGAATCAGTTGTCACAGAAATTAAACTTATTAACCTTATTCTCAGATCTAATAAATAAATATGAAAGCATAAATCATCACCACATCAGAAACACACATAACACCAAGATTTTTTACGTGGAAACCCTATTAGGGGAAAAACTACGATGGAGGTTAGTCCACAAGATTATACCTTGTTAAAAGTATAAAGAAAAATAAATGGGGAATGCACATGCATTCAAACACACTGCCTAGAGCTCACTACTCAAATACAACAAGGCTTACTACCCAAAGGAAGACACATTGTCTTACAGAAACATTTGGATTACATCCGTAAGATTTTGAACTAAGAAAATGGCATCTGCTAATGCCTTATTACAGTTTTGATTAACCACATGAACACTTTTTCATACTCTTCTTATGCCTTCAAATGATTAGGACATTATTCGCACATCTCATCCACACCATGCCTTCAAATGGTAGAAACAGTCGCTTATATATATCCGCAACTAAGAATAAAATCATCTCCATGTCGGCTTCAACAAAATAAAAAATGAATACAAATTGTCGGCACAAATCAATAAACAATTATTAATGTGAATCAACCAAAGTCAGCCACAACATAGTAAAGACCCAAAAAAATATCCTCAAACACAAAACACCTCAAAAAATTATTCCTCGAAGATCCACAACATGCTACAATCATCTTGTCGACCATGAACATGAAAAACATGAACACACAAGAGAAAATCTCCAATCACAAACACAACGATCAATGTAGACATGCAACAAAGATAGATCACAATCTAGAAACATCCACGAACATCATGCATCAGCACAGAAGCATCCACAACAACTCAACTTACTAGAATCACATCATCTTCTTTCAGGAACACCAACTAAAGCAACAAAATAATTGTCAGAACATAGACACTCATAACTCGATCAAATATTCATGCGGATCTCTGAAACTTAACATGGATAAAACTAGATATACTCGACAAAAAACCTTTTAATCCACAACCTCTGATCATCAACATACTGAGCTAGGAAATAGTATGTTGGCTAAACTGAACTTCACTACATCACTGACAACTTGCAACTTATTTTATTACAATTTTCTCAATATCCTTGACATATACAACCTCTAATGACATTAATGAAAATAGTTTTGACATCAATGACAACCACATATCAGCAACATCCAACATCAAGACCTCACAAATCTTTATTAGACAAGTTTGTCACTAGAGACCACAAAAGACGTGTTTTAGTTGAAGACTTAGAGGTAGTTGCTCAAGACCCAGAATTTTCCTCTTTTGTAGATGAATACTTGGCACAAGACCCCCAATGATATTTAGAAAAATTATTAGCAGAAGGTTCCACATTACCTCCTGGATTTTATATCCATACATTTCAAGCTTTTTCTACCCAAGGAAAAAACACAGCGGTCTCTAGTGGCTCATCCCTCAAGTAAACACAGCCATACCATTTGGAGGATCTACCCAAGACACAACGACAATACACACATCAAACATGACACAAGGACTTAAATTCACCATAGGGGCATCATCATCAAATCCACTTGGCACCAATAATGCAAGGAAAAGACCCAAGGTTAACATAAACAGGGAAAATACCACATCAAACATCAACACCACTAGTGCCATACCACAAATAGTAGTTTCACAAATGGGACATATACCTTTCATGCAATTTTGAAACCAACACAATCCTTTGCATAAAATTCACATTCCCAACCAACCAACATCAAACCAAATCATATCCTCTTATATTCCAAACCAAAATCCATCCTACACTCATACACTGAACCAAAATTTGTTACATAACATTGGAGCCCAAAACACTTACATAGACCCCAACAATACACCAAACACATCATTGACACTAGTGGATGTTTTTCAAACACAAATGAAAGCCCTTCAACAACAAATGGACAATATGACAATGTCTAGCAAAAATACCTATTCAACAAAAGACTTATGTCCATTTCCCTTTGAGAAAAGTTTACACATGCCACCCTTCTCGCATGGATATGTCATACCAAACTTTCCTAAGTATAATGGGAGGCATAATGCTCTTGAACACATAAGAGAATTTTCCACAATGTGTATAGACATTGCATATGATCCCACATATCTCATGAGACTTTTTCCATGAATCCTTAATGGAATAGCACTTGAATGGTTTTCTCAACTTCCATATGGCATAAGGTCATGGGGTGAACTTGCTGAAAAATTTGTTGAACATTTCACCTTTAACATTGAAAATGAAATCACAATAGAAACTTTATGTCACACTAAACAAGATGAAGGAGAAAAATTTATCACCTTCTTCCAAAGATGGAGGATTCTAGCTAGCGGATGTCTAGTTGAAATACCTGAAAAGCAAAAGGTCACCATATTCTTAGAAAATATTAATCCAAAATTGTGAAGTGACCTAAGAGTACAATGTTGCACCTCCTTTGTTGAACTAGTGGAAAATGGTATCATACTTGAAAAGGCTCTCATTGAAAAATGTGAAATCAAAATGCCAAGTAAAAATCCAAATGTCCAAAGTTCCCCTAATGACAAGAACAAGTATTGGTTCCGAAACAAGAACGTAGCCAATGATGGCATTGTTGATGCTAAAACTATACATACAGGACCACTCATTACACTTAGACACAACCCCTCTAACAACACTCCAAGAAATGTTGATCAAACTGCTAATGATGTCCAAAACACACAACCAAGAACACAAAGGAAGTTCCCAAAACATGAATACACTCCCTTAGGGGAACCAATTGAATCAGTCTTTAAGAAACTAATGCAACACAATCTCATACAACTTCCTAAGCTGAGCCAAAACAATATGACCCTAGAAAATTTAAACCCTCTTGGTGGGATGACAATGCTTTTTGCGATTTCCACCGAACTAAGGGGCATAATCTATCACAATGTCGATAGTTGAAAAACATTATACATGATCTTGTGGAAAATGAAACTATTAAAGTTTATGGATAGAAACAACCATCCTCAAACAACGATCACAAAGTATTTTCTAATCCTCTACATGACCATGGAAAAGGAAAAGCCTCTAGTTCAGGAAATAAGACCAATAATAGTTTGGCCAATTATGCTAATGCCAAATATGACTATAACCACAATACCATCAAAAACTACATTTGAGTTGTCGATGAACATATCAACACCATTACCATAAAGAAACCTCCTTAATGTGCTATTAACACTCGCTGAACTAAGGTAACCATCCAAGGTCCTCTGTCATAGCAACAAAAACAGTCCTCCAAGCCTCAATACAATTTAATTGACTAGTTGGGGAAGACCCCAACACAAATTCCTATCTTGGAATTATTACGTATATCACTTGATCATCGAGTTGTCCTAGACAAAGCTTTGCAAGGCACAACTGTCCCCACCAATCTTGATGTCAATCATTTTCAAGAAATGGTAGGCTACCTAACCAATTCCTATCATGCAAAATTTTTTGAACAAGATTACTCAACCAATAAGATAGACCACAATGACCCGTTGCACCTCAAAGTCCTTATTCATAAAGAAAAAGTTAGACGAGTCTTGGTAGACAAAGGAACAGGGTTGAACATTTGCACCTTGAAACTAGTTAAGGCATTAGGCTTCTCGGAAGCATGTGTAGACACTACTAAGAGCATTGTCATTAAAGCATATGATGATGAAGAAAGGACATCTAAAGGAGTCATAATGCTTCCTATCAAAATTGGTCCTATAGTTATGGATACCACTTGCCAAGTCTTGGATCTCGACCTCCCATAAATCTTCTACTAGGCAGATCATGGATACATTCCATGAAGGTTTTCCCATCCACCTACCATCAATTCCTTAAATTCCCATACAATGAGATCGAGATCACGATAGCTGGTGATCTTGATCCTTTCCAGTATTGCACTAACCTATGAGGAATACCCCAATGACAAGTTCCTTTCAATTAGGAGGCTTCATCATCCACCTCATCCCATTATATCGACCCATCCACCCTATCCAAACCATCTACCTCCCAAACACTACCCTCTACTCCTAAAGTTGAGATCTAAGACAAGGGTTGTGGAGAGTATCATATGAAAGCATCTTATTGTATTAGTCAATTGGTTTCTCCTAAATCATATGGTCAACCAACGATAGATAAGAGACAATCCATGATCACTATGCACATCCCTCCCACAACTACCTTCACAAAATGGGGGGGAACTAAGTAAAGAAGTTGTAAATGAAGAAGATGTGACCTCATGGTTGTACAAAGAAGACAACAAAAAATCTCATCCACCTACTCAAATACATATAGAACAATATGCAAAAAGCTTCAAAATAATGCAGAACAAAGGATATGATAGACATAGTGGGTTGGGATTGCATTAGGATGGGATGACTGAACCTATCATTGTCTCTAAATGATCGAAAGGTCTAGGGCTTGGGTTTCAACCAATTAAGATTAGTGTTTCTAGTACTCAACACCATCACAAGAGGAAGTAAGTACTTATGAGGCTATCGAGACATCCAATGATCCATCTAACCAATGCTACTACAATTCCACTAACTCCAATGAATACAAATGGGGTTCAGAAAAATCATCCAATGATTATGAACTTGAAGAAACCTTTAGAGAACCCAATGAGCCCACTTTTGATGAAATATTTAGACAAACCTTTAAAGTTGGTCCACCTCAGAGTCCATCTCCCTCCGACCAACCTATTCCCAAGAAGAAGAAGAGGGAGGATTGGATAAGAACCTTTTTTGGCCATGTCAACAAAGCTTCCTCACCCTATCGGCCTTTAATTTTGACACCTCTAATGATGGCATACCCCTAATCTATCCCCAACTTGTCAATTGGGATCAACAAGAACCTCCTACTTTGGATACATTTGAGAATGATAAAGCACTAGCTGAGTTCCTGGGATTGCAAGAAGGAATTCCTAGTGGTGACCATAAGGTTGGATTTACCATAGACTTGGATAACACGGCTTATTTTGCGGAGTTTTTTCATCCCTCCAGTCGCAAAGGTAAAAACGATAAAGGAAAAAATGAAAAAATGAAAAATGATGAGTCCCTAGGTGAAAACCGAAAGGCACCTTTGGACAATGAAAAAGTAAAAATAAAGGACGCATCCAAGGGCGAAAACCTCTCTGAGGCACCCAAGGATGGAAGGTTGAACATTCTCCCCACTACTCAAGAAAATTCACCGTTGTTGGTGAAGAAATCTATGGAAATCAACATTGGCACCAAAGATAATCCTCGATTAATCTATTTTGCAACATCTTTGACAGAAACAAAGAAACCTGAATTCCATAACTTCTTCACAAAGAGACAAGTCAACTTTGCATGGTCATATGCCAACATGCCTGGACTGGATCCTAACTTGATATTACACCATTTTCCATTATAGCTAGGTGCTAAACCAGCCAAATAATAATTAAGAAAAATGCACCCGCAAATTGTTTTACTAGTCAAAGCTGAGCTAAAGAAACTGTTGGATATCGCCTTTATCATATCAATTAACTATGCAGAATGGATTTCTAATCTCGTACCAGTAACAAAACCAATAGGTGGCATCCACATCTACATAGACTTCTAAGATATAAACAAAGCATGTCCTAAAGATGAATTTCCTTTGCCAAATATCGACATAATTGTGGACCTAACAGTAGGATATGAAATGTTATCCCTAATGGATGGTTTCTTGGGATACAATCAAATCAGAATCGCACCTGAGGACCAACATAAAACAACTTTCACTTGTCCATGGGGAAATTATTGTTGGAATGTAATTCCCTTTGGACTTAAAAATTTCAGTGCAACATATCAACGTGCTATGACAACCATTTTCCATGATCTCATGCACACCCTCATGGAAGATTATGTGGATGATTTGGTAGCTAAATCATTAACAAGGGCTGATTACTTACGGGTCCTAGATAATATTTTCAAAAGACTAGAAGAATACAAAGTTAGGCTCAATCCTAAGAAGTGTGTATTCAGAGTGACATCACGAAAACTCTTAGGATACATTATTTCTAGATGAGGCATTGAAGTGGACCCAGCAAAAGTGAAAGCCATAATAGACATGCCTCCACCAACCAATATAAGTCAACTATAGACACTACAAGGAAGACTATAGTCTATCAGATGGTTCATAGCACAATTGGTAGATAAAATGTATCCCTTTCAGCATCTACTCAGAAAATGGGTACCGTTTGTATGGACAGATAAGTGTTAAGAATCTTTTCAACAAATCAAGGATTACCTACTTACACCACTAGTGCTAACACCGCCTATTGATGGACGACCTTTGATTATTTATATTTCAGCAAAAACATCAGCACTAGGAGCCTTGCTTGCATAGAATAATAATGAGGTTCGTGAGGGAATAGTGTATTACATCAACTGCACTTTGGTGGGATATGAGTTAAATTACAGTCTGATAGAACATGCTTGTCTTGTGGTAGTTTTTTCTACTCAACGACTAAGGAACTACATGTTAATCCACCAAACAATGTTGGTCACAAAGATAGATCTGTTGAAGTATCTCCTCAGTAAAGTAGCATTAATAGGATGCCTAGCTAAATGGGTCATGATAATCAATGAATATGATATCCAATATATTGAAAGAAAGGCCATAAAAGGGCAAGTTACTGTTGACCAACTGGAAGATGCACCAACCAAGGCAGATCATCCTCAAGTCTCAAATTTTCTAGATGAATCTATTTTCACTCTAGACACTGGAGTGTCATGGAAGTTATACTTTGATGGGTCCCACACAAATCATTGTTCAGGGGCCGACATATTGTTTATCACACCACAAGGTGACACTATTCCTAAGTCATTCAGAATTTTTTTTCCATGCACCAACAATATAGTAGAATATGAGGCTCTCTTAATAGGATTATGTATGGTAATCAAATGGAAGATCAAACACCTACAGGTTTATGGAGATTCTCAGTTGGTAATCTGACAAGTTAATGATTACTACAACACCAAAGATGAAAAGCTTTCCCCATACAAACGAATGACAGATAGCTTCAGGAAATATTTTGATAGCATCATTTTCATCAGATACCCTGCATTCATAATAAGGTAGCAGACACTATGGCTACCATTGGTTCACTCTTGGACATACCAAGTAACATGCCTAAATTCAATTTTTTGGTAGAATAACTTTTGGTCCCTGCCTTTGACATTCCAAATTTAGAGATGGGGTGTGAACTTGTTGGTCCCAATTCCCTGTGGTACAAGGACATATATGACTACCTCCATGCCCAAATCCTACCCCCTGATATCTCAAACAACCAACACAAGACATTTATCCGAAAATCCTCCAAATATGCCATCATCAGTGATACCCTTTATAGACGTCCCTTAGACAATACCCTGTTGAGATGTTGAGATGTCTCGATACCGAAAAAGCACAAGCGACCTTGTGTGGGGTACATGAGGGTATATGTGGAGCCCACTCTAGCAATCGAACCTTATCCAAGAAGATTATGAGACTAGGCTATTATTGGACTACAATGGAAAAATACTCATACCTCATTGTCAAGAAATTTTGACAGTGTCAGATCCATGGAGACTTGATACACCCGCCAGCATAGGAGCTCCATTCGAAAACATCACCATGGCCCTTTTCCCAATGGGGACTCGACCTCATAGGTATGATACATCCCACATCCTCCAACGGCCATAAATTCATTTTACCGCAACTAAATATTTTACCAAATGGATTGAATCCGTTCCCTTGACCTATATTACCGGCATACAAATTTCTAAGTTCATCCTTAACTACATCATTTTTCAGTATGGTGCCCCTCAATCCATAATCACTGATAATGGTTTCCCATTTAAAAATCAAGAAATTTTTCATCTTTGCGAGAAATTACAAATCCAACACCACTTCTCCACTCTATATTACCCACAGGGTAATGGCCAAGCTTAAGCGTCTAACAAAAAAATCCTCAGAATCCTTAAAAAGATCGTTAATGACGTTGGTCGTGACTGGCATTTACAGCTTAACCTTGCTCTATGGGCTTACCGCACAAGCATTTGCACTCCCACCAGTGCTACTCTATATTCCTTGGTCTTCGGTTCTAAAGCCATCTTGCCTATTAAGATCAAAATTCCTTCCCTAAGGGTATCTCTAAAAGGGAATATCGACGATGAAGAGTACTGTGTGCCAAGACTACATGAGCTAGAATTCCTAGATGAATTGAGACAAAAGGCACTATATCACCTCCAAGCATATCAAAATCGTCTCCATCGTAGCTATAACAAGAAATTATTGAATCGACACTTTGACATTGGTGACTTGGTCTTAATGGAAAATCCAAAGAATCAAGCAGAAAGAAAAAATCTAGGAAATTTTGAGCCAAATTGGTTAGGGCCTTATATTGTCACAAAATTCTTTGGATCAGGAGCATACTAGCCTTCTACCCCTAAAGGAGAACCGTTGTCAGAACCAATCAATAGCTTTCATCTGAAGAGATTCTACACATAGCTTCCGGTAGTCTTGTCTTAATCATAAAAAAACAAAACAATAGAAAAAAAAAAAATCATTACCTATATGAAAACCTAGCAAACAGGCATCTTCGTAACATCAAAAAAATTGAAAAATCAATAAAATAATAAAGAAAATAATTATTCCAATAGTGAAAACCACTTCGGTGGCACTTTGGATAAGTACCATGGTGAAAACCTGGAAAATAGGCGCCATGTGTAATTGACTTTGCTCCTTCATCTACCATCATTCCAATCTGAATTCCCTTTCATATCACCTATATTTCCCATCCACGTGCCTTATCATTTATCCTCTTCATATCACTCATAATAAATGCTTGTCATTTCCATACCTTGGAATGATTGACATCAAGCACACTTTGCATCCCCAATCCATTCTATTCCTGTTAAATTGGTCTTATACTCGACTGGGGGAAATTACTTGACTTACATCATTTGGATCTTACACTTGCTATTTAGAGGTCATAAAAAACAACCAAAAATCCAAAAAGACAAAAAAATCATAAAATGTCCTAAAAAAAAGACAAAAAAAAAATCATAAAATGTCTTGAAATAATCCAAAAAAAAATCATAAAACCTCAAAATGACAAAAAATCAAAATATGTCAAAAACCAAAAAACATCCAAATAATTTTCAAAACCCCCAAAAAAAATTCAGAGTCAGTCATGTCAATTAGTCTATGTCATGTCGAGCTACATTACCTTTGCAACTAGACGTAGTCAAGGCCATCTACCAATGCACCCCTAAGGCATTAGGTCAATCCTTTTAGGTTTTTCAAAATAAAATCATGACTTAGTCCTTTTTCCATAAAACAAATTCAATGGTCATGTCAAACTACGAGGTCTTTGTGCATTGTTACATAGGCAAGGCCATCTGTCGATGAGCCCCCGAGGCCACCTAGGTCATTCCTTTAGGGTTTGTCATGTAAGTCAAATAAGTCAAACATTGTCATCAAGACACCAAATAGTTGTCAAAACATCAAGACAAGTCACACATCAACATGACAAACAAGCCAACAAGGTCATCAAGCCAAATCAAACAAATTGTCAAAATAGTCAAACCATCAAAACAATCAACCTATGTCTTATACAGGATGTGTCCTTCCTAGACCCAGACATTTTCATTTAGTCAAACATTGTCATTTGCCTTATACAGATGGTCACATGATTGAAACCAGACTCAACGTCTTATACAATATGTGTCTTTCCTAAAACCAAGCTTCGTCAAAGAATCAACCCATCAATCCCCTAGACAACTAAACATCAAACAATCAAAGTTTGGAAAACAGTCTTACTGGTTGTTGACATTGTGGCTTGTTTTGTCTTATCTTTTTTCTTTTGGCTTTGTCTTTGAGTCAGGTTACTAACTTCCTCGAGGATGTCCCATGAAGGATTTAGAGGAGCGATGATGTCTCAAGACTCTCTTCTTTGGCTTTTGTTTGCGGATTGCCTTGGCAAAAAAGACTGGGGCAACTTTTCCCTTAGTATGAGCTAGGACATTCCTTTTCTACAATTGTTTGTCTCACAAGTGGATGACCCATCACACCTTGGTTTATCTCATATCATGGTGCTTGTTATCCATTTGTATTACTTTAATTCCCAATGATGATTAATGCAAGGCCTATTATGTTTTGGAAAAATATTGAAGCCATTCTAATACTAACATCCATGTCTTCCGTGCTAACACTTCTTCTTTCTTGCATTATGATGGCATCCTGTGACACAAAAAAAATTATCATTTCATATACATATTCATATTAGAAGTGTCATTTAAGCATTTTCATCCATGCATACATACACATTAAATCATACATATATGTTGCATTTGAAAATACAAAAATATACACATCTATTGCATTTAGGAATCCATTTCATAACATACATTCATTATCATCCCATTTCACAAACATCATGAATCGCATAGCATATTACTACATTACATACATTCACATTCCATTGCAAATACATAAAATAACATTGCATCTCATAATCATAAGCATAACATCAATACATGGCATCCATAACATCATAAAGCTAAATGCATACATCATCATAGGCTACATGAATATCATAAAGCGTACATCATCATCCATAACACATACATATAGAGAACTGCATATCATATAATCACCACAAAAAATGATATATATATATATATATATATATATCTCAAAAAAGTGTCACAGTAACAATGTCATAATGTATCTCCTGAAACATAGCTCGCAAGCTTGATGGATACAAAATACAAGTGTCAAAATATATGAGTCAACATCAGTCTATCTAGTACTACCATGCTCCCTAGAGCCCATGCTACCGCTCTCACCCTGGCTAGACCTACTCTGTGACCGCCTTCTGAGTGACTGACTGTTGCTCAGTGCCACTGATGCACTAGGTGCTCTACACTCAATTGGGACTGCATCCTCATATAGGTCTCTATAGTACTACTCTTGCCTCCTTCCTCTGATAAGTGTCTATGATGTGTTAGTGGCAGATCTGTGCATGCGGCTATGAAATCAATGAATCTTTGCTCTGCATCCTGGGCCCGGATCACTGGCCTATCTCTCTTTGACTATAGGGTATCCCTCTCTACCTATAGGCATCTCTCTCCACCTGTAGGGCCTGTAGCTCAACCTCCAATGCCTATACTCTGACCTGTAGACTCGCCAGCTCCTCATCCCTGACCCCTGTACCTCCTTTGATGGGCACATCCTCAAATCCCTCATCTCTGTGTAGGATCCTCTCACGTAGGATCCGCTAATCCTCTCCCATCTCCTCCTCCTCAGACTACTCCTCATGTCCTACTATCTCCACATCCATTGCAGCTACACCTGCTAATACATCAAGTTGCTCTTCCTTGGGCTACTCCTCCTCTACCTCTACATCTGACATGGCCTCCTCCTGCCTGCCCTCCTCCTGTCGGCCCTCCTCTTGTCTGCCCTCCTGCCTAGCCTCCTCTCGTCAGCCCTCCTCTCTCTCCTCCTCTCCCTCCTCCCAAATGGGAGAAAGTGATTCACTCCTCCTCCTCTGCAGTCTCCATCAAGGTCTTCTGCCACCATCCCCTCCTCTCTTTCCCCTACCACCATCACCGCCATCTCCTCTACCCCCTCCCCCATCATCACCTTGACCTCGACCTCCTCTCCCTCTCCCTCCACCTCTCCTACCCCGAGGACCCTATCCTCGTCTAACCACTAGTGTTGGTTGATCTAAATCTATTAATGGCATAGGCCTATGTATACACCACCATGCATCATACCCAGGGGCGGTCCCTACATCTTTTGGTCCCCCTCTCCATCCCCATGAAAATGCATGTATCTCATATATATGTTGATGTGATGTAGCTACTAGAATCACTGGGCCCCATGGTGTCACCTCTCTGGATGACCAAGCAAACAATGCTAGACCCTGTGGCTCCCCCTACTACTCCCTGAATTGTCTCAATACCCTATCTAGTAGATACATCTCAATAATGTGCACTGACTAGAAAATTCTCCTAATCAGATACCTCTCCTGCTAACACCACGGTAGATGTTGATCCTCATCTGGCCATTGCATGCAATCCATCCAAGGCCTCCATATGAAATTGACCAAGGTATCCATCCCATGTCACTAGTATCCAATATCTTCGACATGTGTCTGTGTAACTGCTCCTCTGTACATGTATGCATATAGTATGTTGGCCTCCAACTAGCGACCAATTGGTGAACGAAACAACGTAATTTTCTCCCAAGCCCAAACCATCAACAAAGTAACCCCATAACTCATAGACTATCCCCACCAATATACTATGCCATGCAGCTGAAAATACACCATCGCTAGCAAACATGGCCCCCATGCATACAATGTCTCACTGGCCATCATCCCACAAATCATCTCCCCCCATTCGATAGGAAATCCATGTCCTCGGTAGTCGAGAATCACTACCCTAGCTATCATAGTGCAAAGCACACAGTCAAATCGCTCATACCATGTATCCAATGTCTCACATCAGATCTCATATTGCTCGATCCCCAGCTGTGCCACATCATCATATACATAATAGGTGGTCAAATCCTGATACCCCTAGCTGGGATCGTACGGGACCCGCTCACCTCATATCGGCAGTCGAAGGATCCTGTAGACATCCTCCAATGTAATGGTAGCCTCTCTTATAGGCAGATGAAATGAACATGTCTCTGAATGCCACCACTCAGCAAGTGTGGTTAGCATCCCCCTATTTTCCCTAATAATGGGAATGAATGTCACGTGATATAGGCCAAGACGTCATAACCTACACTTTTCAATGCTGGTTAACTGGGCCCACAACCGATAAGTCTCTAGCGCTTGTGACTCCCATGTATAGATCAAATCTAGATGAACCTGTGACCAACATGACAACCACTATTTATGTTAAATAATCCTATCTCAATCTATTTTTCACATGTCATAAAAAAAATTCAATCTTAATCTAGGGTAACGTTGTCATCAGTCAATGGCATTGCATAAATTTCAATTGCGTCACATCAAAGCAAATGCATCATGGGAGCCCGATTGCATCGAACCCCTAAATCACTTGCATCATATACTTACATTTGCATCATTAGTAAAGCAATTGTGGCTAAGCCCTAAACAGTTGCACACAACCACACGCAGTTACGTCATGCATACGCAAATGTGGTTCAAGAGCTCACGGATGCATCGAACTTTGGTGAATGCGTCACAAAAATTCAAAACCCTATCCTAGCCTAGGCATCTTCTAAATAGTTCCTTCAAATCACAGGAAATTGCATCGAACATGATGGCACTTGCGGCTATCCTTGAACGACGTAATTGACTGCTAAATTCATACCCTATCTAAAAATGTGTGAAACCAAAAATTGACAAAGTGGGTTTTTAGGTACTCACCAAATCTCCCGCACCCTCCAGCCGTCTAGATTTCCGCACTTTGTAAGCTCTATGCTCCCGGTGGAGAATGCACTCCATTTTCACTCAGAGCTCTTGATCTCCAAACTTCAAATGTGTAAAATGAGCCTTTAACTTGCCAATTTCCTATTTATACTCCCTCAAAATTAGGGTTTGACCTAGGGTTTATATTTGGATGCACCCTTTGGCATGTTTGAACACACTTTTGGCTGCCCTAAACTTGTTGAAATTTGAAACCGACTTTGCCACCATCTTTCTAGCCATTAAATTGACTTATCGGGACATTTTCCAAAAAAATTTGGCACCTTGCCAAAATTTGCAAATTCTCCCGAGGGGGCATAGGTCTACCCTGCTTACACTAGGGTATGTTTGACTCAAACTTCTTTGACACAATGCGATAAACTACATTGTATCAAAGACGGGAAAAATGTACACACTAAAAATGGTCCTAGGCCTACGACTCTTAATTTCTTCATAATTCTTCCATCCATTTTTCCTTTCATTCTTCATAATTAAATAATTTTAATTATTTCCTAAGGTCATATGTCCTCTATTAATTAAATAATTTTAATTATTTAATTAATTCATTTCTATCGTTATTCCCCTTTGATTAATTAAATAAATTGTATTTATTTAATTACTTCACTGATTAAGTTTGTCTTCTTTCTAAAATTAAATAAATGTTTATTTATTTAATTTCTATGTCCCTTTCCACTATAATTAAATAATTATTTTAATTATTTAATTATTCGTTAGTCTTTCCTCTCTCTAATTAAATAAAATTTATTTATTTAATTTGGTCCAATATCTTAAATTTTGAATTAAATCATTATTTAATTCAAAATGATTCCTCCTTTAATCATATTCCTCTAGTCATTGGCCACTTAAGTTAAATAAGATTTGATTTTCTCTAACACACCGCTTTTTCTGTGTCGGTCTTATCTTCCACATCAAGTCCTTATCTATCTGTGTCTCGATTAACCTCCATCATTGATTAAATTATCTTCAATTTAATCTTGACCATTCATCTTTATCATTTTCTCTAATTTAGCCCTAACCCTATTCCATGCCTCGTCTTTTAATCTTGGCCATTGATTAAGTGTCTTTCAATCTCAGCCTTTCATTCGAAATCGACTTGCATAAAAAAGGGCTCTATCGTTGTCATTTCTTCATCTTGGATATTTTAGAAATCTGGGAGAACTTAGAGCATCCTTAGTCATTTTGAATCTTCAATATTTTGCTTAGTCAATGTCATTAGGTCATATTTGCATACTCAATAAGAAATTTGAGGACAACTATTATATTATAGCAAAATGGAGAAGTTCAATGAAGGTGATTCATGGAATGCATGAAGGTTTTGGTGAGATATTTTCATTTGTTTATGCTTTTATGTTCCATTGTGCTTCATTGTTAGCTAGGGTTTAGTTGTTTATGCTTTATATTGCTAACCTATATTTTTCCCTTGCTACATATACTTTTCACAGCTTTGTTCTCCAACTTTGTTCACTCCTCCTTTGGCACATGTGCATATGTCTCACAACCAAAAAATCAAAGATGTCTTAATGAAGGCTTGCAATCTGACCATGCATTTATAGGTGTCTTATCAACAAGAGCTTATGTAGGAGACCTGCTAGTCAAGTAACAAGAAGTGACAACAACTTCAGCCCAACACCTTTGTTCTAGACTAGCACCACTCAACATACTCCAAGCCTTCTCCATCTGTGTGTTGTTCATTCTTTCTAAAATTCCATTCTGTTGTGGAGAATATGGAGTTGTCTTTTGTCTATGAATACCACTATCTTTATAGAATCTATCAAAATCATTAGAGAAAAATTAATCGCCATTATCAGTCCTCAAACATTTTATTTTCTTTCCAATTTGAAACTCAACCATTTCTTTAAATTCTTTTAATCGAGTGAAAGCTTAATATTTACTCTTTAGAAAATATACACATGTCCTTCTATTATAATCACCAATAAATGAAACATAATATGTGGATTTACCAATTGAAGGAACATCTACAAGACCAAACACATCAGAATGAATAAGATCCAATACACCACACGATTTATGAGATTTCAAGTAAAACTAAATGCAATTTTGTTTTCCATAAATACAATGCTCACAAAAATCAAATTCAAGATTACAATCAGACAAACCTATAACGAGGTTTTTATTTTTCAAGGTCCTTAGACCCTTTTCTCCAATGTGGCCAAGTCTTTGGTGCCATAACATAGTTTTCTCTGCAGGTAACTTTGATTCAGAAGAAAGAGCACCCTTAGGTACCCAAAATCCATGACCATCTCTTGAAGGTGAAACCCTCACTTCTTCCATGGACTTTCTTTTCACAAAAGTACTATTACACTCAATAGTGCATGCATCAAGTTTATACAATGTGTCATATCTAACACCTCTAGCAATCACCATAACACCTCTAACCATCTTGTATCCTACATTGGAAAATTCTACTTGCGCACCCACGTCTATTAGTTTGCTTATAGATAACAGATTTCATGCTAATCTAGGGATATGAAACACACCATTAATCCTTTTCATACTACCATCAGGAAACATAATTTTAACTTTACCACTGCCAATAATATTTAAATAAGAATCATCACCCAAGTAGACCTTACCTCAATCAAATTCTTCATATTTAGAAAACCAACCTCTATTAAAGGTCATATGGAAAGACGCACCTGAGTCAATTAACCATTCATCATTACCTGCATGAGTTACCAAAGCTACAATGAATGTGTCTCCATCTTCCTTCTCATTCTTCTTACCTTTTTCCTTAGGTCTTCCATGAACATTTAGGGCCTCCTTAGCATTGATGGATACCTTCCTCCTCATCTCTTCAGAAAGAAAATAACCCACCACATCTTAAGTCTTCAATATAACAGAAGTACTCCCAATAGCCATAACAAGAGAATCCCACGAATCAGGCAAAGAACAAAGAAAGATCTGACATATCTCCTCCTCATCCATTTTGACACCAACTGATGCCAATTGAGACACCAACATATTGAATGCTTCCAAGTGGTTTGTAATTCATCCACCCTCTTCCATTCTCAAGAATTATATTTTCTTCCTCAAGAAAATATTGTTCACTGAATATTTGGCTTGATACATCTCACCAAGCTTCTTCCATAGTTTTTGTGTAGAGGTCTCTTCATGGACATTAATTAAAATAGAGTTCATCAAGAATAATCTAATTACACCATTGGCTTTATGGTCCATAACATCATATTGAGCAGCCTAAGTAGGATCTACAAGCCTTGAAACATTCTCATCAACAACATCCCATAGATCTCAATCTATCAACAGATCCTCCATCTTCAATTTCCACATTTCAAAATTATTTTCAAAAAATACATCCACCTCTATTCACCTTGATGACCTTTTCATCTAAAAATTCTTGCAACAAGATCACAAAGTATCTTCTGCACAAGCTCCCAATCAAATTAGGATTAGTTCAAAAAAATAACAACCCACAACTGAAACCAAACGTGATCATGCTTTGATACCACTTGTAAGAAAGCTAAGGTAGCGGAACAAATTCCTACACTAATCTTGAGAGGAGAAAATGAAAAAAAATTGCAGATCCTTACAATTACATAAACTTAAATGGAAATAAATATAAATATCATGCATACCACAACATAGTGATTTATGTGGGAAAACCCTTTCGGAAGAAAAACCTCACTCCAAAACCCACCCACTATATTATTCAGAAATCACATAGATTAAAATATACTTGTAGAGAAAACTTCTCACAGGAGTATCATCCACTAGAGATCTAGAGGCAACACAAACGCTATCAAACTCTCAGAATACATCACAACACATAGTCATAATACAACGCCCTCATAAAATAGGGTCACCTTCTAGGGCAATTCAAGCCAACTATCATATCTCAATTTCATTGCTTGCATTTAATAATGTTGAGTTAATTGAAATATTTGAAAAATGGAATTTATCATTTATTATTTATGGATTTGATAAATGAAATGATATATTTGAAAATGAATATCTTGCAATTTTGTGATTTAAGAGAATTATTCCATAAGATTATCGGTTAAAGGTTACTGATAAGTGGGAAAGTGTAAGAATGTGTGTGTGCAGGAGTAGGATGAAGGATGAGAACTTGATTGAGGCAGGAATGCTTAGCCTGATGCCAATAGTAAGCAAAGAATAGAATCTGGAATCTCACACACCACAGTAGACCATGACATCTACATTTTTTTGTAATTGATAAATATCATTTTATATTGTGTGGAATCATAATTTTGTGAAATAAGCAATCTTGTGAAAGAAATGAATTTAGTGCATCCTTGTCTTACCCTATCTATCTCAAAGTTTGATATTAAATGATATTGAAAATGCTTCTATCATATACAGTTATCATATGGAGAATGATTGTATTATTTTGATCTTTTTGATGAATTTTAAAATAGGCTTTCGAATAAGGAAATGGAAAAATAAAATAATAGGAATGCTTGTAAATCCCTACAAAGAAATAAATATATCTATATAAATATAAATATACGTATATATATGTGGGTGAAAAACCATATATATATATATATATATAAGTGTATATATATATATATATATATATATATATATATATATATATATATATATATGTATGTATGTATGTATGTATTACCATGGGTTTTAACAAAAAAATCATGCTTAAATTTGTAGCTCCCATAATAAATGGGATGGGGACCGACCCCTCTCATGTTAGAAAGTAACAGACAATGCTCAGAAACTAGAGGGGAAATGGGTGACCAAGTAAAAGGAATATGGAAATAGAAAAATTAAGACCACTACCTCCAAATATAGCAAAAGAGATATTTGTGGTAAGAGGGGGCGAATGGAAGAGGTAATCTAGAAAAAAGCAGGAGAAGATCAAGGAAAAAAGGATCGAAAGAGGCAAAAAAAAAAAGGATTGAGAAGTTGTTGCTAATTCTATCACAGGAAAATCACCAAGAATCGCACTAGGAGAGGTAATTTGAACCCATCTCAAATGTTTCTCTTTTGAGTTGAATGGGTATTCATTCATATGTGCTATTTTGGAAATTTCATGTAATTCTTGTGCTCGTATCATGTATTTTTGTGGCTTTTTAATCATGTATCTACCGCTGTTAGTCGACCCATGTCGATCTATGTTAGCTCTGTTTGGGGGTGAGCCACCATGATGAGCTTGCTATTTGATATACCTAGCATGCACAGGTATCAGGTTAGACACTATGACAGGTTCTCATCTGCATTCTATAATTTCCTTGTAGTCTTGGATGTTCAACCCAACCAATGTTATTATGTTTCATTTATTAGGATAACTCTTTCTTTTTATACATTGTTTGGAGTGACACCATTATAGTGTTTGGCTTACATTGTTTTAATAGCACTCTATGAGCATCTAGCTTATGTTATCTGAGTGATTTATATCACTTTGATACTTTATCTATTAGTGAACAACATGCATCATTCATTTGGTATTATGTATGTTGCACCCACCATTTCAATGTGGTAAAATGTGGCAACTTGAACCCTGTTAAACACATGGGCCAAACGATGTTCTCGTCATTTCTTTTAATTTGTATATTTTCAACAGACTCTGTAAGAGAAATAATATTAAGAACAATACTATCATTTGATGGAAACCCTCAGCTGAGTGTTGCTAATGTTCGATGCATGAGAGTAATGTTGATGTTATTTTGTGTTAATAGTGCTTGGCCATATCAAGTCGTGATTATATGCATCATTTGAATCATCATACAAGTACCTATATGCACGTGTATATATATGTGTGTTTGTGTGTACATATATGCATTATCACTTCCAATTATTCCAATGTTTTAAATCAGAGACGAAGAATTACTATACTTTGTTTCTTTTATATATGTATTTAAAGGGTGCTTTCATTGTATTGTGGGTCATATCGTAGCACAATATATATAGGGTAAAATGAAGGAACTATAAGATAACCGATATCATGTTATCATTTCCATGATAACATGATTATCGACACCCTTATGTGGAATATCATTATTGATAGAATAGAGAATTCATTTTTATAGTGTTGTGATTTTCTTCTAAATTAAATATTAAGGTGGTGAGCCTAAAATGAACAAAAAATGGACATATTGGCCAAAACTAAATGAATATAGAATCCAAATTATATCAGACTGAAGGGTACATATATTCTATTTAATATGTTATTTCTCTAGAATTTGATTACTCTGGATGTTGTAAACCAATCGTGTTTCATTTTGAGTTGTTCTTTAGTCCTTATGAAATGCAAGTGACTGTGGAGTAAATGTTTCATTTGTATCTTATTTGAGACTAGTTTTTATTGAAAGATTAAATAGAGCATTTGAATGAAGTTGATGTTTTCTTTTCTAAATATGTAAAACTGTATGTAAGGAAGATTTTCTATTATTCTTTAGAATGTAAACACATATTCTAACTATGTTCATTTTCAAGCACATATTCGTACATGCATAAATGTTTCATTTATGCACGTGCACATATATGTGGTATACCTTCAGATTCATCTTGAATTACTCATTGATTAAGATTGTTAAACTTCATTTGCAAAGGAAAGAACTGTAGAAATGGAATATTGTTTGATTTACAATACGAATCTTAATAAAAAGATAGACGTATGATGAATAGATGAATGGCTATACCAGATTTAAATGGAACAATTGTTGATAATATTGAAATGGATTGATACAAGAATTCAATGGTAGACTGTAGAACACTTGAATGTGATGCTAATAGATGGTCTAAAAGGGATGGATACCCCTTTTATATGATAAGCTTTTCTTCCAGGAATGGGTGCCAGAGAGTGTATATTTTCTTTTCCAAAACTAACCAGAGTTGCATTTTATGCAGCATGAGCTTGGAAAAGCTTTGCAGTAATTTTATTTATAGAACAAACATTAATATCTATCCTCTCTCTGTTATATTTTTTATTTACCTAACATGGAACTTTCATATTCTAACATAGATAGAAATGCATGTAGTTAGGCATGCATAGATTCTACCTTGAAAACTATATCTCTTGCTAAGTGTTTCATGTAGGGTCAGGTATTCTTCGACTGACTGAAGAATTTCAGGGAAGCAATACTTCATGGTTGGGTGGAAAATCACCTCAACCATGTTCTCGTCCACTAGTGGAGGTGAGATGTCAAAAGGAATCATATTGAAATTCTATTTATGTATTTGTATCATTGATGTAATTGATGGAATTGACGCAATGGATGTAATTGATGTATTTGATGTATTGACTTTAAGGAGTTTGAGTGCCAAGTCAAACTTGTAAATTGACTATTGACATTTGGAAATGAATAATATTCAGATTTATTTTATTTATTTATGGACATGAAATTTCTAAATGGAAATAGCTATAGGATTTATGTCATAAATTTTATATTCATAATTTATTTCTTAATTTATTAAGGAAAATCTAGTTGGGCATGTTACATTTGGTATCAGAGGTCAAGGTTCAACTCTAGGCCTATGAGCCCATGATGGTTGAACTAGGGAATAGTAGACCCTTAATTGGATTTGAGTTACCTAGATAATAACCAATCTAAATTGGTTGCAAGAAATGGGAAGGTCCAAGTCAGGAAGAAAGAAGGGAAAAACCATTAGGGCTTCGAAGAAGCTAGTTGTTATCAAAGAGAACCCCAAACCCAAAGACCAACCCAAGATTCCTAACGATGAAACTCTAGCACACGCCCTCACATGTCTCAAGTTGGAGAGAGGCAAAAATATTTAGGATTCCAAATGAACTCCTAAGACTAAGAAACCCTCCATATTTAGAGATTGGCCAATAGGATGTGGACCTAATGCACCTCTATTAACTAAGGAGGATAAGAAGTGCTTGCACGCACGTATTGCCTCACCCAAGAGGGAAGATGTAGATTCAGATGAGGATGCAAAGGAATGTCCTCTTTCCAATAATGAGGGAACTACTTAGAGTGGAAAAACTTTTGTAAATAAGGATCAATGTAAATCCAAAAATTAACATAAATAAAGAAAGTATTTTTGTTGTTCAAGAGCATTAAACTTCAAGGCTTGTCTTGATGTGAATGAACATGTATATCTCTTTATATTATATTTGCATTGTATTGTATAGATGCAATAATTTAATTGTACAACCTTGTGTTAAGATATGCTAAACACAACTCTGGCGTAGGTTGAGTGTGAGTCACTATGGTGACCACCAAAAAATAAGAGGGCAGTAGCGAACGGGACAATGGGCCAAGCAAGAGGCTAGAACAAATCCTAGAACTATTGAACTAGTAAGAAACCCGAATCAACCACTTGGAACAAGAGGCCCAAGGGGTACAACAAGATCAGAATCTGAGGAATGAGGTACCTAACCAAGGAGAAAGGGCCCAAGGGGATATTAATCAGGGTCAAATTGAGAAAGAATTGGGGAAAGATATTAAGAGGGTAGCACCACCAAAATTCAATGGTAAGGTCATCGAAGATGGGGCTAAGGCCTAGATCCTAGAGACGGAAAAATACTTTGGGCTTTGCAACCTATTGGACCCAACCAAGGCTTCTTGGGCTGCATATCAATTGTCTGGAGAGGCAACTACTTGGTGGGAAAATGAGAAGGAAAAAGGGAGACTTCTGCAAGAGGAGATCACTTGGGAGTTTATCCTCCAATCTTTCAGGAAGAGATGGCTACCACAACTTTTCTTTGATAAGAAGATGACCAAATTTCATAATCTAACCCAGGGTGGCTTGACAGTAGTTTAGTATTGGGATAATTTTACCAACTTTCTCAAGTATGTGTCACAGTATCAATCTGATGAGAATTTCTAGATTCAAAATTTTATATTGGGATTGAAACCCCACATTGGAGTTGAAATGGATCTTCACAATCCTCTTAGGATGGCAGAAGCTTTTGAGAAGGCCATTAAGCAAGAACAGAAGTTGTAGTAGTTGTCCAATCTTTACAAAGGTTCAGACTCCAAGCCTCGGTTTAGAAACAAAAAGTTTCAAAAGGGTGATGGAAATAAGTGAAATAAGTCCCATCAAATTAGAAATTTGAAAAGGGAAGGTGACCCTCCAGAAAAGGAAGAAGGAAACCAAGGCGGAAGGAATAAAAGGGCTAACAAGAGAAATGATAGCCTTGAAAATAACCAAAGGTACTCAAAAGAGGATAAGTCTGGAAGTTGAAAAGGACCACATGATGGGTATTACACTTGTGGGGGAGACCATTATGTATCTAATTACCCTCAGAAGTTGAGTAGAGTGGGAAGTAGATTCATGTTTATTTTGCAATGAGTTACAACTTCCCAACTTCCTAACCCAAGTTGACCTTTACATGGAACCATTAGGGTCCTATGATGTAATGTTGGGAATCAACTGGTTAACTGAGCACAAAGCCATTGTAAACTATGAGGATAAGATGGTGAGTTGTATAGATGATTATGGGTACCTAGTTGAGATACATGGGATATAGAGACCCTTGGAGCTTTGGAATATTTCAGTTATGTAGCTTAAGAGGGCTTAGAGGAAGGGTTGTGTCATTTATTTTGTGCATGTTAGTGAACCCAACAATGAGAAACCATACCTATATGATTATCCAATCCTTAAGGAATTTCGGGATATGTTTCCTGAAGATCTCACTGAGATTCCTCCAAAGCAATAATTCAATTTCTCCATCGACCTAGTTTCAAGAGTAGAGCCTTGGTTTAAGGCCTAGTATAATATGACCACCACCGAGCTTGATGAATTTGAATCCTAGTTACAAAATCTATTATGCAAGGGGCTTATTAGATCCAATGTGCCATCATGGGGAGCACCAGTTATCTTCGTGAAAAAGAAGGATGGAACCTTGTGTTTGTGTATAGATTATCAGATGTTGAACAAGGCAACCATCAAGAATCGATATCCTCTCCCGAGGATCGATGAATTATTTGATCAGATGAATGGAGCGATATTATTCTCAAAAATAGATCTGAGATCTAGCTATCATCGATTGAGAATAAAGGAAGAAGATATTCCAAAGACAGATTTTCAAACTCAGTATGGACATTACGAGTTCATCGTTGTACCATTTTGATTGACCAATGCACTTGTAGCCTTCATGAATCTTATGAATAGTGTGTTCTAGGACTACTTGGATGATTTTTTCCTAATATTTATTGATGACATTTTAGTTTATTCTAAGTCTATTGAGGAAGATGTTTGGCACTTGAGGATAGTCTTACAATGTCTAAGGGAAAAGAATCTTTTTGGAAAGCCATCCAAGTGCTCATTTTATCAGGATAGGGTGCACTACCTAGGCCACACTATCTCAACTGAGGGAGTCATTGTGGAGCTTGAGAAGATAAAAGAAATTGTGGAGTGGTCAGGGCCTCAGAGTGTGACAGAGGTGTGAAGCTTTATGGGCCTTACCAAATATTATAGAAAATTTGTGCAAGGGTTTTCAAAAATTTCATCCCTGATAACATCTCTCCAAAAGAAAGGAAATAGGTTTGAGTGGATATAGAAGTGTGAACAAGCTTTCCAAATCCTAAAGGAGAAGCTCATAGTAGCCCTAGTGCTAATTATTCCATATCCCAATGGTCAATTCTCAGTGATTATGGATGCTTCAAGAGACAAAGTAGGAGCAGTGTTAATGCAAAAAGGGCAAGTAGTGGCGTATGAGTCTATGAAGCTGAAATAACATGAAGTAAATTACACGCCACATGATATGGAATTAGAAGCTATAGTGCACACCTTATAGATGTGGAGACATTATCTTTTGGGAAAGTTGTTTGAGCTCAAAACAGATCATTTGGGATTGAGATACATCTTCACTCAACCAAACCTCGATGTGAGTTAGAGGAGATGGCTATAATTCCTTAGCGAGTATGACTTCCGAATTGAGTATATAAAAGGAAAGGAAAATCAAGTGGAAAATTCTCTTAGTAGAAGAAGACATCTAGCGGCCATGACCTCTATGAGATCTAATCTGAGGCAGTAGGTGATGCAACACTTGCAAGGTGATGAGCATTATGAAAGAGTGAAAAAGGCTCTAGAAGAAAATTCATTAGACCATCGATTTGATGGATATGAATTTGAATCATACAATATCTTGAGATACTAGAGGCGGTTGTATATTCTATATTATTGAGAGCTTAGGAAGTTCATCCTAGAATAATTCCATAATGCACCATATTTTGGACACCCCAGAGTTACAAATATGATCACAGAATTGAAAACCTTGTATTATTGGTTGAAACTCAGGAAGAACATTGTGGAATACGTAGCCAGATGCTTGGAGTGTCAGTGAGTCAAGGATGAGCGCGTGCATCCAGTAGGAATCCTTTACCCTCATGATAGACTTTAGTACAAATGGAAAGTGATCAATATGGACTTGTACAGGGGTTACCTATAAGCAATAATAGACATGATATCATTCTGGCAGTAGTCGATAAGTTGACTAAGGTGGAAAATTTTATTCTAGGGAACCTTAAGGATGGATCATTGACCTTGGCCAAGAAATTTTTCCAAGAGATCTTTCATTTACATGGAGTGTCAGAGACCATTATATCTTATAGAGATACATGGATGACATCAAAATTTTGGACAACCTTGAATACAACATTGGGGACTAAGCTAAATTTCAGTTCGGCCTACCATCCTTAGACCAACAGGAAAATTGAGAGAGTGAATCAAGTAGTAGAATATCTCCTTCAAATTTAATGTATGGATTAACAGTATAAATGGGAATAGTATCTACCACTGGTATAATTTTCTAATAACAACTCCCATCATGCATCCTTAGCTATGGCACCTTTAGAGGCTCTGTATGGATGAAATTTTTGTACTCCCATCAGTTGGGATGGATTGGAAGAAAGGATCATAGTGGGTCCTGAAATGCTAAAAGAGATGGAAGAGAAGATGAGACTCATTAAGAGTAAATTGAAGGAGGCAAAAAATAGACAAAAGAGCTATGCCAACAGGAATACAACCTTTAGACAATTTATAGTCAAGGACAAGGTCTTTTTAAGATTCAATTTGCATAAGATCTCTATTACCTTTGGGAAATCATCCAAATTGGCTCCAAGATACATGGGCTTGTTTGATGTGTTGTAAGTAATCAACCCGATTGCATATATACTTGCTCTACCACCTGCTCTATCTCAACTCCATAATGTGTTTCATGTTTCTTTGCTTAAATCATACCACCCAGATGCATCTCATATACTTGATTGGAATTCTTTACAAGTGGAGGATCCAGGAGTGGTGCTAGTGGAGCCCATTAGAATTCTGGATAGATGCAACGTCAAGTTGTGAAATAGAGACATTGTCCAATATAAGGTCCAATGGGATCAATATTCTGAGGAATGTGCTACATGGGAGGATGCAGAGGAAATAGAATGCTCCTTTCCTCATTTGCTTTCTTAGAAAGACTAGTGATGGTTTACTCTAAACTATTGCTTAAAATTTTTGGATTAGTATGTTATGATGTTTTGGATTGAAAATGATTTGATGAACATATGTGAATCAATTTTGTTTGATCAAAAATTGAGACAATGTCTCTTTCTAGTGGGGAAGGATTTCATATCTCAATTTCATTGCTTGCATTTAATAATGTTGAGTTAATTGAAATATTTGAAAAATGGAATTTATCATTTAGTATTTATGGATTTGATAAATGCAATGATATATTTGAAAATGAATACCTTGCAATTTTATGATTTAAGATTATCAATTAAAGGTTATTGATAAGTGGGAAAGCATAAGAATGTGTGTGTGCAGAAGTAGGATGAAGGATGAGAACATGATTGAGGCAGGAACACTTAGTTGGATGACAACGGTAACCAAGAATAGAATCTGGAATCTCACACACTATAGTAGACCATGACAATTGCATTTGTTTGGAATCATAATTTCATGAAATAAGCAATCTTGTGAAAGAAACGAATTTAGTGCATCCTTTTCTTACCTTGTCTATCTCAAAGTTTGATATTAAATGATATTAAAAATGCATTCTATCATATACAATTATCATATGGAGAATGGTTGTATTATTTGATCTTTTTGACGAACTTGAAAATAGAATTTTGAATAAGGAAATGGAAAAATATAATAATATGAATGCTTGTAAATCCCTACCGCGAAATAAAGATATGTATATATAAATATACATATATATGTGGGTGAAAAACCATATATATAAGTATATATACATAAATGTATTACCATGGGTTTTAACAATGAATTCATGCTTAAATTTGTAACTCCCGTAATAAATGGGATAGGGGTCTACCCCTCTCATGTTAGAAGTAACATATAATGCTCAAAAAATAGAGGGGAAGTGGGCGGCCAAATAAAAGGAATATGGAAACAGAAAAATTAAGACCACTATCTCCAAATATAGAAAAAGAGATATTTGTGGTCAGAGGGGGCGAATGGAAGAGGCAATCTAGAAAAAATTATGAGAAGATCAAGGAAAAAAGGATCAACAAAGAAGGAGGAAAACGAAGGATTGAGAAGTTGTTACTAATTCTATCAAGGAAAAATTACCAAGAATTGCACAAGGAGAGGTAATTTGAACCCATCTCAAATGTTTCTCTTTTGAGTTGAATGGGTATTCATCCATATGTGCTATTTTGGAAATATCATGTAATTCTTGTACCTGTATCATGCATTTTCATGGCTTTGTAATCATATATCTGCCTCTGTTAATCGACCCATGTCGATTTGTGTTAGCTCTATTTAGGGCCAAGCCACCATGATGAGCTTATTATTTCATATACCTAAAGTGCACAGGTATCGAGTTAGACCCATGATGGGTTCTCACTCGCATGCTATAATTTCCTTGCAATTGTGGCCATTTGGCTTGACAAATATTATTGTGTTTCATTTATCAAGAAAACTTTTTCTCTATTATACATTGTTTAGAGCGAAACCATTATATGATGTTCGGCTTACATTGTTTTAATATCACTATATGAGCATCTAGCTTATGTTGACTGAGTGATTTATATCACTTTGATACTTTATCTATATATGAACGACATGCATTGTTCATCTAGTATTATATATGTCACACCCACCATTTCAATGTGGTAAAATGCGGCGACTTGAACCCTACTAAACACATGGGTTGAACAATGTTCTCATCATTTCTTTTAATTTGTGTACTTTCACCATACTCTATAGGAGAAAGAAAATTAAGAACGATGCTATCATTCGATGGAAACCTTCAACCAAACGTTGCTAACGATTAATGCATGATAGTAATGTTGATGTTATTTTGTGTTAACAATGCTTGGCCATCTCAAGCCACAATTATATGCATCATTTGAATCATCATATGAGTGCCTATATGCACGTATATATATAGTCTAGAAAAATGTATCCCTCTACATTTTCACACTTGTTTGGGCCCTCCCTGCTAAAATTGGGCTTTTTTATGCCTTATTTGGTCCTATTTTGCATCCACAAGCCTTATTTAATACATCTTTATGGGGATAATCCTGCCACATATCTAATGACCAATCATAATTTAATGATTTTGGATTGTGTGTCCTAGATTTAGTGATCTAGGACTCATACACCACCTTGGGCATATGGGTCCCACCTAAGTTTCGAGGCATGAACTTGAATTTGGCATTAAACTTAACCTTTCTTGAAATTTGTGTCCCAAGCTTAGCCTACTAGGACTCATACGCCCCAACTGGTGTATGAATCCCACTTAGCTTGGACCTATTTTAAATTAAAATTCTTGGTGGAATTTTATTCTCCTAGATCTGATGTTGGCTTGTAGTGTTGTAATTTTAGGAAATTTGGCATAAACAAGTATAAATACAAGGTTATTTCACATATTCTCTCCTATAAGTTTTATGCAAGCATTCCTATAGCAATTTTATGAGATCAAGAGCATTCAAGAGCTGATTATCAAGCATTTTGGAGCTACATTCAAGAATCAATTATCATGTCAAAGTCATCATGCATCATGTGTTTTTTTAGCTAAAATGTGTGATGTAGGTTCTTATGATTCAAGCAAGTATTCAAGTTAAGATTCATAACATACAATCAAGAGTCAATATCTACATTCATGCTAGCCATTTCATACAAGTTTGCAACCTTTGTTACAAGGTATTGGTGAGTTGCAACATAGCATATTTGTTCATTCATCATTCCTTCATTCTATTTCATTTCATTTCAAGGTTTGATTACAAAAACAGGGTTTGACCAAGGAAAACCCTTGTCCAATAACAAAATAACAATTTTCCCTCTCTTTGATGTATGATTTACAGATTTAGGTTGAAGATCCATTGAAGAGAAAGACTAGAGAAATTTGACAAAGTTGCAAAGTTGTCAAAGTTGTCACCTTTCTTGCAAGATTACAAAAATTCACCTATAGGTCGTAATTTAGAGTTTTAGACTCGGAGATCAAAAAGGAGAGAAGCTAAAGTAGATCACTAGAGGATATCATAGTTTTAGATCAACCCTAAAACTGGGACTAAATCACCACTTGTGGCATATGAGTCCCACTATACCATTTTTTAGACATTTTTTGTAGATCCTAGTTTACTAGTTACAGATATTGAATCCAGCCTGAAACCCTAAATTGGGACTAAATCACCCAATCTGGCATATAATTCCCAATGTGCATCGAAATTCATAAGTTCAAGAATTTAGACCTTATTCTGAGCATCTTCAACTTTCTTGGTGCACCTCTATTCATTCTCAATTCATTCTTCTGATTTTGAGTTTTACTTCCTAGGTTACATAGTTACATTTGCATATCATTTGTATCTCTTTCTTTCTAAGTCTTTGCTTAGTGGTTTTTACCCCTCATTTTATTTTGGTCCATGAGAGTCCTTTGTTTACTTAGAATAGGCTTAGTCTTTTCTCAGGTGGTGTTCAATCTAGTTTTGCCAACCCAGGTGGCATTTTGTGTAGTTCATGTAACTCCCCACTTCACCGCTTAGACTTAATTTTCATTGCTACTTCTATCCTTTCATTCAGGTGATATCTTGAAGTGAAATTTTCCCCTAATCTCACTTTTATGAAGTTTGTCGAACACCCTGCTTCTCTACTTCTAAACATTGTTTTCAAATTTTGAAGACAGTTTTAATGAATGATGAAGTAGTTGCTGCCACATACCCTATGTCCAGTAAGAGATTTAATGCTCGTCTATTTTTGCACCTTCTTTGGGGTCTTTAAGGAAATCTTCTAAGTGCTATACAAACATTCTCATTGTGATGTTTCCTGAGGGCGAGTTGGATGAGACGCAGAATTTTAGCTACATGATCCATCATTCAAGGTATTTATAATATCCCCTGCTTCAAATTGTTTTTTTGGGATATTGGTATTCCTATTTCAAAATTGTGCTGGTAATTTCTTGTTTGAGCCCTAATTATCAATCATGGAAAAAGTTAAATAGATGGGTTGTGAGTATGTAGCTTTGCTGACTTATGAAGGATCAAAAATTGGGGATACTCGTTTTTGGCCTATAAATTTGGGAGAGATAAGAAGTAAATTTCATAAACCAAACCTGCCACCCATCACTATGCGAGCAATTGCTAGCGAGTTAGCCAAAGCTTTTGCATTTCCTGTAGCAGTGCAATGCCCCAAAATCATCTTAGAATGCATTAAACACTATAATTCACAAACATGAGAGGTCAGGATAGAAGATAATCGACTAGTTTTGAAAGTCTAGAGGTCCACCTTCGTGTCTTTCTTGAAAATCCCAAAAAAGGATGAGTATTCACCTATGACTATAACAAATTCTCAAATTGAATTTTCTACAAAGAAAGGGGTCTACAAGAATCAAATGGTGAGGAATTGGTTGGCCAAGCCTAAAAGGGGTAAGTCTCAATTGCCTCAGAAGTTGCACAGAACTCATTTTGTGGAAGAAGTGGTTGACATTGTAGTATTGTTACATAGGATAAGGGGAAATGAAGACATTCATGGATTTTAGGAATGAATGTATTTCTTCATCCAAATTATGTTATGTAGAGAGCAATTCTTAGATTGGGCAGAAATTATCAGTGATCACTTGCATGAGTTGATGACCTTATTTACTCTAAATGGGTTATTTTACATGTCTTCATACTTAATAGATGACATTGCTGACACAAGACCTTGGCTTGGTTTAAAACCGAGTGACCTACCCCCAGGGAAAGTGCCTATCTATGACTATTTCGATAAGCTACAGGTTCACAGAAGTTTTTAGCATTTTAGGAGGGTAACTGATGCTTTCAATATGAGGATGGTCAGAGACAAACAGGGACATCTTGCAATGTGATTGTCTCCAGAGGAAATGTAATTTCTAGATTTTTATGGTAGTCACTTCATTCAATTTCAAA
The DNA here is from genome assembly GCA_007258455.2 of Sequoia sempervirens. Classification (NCBI taxonomy): domain Eukaryota; kingdom Viridiplantae; phylum Streptophyta; class Pinopsida; order Cupressales; family Cupressaceae; genus Sequoia; species Sequoia sempervirens. The sequence goes on from VDFB02137365.1 coordinate 35,950,425, forward strand.
GGTTTTCTTACATAAGATTTGGTAGATATGTTGGTTTTCCAATCAAGCTGTCAAAATATCCTGAAGATAAATGGGTTGTGATAGAAGTATGTAGGCAATTAGCAGATATAAATAGGTTATGTCAATGTAGGAAAAGAGTGACTATTAGTTTTCCTATTGGCTTTGGTTCGTACAGTTTCCTATCTATGTATGATTCTCTAAACATTGAGAAGGGATTTTCTAAGTATAATTTGCTTACATTTGATGCACGACTTCCTTTTGATTTGAAAAATTATGTTAAGGGAAATTTGAAGCTAAGCCCTAATTTCTTTCATCAACCTAGTCTTGAAGAATTTTGGGTTGATTATTTTGATGAGTATGAAGTTAGAAGAAGAAGTTGGATGAGATTGTTCGTGGACCAGATTGTCGGTTTTAGATTGGATTGGGATCTGCATGACATTGTTGAGGATGGGTCCAACATGGTGGATCTATTTTATACAAAGTTAATAGAAGGTTGTCCTATCCCTACTATGCATTGGAGTATCAAAGAAAAGGAGACCATCGAAGCAATAACTACCAATGTTTTGGCTAGAAAAAAAGAATGGATGACTAAGAAAAGGATAGACCAGTCTCATCCTAACACTAGGTCACAAAGTACTCAACCTTCTGAAGGTAGTTCTCAAACCTCTATGAGAATACACTCAGCTAGCATTACTTCTCAATCATTACCATCAGGGTCTCAAGGAGATAGTGGTAATGATCCACTTGATAAAAATATGTGCTCACAAACGTGTGGAGAGGATATCCTTAATCTTCCCTCACTGGAAAAAGAGAAGGAAGGAGAAGAAGAAGATGAGGATTTGGGATCTTTCCAGATAAATTCCTCTCCATCTCAAGATGAATCACCTGTCAAAGAAGTTAGTGTACCTCAGGAGTCACAAACAGTTGCACCTGCAAAGGATACTCCTCCCTTAGCTAGAAAAATATTTGAATCTCCAAGCTTCAGAGCAACCAAGGTCTTAGTAACTCCAACCTGGTTGGAGGAAAATTTATCCAAAAATGAAAGGTTGTGCAGCCTAGTTTACCTAAGCAAGATATGGTAGGCCAATTATTACATAGAACTTCTGCCCCAAAACTGAAGAAGTTAAAGACTATTGCCAGGTTGATAGATGATGTAGAGTTAGGAAGCCTCCAAGTAGAGATTGTGCACCCTTCAATACAAAAGGATGTCAATCAGGCAAAAACAAATGATTTCGAGGTGAAAAAAATAGATCTTGTCCCCCTACTAGAGATGGAGATGTTCAGATCTTCCAAGTGTCTGCAGCCAGAATAGTTGAGAGATCAAAGGACAAAGAAAGTAAGAATGAATTAAAGGCCCAAGTCTGAGACTTAATTGGATGTCTAAGGTCAATTTTTGAACTTGTCTCTCAACCCCTCTCCCAAGTTGATTCCTCTATAGAATCCTTAACCATGGTTGGAAAGGAAGCTATGATTAAAATAAAAAAATTCCAAACCTCAAGTAAGGTTGTGGAGGAATGGATTGAGTGCCTAACTAAAAAGGGAAGCTATGTTATTGTTGAATCTATAAAGTGTTTCCAAGAGACAAATTCTTTGAAGATTACTTTGGGGGAGGAGATTGCTACAATTGAAAAAGAAGAAAAGTTATGGAACAATTATCAAACTGAATTGAAATTAATGTTAAGTTGGGATATAGAGAAGCAGGTTGCAGAACAGATTATACCCAATGCTTCAAAAATTCATTGCTTGGTATGGAACAAGAGAGTGGAGTGGAAGTTGCAGATTGCTAAAGATAGTTTGTAGAAGCTTAGAGAAATAATTGATGAGTGCACTGTTGTTTCAAAAGAATTTCTAAGTACTTTGGTGGCTCTCAAGTTACTACAAAATAAAGTTGAGATTGGAAACGACGTAGACATCAAGAGTTTGATAGATAGTTTCTAGGGAATGGTTAAAGAAACACTTGATTCACCTTCACTCAATGTTGAGCATCTAAAGAAGCTTAGTGAATTACACTTGGTCACATCCCAAGCGATTGATCTCATGAAAGTATGTAAACGTCGCCTTGAGACAACTAAAGATAATCATCTAACGTGGAAGGAGCAAATGACAAATGTGGCTATTCCTCAGCACAAAGAACTAATACATCTCCTTAAAACTTTCCAAGCCCGGTGAAAGAAACTTGTGGTGACCCTAGAAGTAGGAAGTGAAGTGAAACCATCGTGACGGCTCAGCTTCTTTACTTTTCTTTGTTTATCTTTACAATTTGATCATTTTTGGGCAGCAGAAGAGGCGGTTACTCATTCTCCTATTTAATTGTATCTATTTTCATATGTTAACTAACTCTAGACACTCTCTAAAAACTCTCGATTTACATTTTGGTTGTGAATGAAATTACTATTTGTCCTGGTGCATACAGTTTATGAAAATAATTTGGTGTTCTTGAATATTGGTGTTTAAGGATATCTTAATGTCATACTTCATCTTTGTGTGGATTATGCAGTTTTCTTCATGATAAATTTCATTCCTCATAAGGTATTGAATGCATAGTTTATTTCTTCAAGTGATTTAAACAAATTGGTCTTTGAGCTAGTTCTCTATTTGCTAAATCTTGCATCTGATATTTAGGAATTTTCCTGATATTGGGTTTGCCTTTACTGTTTTCTGGTTAAAAGCATACATGATATTTGATTTTAGCATTTAAATTCATTAAAAATTTGGTGAGGTAGTTGTACCTCAATAAAATTCAAAGAATATTTGTTCTTATTTAAGAACAAAATATTCATAGTTGTTTTTTTTCTGGCACCTTTCCCTGATATAAGGATCATATTATCTCAAGGTGCCCAATTTGTTAGCCAACATATTTTTGGCAACTCTACTAGGGAAATTTGGTTTTCTCTATCCAGGTCTAATACATAGATAATTCAATTAATCCTGGATAACTAGAGATTTACTAGGGGGTAGAGGAGTAGGGAAATTTCTGATTCATTTTTGAAACCTTGCAAAGAAGTAACTTTTCCTACATTATACCCTCTGGGCGAAGGGTTGGGGCTAGAAGTAGACCTGCTTCATCGAGTAGGACACCTTCAAATCACTCTATCTCCCAAGCACTTATCTTACACGGGATTGTTATACCAGTTGTAGTAAATTTTCCCCTTAATAAGGCTCATCAACAACCACAACAACCTATTCCCTAGGGTGTTGTTGTTGATCCCTTGGGTTCTTGCAAGAACTTGCCTAAATTTTGAGGGGATGGAAAGATTACACTAGAAGAACACATTGATGTTTTTTTCACTACATGTGGTGTGCTTGTTGTACAGGAAGAAGATGTTGTCAGATTATTTGTAGAATCTTTAGCCAATGTAGCAGCTCAATGGTTTTATCAGTTACGTCATTGATGCATTACTAATTGGGCGACAATGCACAGTAAATTTGAGGTGAGATTCAAAAGTGCAGATGATGACTTGACTTTAATAGCACAAGTTACTCAGATGAAGAAAGAACTAAGTGAGTCCATGAGATAATTTGTGGCTAAGTTCAATAGGATTGTGAGTCAAATTACGTTTGCTAAGAGACCTTCCCTAGAAATGCAAAAATGTTTATTCATAAATGTGCAACACCCTGATATTGGTCTCCTCTTAAAGAGACAACCAGTAAATACTCTTGAAGCTACGCAGGCACTGACAGTTGAGCTAGAAGATGATTTTATCTTAGTGGGTAAATGGAAGAAGGATTTTTAGACAAGCAGAGCACCTCCAACTACTTCCTCTAGTCCTATGATCCAAAGATTAGCTAATGATGTAATTGCTTTCAAGAGGAAAATTTTGAAAGGTAACCAGCCCTATCAGGACATTCCCAGGAGAGAAAAATTTTAACCAAGGAATAAGACGTTTCCCTTACCTCCAACTCAATAGAGGTTGGCGATTGAGGATCCTTCTACAAACAACAAAAAGAATATGTGTGTTTTTCACCTAACATCAGATCATGATGGTGTTGATTGTCCTAAGATGAATAGGTTTATGCAGTTGACCACCACCAAAGAGGTTATTGAAGAGGTTACATAAGAGGTTTCTTCATCTAATCAATATGGCGACTCTGCAAATGGATATTTAGAATTCGAACCTAATGATGATAAAGGTGGGGATGTTTATATCACTCTGGATGATGTTACCTGTGTCGCTATTACCCGAAGTCGACAACAATCCAATCAAAAAGGTACTCCAAATCCTCCTAAAGTCTTACTTACATGAGCTAGTGCAACTTCAAAAGGTGGAAATGCCTCACAAAGTGTAGTTGATAACTCTCCTAAAAATATAATTTTATCACCCATCAAAGACTCAATAGGCACCTTTAATATTATAGAGTTTTGCAAAAATTCTAAAGTGCAAATTTCTCAAGCAGAATATTTAAGGATGAATCCAAAGGAGTTAGATAGATTAATTGAATATTTTAGGCCAGGGCATTCTAAATCCCATGTAGGCTTGGATGAAGGAATGGTTAGTTCTCTGGATTTGGCTGCCAACATTGCATCCAATAGTAAGATTCCTTCATCATCCATCCCTGATGCAAAGCCTAACCCTTTTTATGTATCACTATTTTTGAATGGATTCAGAGTAAATAACTGCATCATCGACTCAGGTGCCTCTGACAATGTCATGCCAACACAAATTTCCAAAGCCTTGGGGCTTGAGATGACTAGAACTTTCAAGAAGTGTTACCCCATGTATGCCAAACAAATTCCTCTACTTGGGAAAATCAAAGATGCTCAAGTTGCACTTGTAGCTCATCCAAGTAAATGGCTCAAACTCACCATCTTGGTTGCAAACATACTAGCTAATTACGGTATGCTTCTAAGCAGGATATTTTGCAAAGACTTAGGAAGATAAATACAACTAGACTGGTCATATTCTATTATACCAATTGGAAAAGAGAAGTTGTGATTGGAGCTTGAATCTAAATCTAAGATAACGGTGCTTAAGTCAGAAGACCCTAATGCAAAGATTCTATACGAGGAGAATGAGTTTGGGAACTATATGTTTTTCTTAGAAGAGGAGAAAGGAGATAATGTACATGTTCTAGATTCAGAACCTGAGTTATGGACAATGGAATTTGATGGAAGTTGTTCAAATGTTGGATACAGAGTAGGAGTTGTTCTTATTTCTCCTTTTGGTGAGCAATTTCATTTTTCCTATAAGTTGGAATTTGCGAATACAAACAATACTATTGAATATGAGGCTCTTTTGTTAGGGTTAATTAAAGCTAGAGGTATGGGAATTAAGTTACTTAAAGTTTTAGGGGATGCAGAACTAATTTTTAAACAAGTGTGATTATTTTACTGTTAAAAATGAAAGGTTAAAACATTATTGAAATCGAGTCTCGACGGCTATAGAAATTTTTGATGCCTTCTCGATAGATGTTATTCCTAGAGAACTTAATTCCAAGGCTGATTCAATGGCAGTCTCCACCTCTTTTTTTCGTCCACATCCTGAATTCAAAAACAAGCCTTACAAAATTGAATTGATTTATAGGCAAAGCATCCTAGATAATGTTGATCATTGGCGGGTTTTTGATGATGACAAGAAGATTCAAGCCTTCATAGAGAATGTCGAAGCCTTTGCTCAAGTCTTCTTTGAAGGGAGAGATAATGAATGCAAGGGTTTTTTTTCTGGAAAGATGGGTGGCCTCAAAGATGAAATCATTTAGTTAAAGGGCAACAAAATACCCAAGGGATTGGTTTCCCTTGAAGATTTGTTTGATTGTCATGACCGCTCCATAGAGTGAAAGATGAGTGAAACTGTTGACCACTCTGACAAGTTCGAAGTAGTCAATATTGGAGATCCAGACTCTCCTAAAATGGTTTATATTGGAAAATGTTGTTCACCTAAAGAGAAGGAAAGGTATATTTCTCTGTTTATTAAGTATAAAGAAGTTTTTGCTTGGTGTTACGATGACTTGAAAAACTTCATGAATGGAAAGTTCCAGCACCATATCCCACTAAAGGAAGGAAAGGTTGCTTTCAGGAAAAAGCAGAGGAACTATAACCCCAAATTCATTGATGTAACTTTTAGATAAATTGACAAGATGTTGAAGGCATAGATTATATATCCCATACATCATTCAACCTAGGTGGTGAATATTGTTCCAGTTCGCAAGAAAAATGTAGAAATTTGAATATGTGTTGATTTCAAGAATCTAAATTAAGCCTCTTTGAAAGATAATTATCCACTTCCCAACATGGATCATATCTTACAAGTAGTTGCAGGTTCAGAAATAATGTTTATGTTGGATGGTTTAGCTGGTTATAACTAGATCAGTGTGGCTAAAGAGGATCAACATAAAATGACATTTACTACACCCTAGGGAATATTCACTTATAATCAAATGTCATTTGGGCTTATCAATGTGGGAGTGAAATATCAGCGAGCTATGGACCTATCCTTTGGTGATCTCCAAAAAAAAATCATAGTCATCTATCTTGATGACTTCACAGTGTTCTACAAGAATAGAAAAGATCGCATACAGGATCTGGAGCGAGTTATATAGAGATGTAAAGAACATGGTATTTCTCTTAATCCCAAGAAGTCTGATTTTGTCGTTATTGAGGGTAAACTCCTAGGTCACATTGTGTCCAAAGAAGGTGTGAGAATAGACCCAAAAAGAGTAAAGGTTTTCTTGCAATTAAGCCTCCCTTCAAGCCGAACTGGTGTGAAGACTTTTTTTGGCTAGGTAAATTTCTTGAGGAAATTTTTCCCAGACTTCTCTAAAATCACCAAGCACATTGCGTAAATGATGAAAGAAAAACAAGCCTTTAAATTGAATGAGGCTAGGAAGTAGGCATTCAAAGATATTAAAGAAGTAATTGCTCAAGCTCCTACCCTGGTCAATCCTGATTTTAGAAAAGATTTCATTATCTATTGCTATGCTTTAGAAAATACTATGTCTACTATGCTACTACAAGAGAACAAAGATAATGTCCAGGCACCTATTTCCTTTATGAGAAAACCATTGAAGAAGCATGAGCTGAACTATTGTCAAATCGAGAAACATGCATTTATAGTGGTCAAGGCAATGAATCAATTTCGCTTTTATATCTTGCATTCACACTCAATTATGTATGTACCAGACCTTGTTGTTAAGAGCATCCTAACTCAACAAGACCTTGATTGCAATAGGAGGGGTAAGTGGATAGTGAAAGTGCAAGAGTATGATTTGGATCTTAAGCCTACAAAGTTAGTCAAAGGAAAAGGCCTCTACAAATTTATGGCAGAAGACCCAAAGGAGGTAGAAGAAGATGAAAATTTACCCTTGGTCTTAACTGTGGGGTTACAAGATGAATGGGTCTCTGACATAGCCTACTTTCTTACCTATGGGGAATGTTCTCAACACCTCTTAGGTAAACAGAAAAGGAATTTGAAATTGAAAGTAGTCAAATATGTCATTTGGAATGACACTTTATACAAGCATGACTTAGATGGGATGTTTTTGAAATGTGTGGATAAATGCCAGCAAGAAAGGTTGCTTACCATTTTCCACAATCAGGCCTATGGAGGTCATTTCTCTTCCCTTGTGACTACTTTTAAGATCATAAGACATGGTTATTACTGACCAAGGATGTTCAAATATTCTTAGCATTGGGTTGCCAGGTGTGAAAAATGTAAGTTGTTTGTAGGGAGACCTCAATTGGCAGCCCTACCACTTAGACCTGTAGTAATTGACGGGTCATTTTAGCAATGGGGGCTTGACTTCATAGGGACAATCAGTCTACCATCTAGTGGAGGTCATACTCATATCATTACAGCCACAGATTATTTCACCAAGTGGGTGGAGGCGATTCCAATTAAGAGAACCAATTCTGAAGTTGTCTGTAATTTCATTAAAGAAAATATTTTGGTTATGTATGGAGTCCCTCACAAGTTAGTGGTTAACAATGCAACCATTTTTTCCTCTGGTGATATTTCACTCTTTTTTTATGATTACGGGATCTCCCTATCTCATTCGGCTGACTATTATCCTTGGGGAAATGGTCAAGCCATGTCTAGTAACAAGAATTTGATAAATATTATCAAGAAGTTAGTTGATGACAACAAGAAAGATTGGCATAAAAGGTTATATGAAGCTTTGTGGGTAGAAAAAATAATTCCTAAGAAGGCCATTGGGATGACTCCTTTTGAATTGGTGTATGGAGTAGAAAGTGCACTTCCCCTCTCACTGGAATTATTAGCTCAGAAATTATAGAGTGTTATTGAAGATTTTGAATTCAATGATTCCTTGGAGAAAATAATCCTATATTTGGCCAAGATCTAGGAGGAGTGAGAGGATATGGTTGATAAGATAACCATACATTAGGAAAAGGTTAAAAGAATTTTTGACAGGAAGGCTAGGCCCAAAAATTTTATGATTGGGGATTCAGTTTTGTTGTGGGATAAGCGCAGGGAACCTAAGGGTGCACATAAAAAGTTTGATGAACTCTGGATCGGTCCTTTTAAAATCACTCATGAGTATGGGCCTAACACCTTTCGCCTTGCATACCTTGATGGAACCCCCTTTCCTATTTTTTATAATGGGAAGGACCTAAAACTCTACCAGCTTTGATTGATTTAGAGGTTCCTTTATGTACATAGTTAGTTTAGAATTTTATTTTATTTTGTTTTGTTCCATTTTGTTTCCTGAGTGTTGGAGAGTGTTTCCTATCTCTAATGACTCTATTGCCCAATGGATAAGACACTATTCATACTAAGCTAGGTTTGGGTTCATTTCTTCATCGTTGTCAGTCTTCGTCCCCAATCAGAGCCACTATTACCACTCATTTTATTTTGGTCCATGGGAGTCCTTTGTTTACTTAGAATCAGCTTAGTCTTTTCTCAGGTGGTGTTCAGTCTAGTTCCGCGAACCCAGGCAACATTTTGTGCAGTTCATGTAACTCCCCGCTTTACCGCTTAGACTTAATTTTCATTGCTACTTCTATCCTTTCATTCAAGTGGTATCTTGAAGTGAAATTTGAACCTAAGCGCACTTTTATGAATTTTTCCGAACACCTCGCTTCTCCACTTCTAAATGTTGTTTTCAAATTTTGAAGACAGTTTTAATGAATGATGAAGTATTTTTTGCCACGTACCCTATGGCAAGTAAGAGATTAATGCTCATCTATTTTCACGCCTTCTTTGGGGTCTTTAAGGAAATCTTCTAAGTGCTAGACAAACATTCTCATTGTGATATTGTTTCTCGAGCCCGCGAGTTGGATGACACACAGGATTTCAGCTACAGGATCTGTCATTCAAGGTATTTATAATATCCCCTGCTTCAAAAAAAAATTCTAGGATATTAGTATTCTTGTTTCAAAATTGTGTTGATAATTTCTTGTTTTGAGCCCTAATTCTCAGTCATGGAAAAAGTTAAATACATGGGTTGTGAGTATGTAGTTGGGATGACTTATGAAGGACCAAAAATTGGGGATACCCATTTTGGGCTTGTAAATTTGGGAGAGATAAGAAGTAAATTTGATAAACCAAACCTGCCACCCATCACTATGCGAGTAATTGCTAATGGGTTAGTCAAATTTGTCGCATTTCCTTTAGTAGTGCAATGCCCCAAACTCATCTTAGAATGCATTAGACACTATAATTCACAAACACAAGAGGTTAGGACAGAAGATAATTGACTAGTTTTGAAAGTCCAGAGGTCCACCTTCGTGTCTTGCTTGACAATCCCATAAAAGGATGAGTATTCAACTATGACTATAACAAATTCTCAAATTGAATTTTATGCAAAGAAATGGTTCTACAGGAATGAAAAGGAAAGGAATTGGTTGGCCAAGCCTAAAAGGGGTAAGTCTCAATTACCTTAGAAGTTGCACAAAACTCATTTTGTGGAAGAAGTGGTTGACATTGTAGTATTGTTACATAGGATAAGGGGAAATGAAGACATTCATGGATTTGAGAAATGGATGCATTTCTTCATCCAAATTATGTTATGCAAAGAGCAATTCTTGGATTGGGAAAAAATTATCAGTGATCACTTGCATGATTTGATGACCTTCTTTACTCTAAACAGATTCTTTTACATGTCTTCATACTTAATATACACCATCGCCAGCACAAGACCTTGGCCTGGTTTAATACCAAGTGACCTACCCCTAGGGAAAGTGCATATCTATGACTATTTCGATAAGCTATAGATTCACAGAAGTTTTTGACATTTTAGGAGGGTAGCTAATGCTTTCACTATGAGGATGGTTAGACACATACATGGACATCTTTCAATGTGATTGTCCTCAGAGGCAATGTAATTTGTAGATTTTTATGGCAGTCACTTCATTCAATTTCAAAGGTTTTCTTACAGAAGAGTTGGTGGATATGATGGTTTTCCAATCAAAATGTCAAAATATCCTAAAGATAAATGGGTTGTGATAGAAGTATGCAGGAAATTACCTGATGTAAACAGGTTATGTCAATGTAGGAAAAGAGTGACTATTAGTTTTTCTATTGGATTTGGTTCTTAAAGTTTCCTATCTATGTCTAACGCCCTAAACATTGAGAAGGAATTTTCTAACTATAATTTTCTTACATTTCATGCATGACTTCCTTTTGATTTGAAAAATTATGTTAAGGAAAATTTGAATCTAATCCCTAATTTATTTAATCAGCCTAGTCTTGAAGACTTCTAGGCTAATTGTTTTGATGAGTATGAAGTCAAAAGAAGAAGTTAGATGAGATTGTCCATGGACTAGATTGTCAGTTTTAGATTGGATTGGGATCTGCATGACATTTTTGAGGATGGGTCCGACATGGTGGATCCAGTTTATATAGAGTTAATAGAAGGTCGCCCTATCCCTGCTATGGATTGGGGTATCAAAGAACTAGAGACCGTTGAATCAATAATTGTCGATGTTTTGGCTAGAACAAAATAATGGATGACTAAGAAAAGGATAGACTAGTCTCGTCCTCACACTAGGTCACGGAGTACTCAACCTTCTGAAGGTACTTCTCAAACCTTTGTGAGCATACACTCATCTGGAAGTACTTCTCAATCATTACCATCAGGGTCTCAAGGAGATGGTGGTGATGATCCACTTGATAAAAATATGTTCTCACAGACGTGTGGAGAGGATATCCTTAATCTGCCCTCACTGGAAAAAGAGAAGGAAGGAGAAGAAGAAGATGATGATTTAGGAGCTTTCTAGATAGATTCCTCTCCTTCTCAAGATGAATCACCTATCAGAGAAGTTAGTGTACCTCAGGAGTCACAAACAGTTGCACCTACAAAGGATACTCCTCCTGTAGCTAGAGCATTATTTGAATCTCCAAGCTTTAGAGCAACCAAGGTGTCATTAACTCCAACCTAGTTGGAGGACACTTTATCCCGAAAAAGAAAGTTTGTACAACCTAGTTTACCTAAGAAAGATATGGTAGGCCAATTGTTACAGAGAACTTCTACCCCAAAACTGAAGAAGTTAAAGACTACTGCTAGGTTGATAGATGATGTAGAGTTAGGAAGCCTCCAAGTAGAGATTGTGCACCCTTCAGTGCAAAAGGATGTCAATCAGGAAACAACAAATGATTTCAAGGTGAACAGAATAGATCTTGTCCCCCCTACCAGAGATGGAGATGTTTAGATCTTACAGGTGTTTGCAACCAAAATGGTCAAGAGATCAAAGAAGGAAAAAGAAAGTAAGAATGAATTAAAGGCCTAGGTATGAGTCTTAACTAGATGTATAAGGTCAATTTTTGAACTTGTTCCTCAACCCCTCTCCCAGGTTGATTCCTCTATAGAATCCTTAACCGTGGTTGGAAAGGAAACTATTATTAAAATAAAAAAAATTCCAAACCCTAAGTAAGGTTGTGGAGGAATAGAGTGAGTGTCTAACTAAAAAGGGAAGCTTTGTTATTGCTAAATCTATGAAGTTTTTCCAGGAGACAAATGCTTTGAAGACTACTTTGGGGGAGGAGATTGCTGCAATTGAAAAAGAAGAAAATTTATGGAACAATTATCAAACTGAATTGAGATTAATGTTAAGTTGGGATATGGAGAATTTGGTTGCAAAACAGATTATACCCAATGCTTTAGACACCTGTTTCTTGGTATGGAACAAGGAAGTGGAGTGGAAGTTGCAGATTGCTAAACAGAGTTTGCAAAAGCTTAGAGAAATCATTGATGAGTGCATTGTTGTTTCAGAAGAAGCTCTAAGTACTTTGGTGGGTCTCAGGTTACTACAAAATAAAGGTGAGATTGGAAATGACATAGACATCAAGAGTTTGATAGATATTTTCTAGGGAATGGTTAAAGAAAAACTTGATTCACCTTCGCTCAATGTTGAGCATCTAAAGAAGCTTAGCGAATTACATTTGGTACATCCCAAGCAATCGATCTCATGAAATTTTATAAACGTCGCCTTGAGACAACTAAAGTCAATCATCTAATTTGGAAGGTGTGAATGACAAATGTGGCTATTCCTCAGCACAAAGAACTATTACATCTCCTTGAAACTTTTGAAGCCTAGCGAAAGAAACTCGTGGCAACCTCAGAAGCTAGAAGTGAACCGACACCATCATGACGACTCATCTTCTTTACTTTTCTTTGTTTGTCTTTTCAATTTGATCAGTTTTGGGTAGCAGAAGAGGCGGTTACTCATTCGCCTATTTAATTGTATCTATTTTCATATGTTAACTAACTCTAGACACTCTCTGAAAACTCTCGATTGACATTTTGGTTGTGAATGAAATTACTGTTTGTCCTGGTGTATACAGTTTATGAAGATAAGCTGGTGTTCTTGAATCTTGGTGTATAAGGATATCTTAATGTCATAATTCATCTTTGTGTGGATTATGTAGTTTTCTTCATGATAAATTTCATTCTTCAAAAGGTATTGAATGCATAGTTTATTTCTTCAAGTGATTTAAATGAATTAGCCTTTGAGCTAGTTCTCTATTTGTTGAATCTTGCATCTGATATTTAGGAATTTTCTTGATATTGGGTTTTCCTTTACTACTTTCTGATTAAAAGCATACACGATATTTTATTTTATCATTTAAATTCATTGAAAATTTGGTTAGGGAGTTGTATCTTGATAAGATTTAGAGAATATTTGTTCTTATTTAAGAACAAAATATTCAGAGTTGGTTTTCTGGCACCTTTCCCTAATATAAGGATCATATTATCTCAAGGTGCGCAATCTGTTAGCCAATAGTGGAGAACCCCCTTTAGTCTTTAATCACACCCTAGGAAACCATCCTAACCCTAGCCCATTCCTTAATCAAGTCAATTGGATGAGGGATCTTGGTTTCCTTGAATGAAATAGAGGAAATAGGGTCCCCCTTTGTGTGTGTTCCATCTCCTCAAAGGTGAATACAATGCACCGCCTATTTTACTTGTTTCATTTTGGTGAACCTATCCTTTGGACACCTTATTTTTGATTTGGAGTGCATTTAAATCCTAGATATAGCTTACATTAACTTAGCATTAGGTCTTTCATTAGTTAGTTTGCATTTAGGGCTTCTAAATCTTGCATTAGAAAAAGTGCATATAGGTTGCATTTTTGCATCTTGCATCATTGAGTTTCATTTTAAATCTGTAATCGCACATAGTCAAGTCATCATACAAACTAGAAAACCTAACATTCACTTAGAATTTTCTGAAATTAGTGTCAAAACCCTAATATAGGACTCATACACCCCTCTGGGAAATTTAGTCCCAGTATAGGTTGTTTTACCTAAGTTCTGAGAATTTTGTGTTGAATTTTTTCAACATTTGACCCTTCAAAAACCCTAATTGGGACTCATATACCCCTCTGGGTGATTTAGTCCCATGTCAAACTTGAAACTACATTTTACAGCATAAAAAAACTTGTTTATGTGCTTATGTTTGATGTTGTTAGATCTCTGTTTCAGTTTACTATGTTTTTGTTGCATTCATTTCATTACATCTAGCTTAATTTGGTGCATTTGTAAACATAATAATTAGAATTAAAGAATATCATTTATCTTGTATTCATTGCTTTTGTCTTGCATTCCTTGATTGTCCTTTGCATGAGCTTTACAACTTGGTCTCCTATTGCTAATACTATAGTGAGACGTAGTTCAAGACTCATGTCATCATGCGATAGCACACTCATCATGGATCTTGGGTTATCTAGCTCCTTCACTCATAGTGTTGACACTAGCTCACTAGGTATGGACCATACCCTTAACAACTCTTTTCCTTCAAGTAGTATGACAAGCATTGAAACAATGGTTGTTGGTGTTCCTCAAGAAAACATAATCCAAATCCATGAAGAGTTAGCAAACCTACAACATCAAGTGAGTACTGAAAATATTTCCAACACTGTTATTCCTACCATAGATAACATGCATCGCATGATTGAAATTGAAGGAGTAGAACTTGTGCATAACCTAGCTTATATTTTTGGAAAATATCTTACGTCAATGACTACTTGTGCTCAACCTTCAAACAATGTCCAAAGTCAAGGAGAAACTCAAATTCCTCCTCCTACAACCATTGCCTCTATTCCTACCTATACCAACCCTCAAGTTACAACAACAATGCAACCTACTAGTAATGTCTTTCCTACCTTGGGTATTTTTGCTCGCAATCGTAGTACCTTTGTGGCATCTCATGTCATATCTCCTACCACTTTACCTCCCATAAGCATTCCATTATGATGTAGGAGCATCCGAAGTTGACCAACAATCTTACATCAACCAAAAAAAGGAGTGATTTAATTTTTTATTTTAATTTAATTTTAATAATTTTTGTGTGAGAAATAAATGTGATATTAAGGCCAAAATATGGAATTAAAATAATTGGCCTTATTTTATTGTTGCAAAAATTGTGGTGTTGGAGATAGATTAGGAGGCAAATTTTGATTTTTTTGAAGTTCAAAAGGTAAAAAGACATTTTGGGCATGTATTTTTGAGGAAATACTAGTGGGGACAACTCATTAAATCCCCTTAACTTTAGCATGGAATATTTGGACACCCAAATTGTGTAACTTTTGATTTTTGCTAAGTTTGGCTCCTATTTTTGAGGAGGTGGTTGCTTTTCTTGGACTAATCTTTTGTGGGCATGTTTTGGAGCTTGTAAATTCATATTTAATATTTTATATCTTTATTTTAGAGATTTTTTCCAAGTTGGAGGAATTACATTTCTTGGGAGTTACATTTTGGGTGAAAAAGGAAAAGAGGAAAAAATGACAAAGGAGAGGGGATTCATTGTTGCAGGACAGAATGGGGAGTGGAAGGAGAAATGCATCGATTTTTCTCCAAGGGATGTTGGAAGCCATTTTTTTGTAGGTATGATGGTTTGAAGACATCAATTTGAGGTTATGATATCATTGTGCAAGATAGGAACAATTGTAGGTTGAAGATTGCCAGTACAGGTTGTGGATTGAGTTTGTATGTGAAGGGAAAGAGTTGTTTTTGATGTAATTTGTTAATTTTCTGTCATAGATCAGTTTGAGACTCATTTATATTGTTGTTCATCAGTCCATGAGATGGATTTATTTTTTTTAATCAGATTTCAATGGCTTTGTATTCATTTCTAAAATTTTGAAAAACTATGTTGAAGAAGTTGAATATAAAAGCCATAATCTTGTTGCTGATTTTTGCACATTAGTTCTTATCTTTGTTGAATGTTTTTATGAGAGGGTTTTGTGAAAAAAAAATCCATCCTACATCAGTGGTTTTAGAGCATGTTGGTTTATTTCTTACATCTGTGGTATCAAAGCAGGATTTCTTGAGTGTGCAGGTAGAAGCGTCGATGTGAGGCAGTTTACACCAGGACCTATGGTGGTGTGTTTGTGATTTGTGTGTAGACAGATCGCCGCACATGAGGAAGTCTATACTTGAGAGGTTGGGATGGGTCATGGGGAGGCCCATAAGAATTTTATTTTGGGAATAATATTGGGAAAAAATGGAAAATAGGAAGTATCATGAAGAATTTGAAAAGCTCAAGGCCGAAGTAGATATATTAAAAAAGATGGTTAAGGACATGAGAGCATGGGATGAGAGATACGAGAAGAAGAATGTTTTCATAAAAGAGGACAGCGAAAAGAAGATTAGAAAGAAAGAGTGTTGCAGCCCTTTGGTAGGGGTTGAATGTAAGGAAGAATATGTGGGGGCAGCCCACAGAAATAGAGAAGATAATGAGGTGCAAGTTTCAGCGATAGCATGTGAATGGAGTGCATTATGTGAAGTGGATGAAGAAGGTTTGCAATCAAAAATAATGAACATGGACGGTCCTAAGTTTGATGACCAGGTTGGTGAGGAAGAGGAAGATCTCTTGTTGAAAGAAGAGATGGAGAGAATCAACAAGTTTTTGGAAGGACAAATGATGGATAAACTTGAAGAGGATTTTACAAAACTTTTCATTGGAGATGAGAAGATGGATGTTGTAGCGAATAAAGAGGAAAAATATGTTGGGGCAGCGAACAAGAATGATGTAAATTTTCATTTTGAATTTAGTTTTAATGATTCTATACCTTCTTTGGTGAGTTTAGAAGAGGATGTCAAGAAAGAAGAGAGTATGAAAATGGAAATTTCTAATTTCCATGGAGTAGCAATTGCAGATTTGTATAAAGATACAATACATTTTGATTTTTTTTGGATAATACATATTTGGATATAGAATTTGTAGAGGATGTTGTAGGTAAAACTTGTTGGAGGTGGTCATTTTGTGGTGGGTTGAATCCCACAAGAGAAGAGAGGAGAATGTATCATATTAGGAGGAGGAGGATGGTTCATGGTGGATATGATTCCATGAGAGGAGAGAAGAATGAAGTGCATATTTTTTGGAGGAGCATGAATCTTGTTTCAAAAAGATGCTGGAAAAAGAGGAAAAAGAAAATATTTTTGGTGCACATGTTTCAGTGATGGAGTTTGTTGAGGATTGCTTGCAATCCAAAGGGGGGTACTACCACTCAACTCCATTTTGTGAATCCCTATTCACAAAAGTTTCCCTATACCGGGTGTCTAATGCAGGAGCTGTTGGATGTTGTGGTTGTGTTAATGATATGTGGTTGTCATTGATGTCAACACTATTAGCATAAATGTATTTTAAGATTTATATGTCGAGGATATTGAGAAAATTGTAATAAATGAGTTACAGGTTGTCAGTGGTGAAGTGAAGTTTAGTATGGTGGTTATTTTTGTATGTTTTTTATCAAAGGTTGTGGACTAAAGGGTTTATTCCTGAGTGTATCTAGTTTATCCACGTCAAGTTTCAGAGATCCGCATGAATATTTGATCGAGTTATGAAGATTTTCATTCAAATAATTTTTATGTTTCTTCAGTTGGTGTTCCTAATTGAAGATGATGTTATTTCAGTTAGTTCAGTTGTTGCGGATGCTTCTCTTATGATTTGTGATGCTTGTGCATGTTTCTAGATCATGCTCTATCTTTGTTGCGCGTCTGCATTGATCGTTGTGATCATGGTTGGCGATTTTCTCTTGTGTGTTCATGTTTTTCTTGTTCTTGGCTGACATAGTGTTTGTAGCGTGTTGTGGATCTTCGAGGAGAAATTAATTGAAGTGTCTTGTGCTGGAGATGTTGATTTGGGTCCTCACTAAGTTGTGGCTGACCTTGGTTGATTCGCATTGATAATCTTTAATGTTTTGGCCTGATAGTTTATATTCATTTTATTATTTATTTGTGGCTGACTTGTAGCAATGAAATTTCATGTTGCAGATATATAAGAGCAATTTTTTATTCGAATTTAAGTGTGAAAAAGGTGTGCTTCTATGTGTGTGCATGAATAATGTTCTAAATCATTCGAAGGAAGAGCAGAGTGTGAAGAATTGTGAAGAAGTGTGAAGAAGAGTGAAGAAGAGTGAAGAAGAGTGAAGAATTGTTCGTGTGCTTAATTGGAATTGTAAACAAGCATTAGCAAATGTTATTTTCTCAGTTCAAAATCTGGATGGCTTTAATCTAAAACTCTTTGTAAGACAGTGTGTCTTCCTTTTTAATTGAGCAGTGAGCTCTAGGCAGTGTGCCTGAATGCATGTGCATTCCCCATATTTCATTTTCATTATACTTTTAACAGGGTATAATCTTGTGGACTGACCTCCACCATGGTTTTTCCCCTAACAGGGTTTCCACGTAAAATAAAATCTTGGTGTTATGTGTGTTTTTGATGTGTTGATGATTTATGTTTTCATGGTTAATAATTAGATTAGAGAATAAGGCTAATAAGTTGAATAAGTTTTGAATTTTTGTGACAATTGATTCACGCCCCCCCCCCCCTCTTAGTTATCTTCCCTTGTATTTCCAACAATTGGTATCAGAGGAGGTTCCTTGGAAGAATTTTAACAACTTAAGATGATCTGGGATGGCAAGCTACAAGAAGGATAGTCTGAGATTTGATGGAACAAATTATTCTTTTTGGAAGACCCAAATGGAGTGCCATCTAAGATCCATTGGTGAACCCTACTGGAGCATTACAAGTAATATGTATATTATTCCACAGAATGGTCCTACTACTTCTGTTGAGATCAGATATGTTGAGTATAATATTTGAGCTAAGGAAGCTTTGTTGAGTGCTTTGACTGATTTTAAGATGACAAATGTTATGGATCTAAAGACTGCTTATGAGATCTGGAAAAAGTTGGAAACCTTGTATGAAGGTGATGCTAATGTGAAGATTGCTAAGTTGCAAAGTTTGAAAGGGAAATATGAAAGGTTGAGAATGGGTGATGATGAGAACATTAATACTTTCATGTAAAGAGTGAATGAACTTGTGTGTGGTATTAGATGTGTTGGTGGAAAGATAGATGAATTTGAGATTGTTGCTAAAGTGCTTAGATCCCTACCTGATTCTTACAAAGTCAAAGCTAGTGCTATTCAAGAGCTCCAGACTATAACAAACATAACTAGAAATACATTGGTTGGTAAGCTGATTGCTTTTGAGTTGAGTGAATTTGGTGATGCCCTTCCTAAGGTTGAATCTGCATTTAAGGCTACTACTTCCGGAAGAGATAGAAAGAGATATGATCTGGGTGAGATTTCATCTAGAAATACATTCAAGTATGAGGATGAAATCAGACAGATTAAAGAAGAAGAAAGAGAGTTAGAAGAGATGGAAGCACTTATTGTCAAAAGAGTACCGAGAGGAAAATATTTCAGAAGAAGTGTTACTATGTTGTTGATGAAGGTGTGATAGATGATGAATCTGATAAAGGAAATAGAAGTGATGATGAATGGGTATTTATTGCTATCAAGGAAAATAATCTTGTATCTACTAAATCTGTTGGTTGTACAAATGTGGAGAAAGCCCTAGCTGCTCGAGTTGAAGAAAAAGATGAATGGGTAATTGACAGTGGATGTTCACATCATATGATAGAAGACAAAAGTAAGTTTGTAAGCTTGGAAAAGTATGATGGTGGTGTTGTGAGATTTGGTGATAATACAACTGGTGTGAACCGTGGAAGAGGTTGCATTTCTCTTGATGGTAAGCATAATACTGATGATGTTCTGTATGTGGAAGGCTTGAAGCATAATCTTTTGAGTGTTGGTCAAATGTTCAAGGATGGAAAGTGTAGAATATTGAGTTCTAGAAATGAAATTGCATCAGGTACAAAAACAAAAGGTAATATCTTTCAATTGATTGTTGCTAGTAAAAGTAGTTTGATTTCTCAAGTTGATGAAAGTCGGTTATGGCATAGGAGGTTGTGTCATGTTAACTTTGATAATATTGTCAAGATAAGTTCCACTAAGGCTGTGAGAGATCTACCTAAGTTGGTGAAACCTACCAATGCATTATGCAAGGAATGTCAATTGGGAAAGCAAACTAGGATTTCATTTCAGAGTAAAAAGCATTGTTCAATAGAATTGTTAGAGCTTGTGCATAGTGATCTGTGTGGTCCCTCTAAGGTCAGAAGTTTACAAGGTTACAGGTATTTCATGTTACTCATTAATTATTACTCTAGAATGGTATGGGTTACTTTCTTAAGGGAGAAATCTGAAGCATTGAAAAAGTTCAAGATCTTTAAAGCTATGGTTGAGACAGAGACAGGTTTGAAGATTAAATGTCTAAGATCAGATAGAGATGGTGAATTCACTTCTGGTGAATTTAATACTTTTTGTGAAGAACATGGAATAAAGAGACAATTATCTGCACCGCGGACCCCTCAACAAAATGGATTTGTGGAAAGGAATAACAGAAAAATTGAAGATGTTGCTAGAACTATGATGTTGGAAGGAAATTTTCCTCATACATATTGGAGAGAAGTCGTGAGTATTGTTGTGTACACACTCAACTGGGTACAAATCAAAGGTGATACTGGTAAGACCCCTTTTGAGCTATGGACTGGTCAAAAGCCTACTATTAAATACTTCAAGATATTTGGAAGCAGATGTTATATTAAGAGAGATGAAGACATAGGAAAGTTTGATGCTAGGAGTGATGAAGGTATCTTTCTAGGTTATGCTACTAAAAGTAAGGCCTACCGGTGTTACAATAAAAGATTGAAGAAAATGGTTGAAAGTGCAATGTTAAGGTTGATGAAGACTTTGGTACACTATCCAAAACTTGTGGATATGACTCTAATGATCAGGATGACAATACAAACAAAGGAAAGCAAGTTCAGACTACAAATCAAGTGCAAATCAATCCAGTAAATCAAGAAAATGAAGAAGGAGAAATTGGTGAAAGAGTAGAAGAAAGATCAGAAGAGCCTAAAGTTGAAGAAAATCCTAAGAAGACTCTGAGGTATGTAAGATTGAATCATTCAAAAGATCATATTATAGGTGATAAGAACAAAGGTTTCTAGACTAGGAGAAAGATTGTAGAAGAGTATTGCTTGATTTCAAAGACTGAGCCTACTAGTGTGAATGAAACATGTAAAGATGAGCATTGGATTGAAGCAATGAAAGAAGAGTTAAAACAAATTGAAAATAATGATACATGGATTCTTGTTCCCAGACCTAAGGATAAGAATGTCATTGGAACCAAATGGGTCTTTAAAAACAAACTGAATGAGCGAGGTGAAGTAGTTAGAAACAAAGCAAGATTGGTATGTAAAGGATATTCACAAATGGAAGGAATTGATTTTGAAGAGACCTTTGCCCTTGTTGCTAGAATTGAAGCTATAAGATTATTTCTTGTCTATGCTGCTCACAAGAACTACAAAGTTTATCAGATGGATGTAAAATAAGCTTTTGTAAATGGTGAATTGGAAGAAGTGTATGTTGACCAACCTGATAGATTCCAGTTGACTGATAAACAAGATATGGTGTGTCGGTTGAAGAAAGCATTGTATGGACTCAAGCAAGCCCCTAGAGCATGGTATGCAAGATTGGACAAGTATTTACTGAAGCTTGGATTTAACAAAGGTATTGTTGATAGTAATATATATTTCAAGAATGATGATAAAGATTTGATTGTTGAAGTCTTTGTTGATGATATTATTTTTGGAGGAGATGATGCTTTGTGCATGAATTTTTCTAATGAGATGCAGAATGAATTTGAGATGTCTATGATTGGTGAGATGAAATTCTTTTTGGGATTGCAAATTACTCAATTAGATAAAGGGATTTTTATATCTTAGTCCAATTATGTGAAGGAATTGTTGAAGAAGTTCGGTATGGAATATTCAAAGCCAAGTGGTACACCCATGGTGACCGGATGCAAGTTGACAACAGAAGATGATTCTATGAAAGAAAATCAAATAAGATACAGAACAATGATTGGTGGATTGTTGTACTTAACTCAAACTAGGCCTGATATCATGAATGTTGTATGTATTGTTGCAAGATGTCAAGTTAATCCAAAATAATCTCATGTGACTGTTGTGAAGATAATTTTCAAATACTTGAAGGGAACTGTTGATCTTGGCCTATGGTATCGTAAAGATGATGATCTTACATTGAGTGCCTTTACTGATGTTGACTAAGCAGGAGATGTGAATGATAGAAAAAGTACTAGTAGTGGAGCATTATTCTTGGGTAAGAAGCTAATTTCATGGTTAAGCAAGAAACAGAATGTCATTTCCTTATCTACTGCAAAGGTCGAATACATTGTTGCTGCTAATAATTGTACTCAAGTCCTATGGATGAAATAAATGTTGAAGGATATCAGAATTATATATGATGAGCCTATTGCTATATTCTGTGATAACTCAAGTGCTATTAACATTTCCAAGAATCTAGTGTTGCATTCAAAAACAAAGTATATATCTATCAAGTTTCACTTTTTGAGGGAGAAGGTAAGTGAAAAGGAAGTCAAATTGGAGTATGTGCCTACTAAGGAATAGATTGCAGACATCTTTACCAAGTCGTTGCCTAAGGATAATTTTGAGTATCTCAGAGGGAAGTTAGGGGTGATTACCCCTCCTAATCAAAACTAAAGATGCATTGCATTACATCATTATGTGCATTTCACAGTCATATCTTGTCTCAAATTGATGTTGTGGTGGTTGCTACTTAGGGGGAGTAGTCAAATGTTCAGAAATTCAGATATATGGTTCAGAGCTTAGAGAACTTTGTCATTTATGTCAAAGGGGGAGAAGAGTCATGTGAAAAACTAGTTATTATCTGAGGAGAAGATCCTTATGGGGAGAAATATTATGTGAAAGTGTTGAGGAGAAGATGAGTCAAAACCTAAGCAGCAGTTGGTTGCATTGATGGTGTTTTTCACATCATGTGTTGCCATCAATGCCAAAGGGGGAGATTGTTGGATGTTTTGGTTGTCATTGATGTTGAAACTATTAGCATAAATGTATTTGAAGTTGTATATGTCAAGGATATTGAAAAAATTGTAATAAATGAGTTCCAAGTTGTTAGTGGTGAAGTGAAGTTCAGTATGGTGGTTATTTTTGTATGTTGCTGATCAGAGCTTGTGGACTAAAGGGTTTTTTTCTTTGTGTATCTAGTTTATCCACATCAAGTTTCAGAGATCTGCATGAGGATTTGATCGAGTTATGAAGATTTCCACTCAAACAGTTTTTATGTTTCTTCAGTTGGTGTTCTTGATTGAAGATGATGCTATTTCAATTAGTTCAGTTATTGGGGATGCTTCTCTTGTGATTCATGATGCTGTGGATGTTTCTAGATCATGCTCTATCTTTTTTTCACGTCTACATTGATCGTTGTGATCGTGGTTGGCAATTTTCTCTTGTGTGTTCATGTTTTTCTTGTTCTTGGCTGACATAGTGTTTGTAGTGTGTTGTGGATCTTCGAGGAGAAATTAATTGAAGTGTATTCATGCTGGAGATGTTGATTTGGGTCCTCACTAAGTTGCGTCTGACCTTGGTTGATGTGCATTGATAATATTTAATGTTTTGGGGTGACAGTTTATATTCATTTTATTATTTCTTTGTGGCCGACTTGTAGCGATGAAATTTCATGTTGTGGATATATAAGAGTGATTGTTTATTTGAATTTAAGTGTGAAAAAGGTGTGCTTTTGTGTGTGTGCACAAATAATGTTCTAAATCATTCGAAGGTAGAGCATAGTGTGAAGAATTGTGAAGAAGAGTGAAGAAGTGTTCATGTGCTTAATTGGAACTGTAATCAAGCATTAGCAGATGCTATTTTCTCAGTTCAAAATCTGGATGGCTTTAATCCAAAACTCTTTGTAAGACAGTGTGTCTTCCTTTGTAATTGAGCAATGATCTCTAGGAAGTGTTCCTAAATGCATGTGCATTCCCCATATTTCATTTTCATTATACCTTTAACAGGATATAATCTTGTGGACTGACCTCCACCATGGTTTTTCCCCTAACAGGGTTTCCACGTAAAAAAAATCTTGGTGTTATGTGTGTTTCTAATGTATTGATGATTTATGTTTTCATGGTTAATAATCAAATCATAGAATAAGGTTAATAAGTTGAATAATTTTTGAATTTTTGTGACAACTGATTCTCCCCCCCCTCTCAGTTGTCTACCCTTGTATTGCCAACAGGAGCATCCATAGTTGACCAACAATCTTGCATCAACCAAAAAAAGGAGTGATTTTAATTTTGATTTTAATTTAATTTTAATAATTTTTGTGTGAGAAATAAATGTGATATTAAGGCCAAAATATAGAATTAAAATAATTGGCCTTATTTTATTGTTGGAAAAATTGTGGTGTTGGAGATAGTTTAGGAGGAAAATTTTGATTTTTTTGAAGTTCAAAAGGAAAAAAGACATTTTAGGCATTGATTTTTGGGGAAATACTAGTGGGGAAAACTCATTAAATCCCCTTAACTTTATCATGGAAGATTTGGATGCCCAAGTTGTGTAACTTCTGATTTTTGCTAAGTTCATCTCCTATTTTTGAGGAGACGGTTGCTTTTCTTGGACTAATATTTTGTGGGGGTATTTTGGAGCTTGTAAATTCATATTTAATATTTAATAACTTTATTTTGGATATTTTTTCTAGGTTGGAGGCATTACATTTCTTGGGAGTTACATTTTTGGTGAAAAAGGCAAAGAGGAAGACATGACAAAGGGGAGGGGATTCATTGTTGCAGGACAAAATGGGGAGTGGAAGGAGAAATGCATAGATTTTTCTCCAAGGGATGTTGGAAGCCATTTTTTTTAGGTATGATGGTTTGAAGACATCAATTTGAGGTTATGATATCATTTTGCAAGACAGGAACAATTGTAGGTTGAAGATTACCACTACAGTTTGTGGGTTGAGTTTGTATGTGAAGGGAAAGAATTGTTTTTGATGTAATTTGTTAATTTTTTGTCATAGATCAGTTTGAGACTCATTTATATTTCTGTTCATCAGTCCATGAGACTGATTTATTTACTATAATCAGATTTCAAATGGCTTTGTATGCATTTCTAAAAGTTTGAAAAACTATACTAAAGAAGTTGAATATAAAAGCTATAATCTTGTTGCTGATTTTGTACATTAATTATTGTTTTTGTTGAATGTTTTTATGAGAGGGTTTGTGTGAAAAAAATCCATCCTACATCAGTTGTTTTAGAGCATGTTGGTTTATTTCTTACATCACATTCACTTCCCCCTCAAACACATATACACCTCCACCATATTCACCTCCATCTCAAAACACAAGCAATGACGCCATCCTTAACCAACTTTTGCAAAATGTTTCATCCCTTCAAAAGAAAATTTCCACTATAAACCAAAATTAAAATGGCCAACCTGCATACTATGTCAAAATAAATCCCTGATCCTTTGAGATATTGAGAATGTTGATACCACAAGGTATAGAGATTCCTAGGTTTGAGAAATATGGATGGAAAGGAGATCCTTCTAACCATGTTTCCACTTATACTACCTTATGTAGTGATATTTTCCTTGAGGATAAGCTCTTGGCTTTAAATATTTTTAGTAGATCCTTGAAAGATACCGCTTTAGAATGGTTTTCCTCGTTACCAAACAACTCAATTCATTCATTCAATGAACTTGTTGATGCCTTTATAAACCATTTCCAAGTACACATGACCCCTAAGATGACCTTAGTTGATTTGATGAGATGTAAGAAAAAGGATTATGAAAAAGTTACTGACTTCATTTCATGCTACCAAATGCTTTATTCCCAAATCAACGTAAAGATTCTCGACCCTCACCTTCAACAAATGTTCATTGAGAACTTGTAAACTAAGATACAAGATAAGCTTGGCATGATGAAGTTTCCTTCTTTTGTACACTTGTGTACTGCCCTTTATGATTATAAAAACTCGATTAGTATTCATGAAATAAAACCCACCTCTAGCCATGCTGGGAAGTCTAAATCCACAAACCAAAACAATTATCAACCTTTTAGAAAATAGAATAAAGGCTTCCTTCAACTAAATCCCCCTCAACCAACCCAACATGTTTATACCCAAGTGGCTGCTATAAAGAATACAAGTCCTTTTACATTTGGGTATCTAGCTAGACAATTTACTCCCTTACCTGATACCCTCCATAACACAATGTTACAACTTCTAGAACAAAAATTGATTTCCTTACCTCTCGCTAAAACTCTCGATCCTAATAATCCTTTACCTCTAAACTTTATATCTAATTCTTATTGCCATTATCATCAACAAAATGGACATGATATGGAACATTTTAAGCATCTTAAACATCTTGTGCAAGACCTCATTGATTCTAGTTGACTTCAAATTGGAGGTGTTAATGATCAAGGAAATAAGTTTGTTGCCCCTCCTAACAAAAAATTGCAAATCTCTAGCAACCCTATGTTGAATCATAATATTTCATTTGTCAAAGCTAGTGAAACTAAGAAGAATGATGTGATGAATGTTGACACGGATGATGACAACATGGATACTATTGAACAAGGTCCTATGGATACTGATAAACAAATTCCTTTGAATGATATGGTTGGATTGATAGAGATTCTACCTTGTAAGGGTTGAACTAAAAATCCTCTTGGCATTACTTTCTCATCTAAATATATCATTAGAAATGCACTTGATGGTACTCTTTACATAGTTAGTCAAATCAATGACAAGCCAACTAATGGGATATTAATTGATCTCGTCTGTGGAGAGAATGTGTCACTAAAGAATTCTTACTTGTGCATGAACTCTATCAAGAAACATATGATAAACTAAAAGCATGGATAAAAATGCATAATGGTTTTTCTTTCCTTACGATGGGATTGATCACCCTTCCTTTAAAAATTGGATCGAAACAATTAGATGTGTCATGTCAATTCCATGTGAAGCTTGGTTATCTATGGCTACACTCCATGGAAGTTGTCCCATTGGTTGTGCATAAATGTTTAAAGTTTCCCTTTGACAACAAAATCTTTATTGTGCACCATAGTGGCTTTAGATTTCTTTTGTCCCGAACCTATGGAACCTATTAAACCTCATGAGGACTTATTTTTCAAATCCTATCAGAAGTTTAAGGTGAAATGCATAGCAAAACTATCCCTTAGAAACATGCCTCAACCAATGATTGAGCCTCCTATCCTTGATGAAACTATGATTGAACCAAAATACATTCCAAGTAACCAAGACCAACCTAAGATAGGCCCTTTTCCTATCTACTACAAACAACCAAGAGACAACCAAAACAATCCCATCATGCCTCCTAAGATAAAACAAGTTTATAAAGCTAAAGAGAAAGTGGTTGAACAACCTCCTATGGTTCCTTTCATTCCTCCCCTTAGCGAAGAAAAGAAACCTATGGTTGATAAACCCGCTCCTACACAAACACAACTTGAAAATCATACTAAAAGAAGCATAAATTCTAGAGAGCATAGGCATAGATGTCATGCTCTTGCTCGAAGGTTAAATGAAGAAAACACCAAAGAAAATTAACATCCAAACTTGACTAAAGAAATACACGATGAGTCTCCCTCTTCACCACAACAAAAAGATCCTATATTGCAACCACAACAAGAGCTAAATACTTCTTTAGAAATTATCATTCAACCTCCCGTTGTGATTCACTTGGATGACAATGATGATGTTGCTAAGATTGATGAAAAAATGCATAATGAATTGAATACATTATTTTCCTCTTCTATGAGCTTAAATGGCAATTATCCTAAGAAGAGTGTTGAACTTGGTGATGATCCTAGTACTACACTCGTTGTTGTCCCTTTGGCTATTTTTTCACCTTCCATATATGACGAACAAGATTGGGATGCAAGTGACCTACTAATAGATTGACTCTAATGTGCCTTACTAGTCTTGTCTTTATTTTCATTTTTCATGTTTCTTTTATGTGATTGCATGTGCATAATGTGATCTCCCCATACCGTTCTTTTTGACGTGTCTCTCTCTTTGTGCATTCCTCTATTTGTATCTACATTATTCTCTATGTTGTAAACATTTTATCTTTTCTTTGTCTTGTGTTTTCCTTTTGGGGATGATGCAAGGCGTTGAAAGATTTAGGTCTCTTCCATGTTGACCCAAAAGCTTTTCCTTTATCTTTTCATTTGTCGTGTATTTTCCTTTTGTGGATGACACAAGGCATTAAGACATCTAGGTCTCTTCTATATTGACCTAGAATTTTTTCTTTGTTTTTTTTGTCTTTGTGTCATTCTTCATGTTCCATGGGTATTTGGTGAATGGTGACAGTTTTGAGATCTCTAATAACATTGTAGCAAAGACATACTGACCCTGAATCTGTGGATCTCTTATGGGGTTTGGAATTTTATTTTGGGGGAAACCCCTTTTCATGGCATAGCTTCATTTGGAAACATATGACTTGGCTTAGGGATTTCCAAATAAGCTCTTATGTCCTCTTTATTTTTAGCATTTATCATTTGCTACTTTAAAGTAATTTCTCACATCATGGTGTTCAGCAATTTCTTTAAAGTGGGGGCATACATTGGCATTATTCTTTCACAACTTATGCTTCATTGTGTAGTCTTCTTAGTTCATGTGATATGTCTTTCTCTTTGTGGTGAAACTAGGTGTGATGTCCCTCAAGAGCGTGATCTCTCTTAGCATATTACATTCATCTTAGTGGCTTAATGTGACACACTACATCCCCTAAGTTGTGAATCTTCTATTCTTCGATTGGTCCTCTCTTGGAGACATTAGGCATGATGTTCCCAAAGTTAAGACCTCACATGAACTAAGAAAAAATCCTTTGAATTCACCTTACACTACTTTTACATTTAAAATAACTATTATATGGCCGCCTTGCATAACACACTTCACTTGCCTGTGGAGCCATCTTTTTTGTTCATTGGTGTCAATCATACAAAGTTTTGCTTGCCTCATGAATCCTTTTTTTCATGTTGTGTGGCACCTTGTCAAAGTTATCAAGAGGTACAGCTTTGGTATGGTTATCGTATGGGAGTCAAACTTAGACATGACTTTCTCATAGCCACTTGCTTGTCTGTGTGAGCGCATACCAGTCATGTGCCTATGTGTCTCTAGGGGCTCACCTAGTGGATGGTCTGAGGTTCCACTAACCCTTGTGAGCATGTGTTTGTTTTGCATAGTGGACATCATATTCCACTTGTAAACATTTCTTGGACAAAAAACTTAGATCTGATCCACATCGTGATGGACAAATGGTTGAGGCTTGATCCACCCCTTTTTTTTCATTTTCTTTCTTTCTTCTTTATGTCTTTGGCAATGCATGCTTGTGCCTCGTTGCTCCTTACATTATTTACATGTGTGTTCTTTTGTGCCTATGTTGGTTTTCCATGGGATCTTGATCATGGGGGCTTGTGTAACCCTCTTGATCATTGTCATCCTATCTCACTAGCATTGGTACACTTGGACCCCTCTTGATGCGAGTTTGTCTACTTTAGTGTGAGTTTGAAGTAGGTTCCTCCTCTCACTAAATTGGGGGCTAAATTTAGGTTAGAAAAATGTATCCCTCTACATTTTCACACTTTTTTGGGCCTTCCCTACTAAAATTGGGATTCTTTATACCTTACTTGGTCATATTTTGCATCCACAAGCCTTATTAAATGAATCTTTATGAGGATAATCCCGACACATATCTAATGACCAATCATCATTTAATTATTTGGGTTTGTGTGTCACAGATTTAGTGATCTGGGACTCATACACCACCTTGGGCATATGGATCCCACCTAAGTTTCAGGGCATGAACCTAAATTTGGTATTAAACTTAACCTTTCTTGAAATTTGTGTCCCAAGCTTAGCCTAATAGGACTCATACTCCCCAATTGTCGTATGATTCCTACTTAGCTTGAAATTATTTTAAATTAAAATTCTTGGCAAGATTTTATTCTCCTAGATCTGATGTCAACTTGTAGTTTTGTAATTTTGGGAAATTTGGTATAAACAAGTATAAATACAAGGTTATTTCACATATTTTCTTCTAGAAGTTTTATGCAAGCATTCTTATAGCAAGTTTATGAGATCAAGAGCATTCAAGAGTTTACAAGAGCATTCAAGAGTTTATTATCAAGCATTCAAGAGCTTATTATCAAGCATTTTGGAGCTACATTCAAGAATCAAGTATCATGTCAAAGTCATCATGCATCATGTGCATTTTTGAGCTAACATTTGTGATGTAGGTCCTTATGATTCAAGCAAGCATTCAAGTCAAGATTCATAACATACAATAAAGATTCAAGATCTACATTCATGCTAGCCATTTCATACAAGTTTGTAGCCTTTGTTACAAGGGTTTAGTGAGTTGGAACATAGCATATTTGTTCATTCATCATTCCTTCATTCTATTTCATTTCATTTCAACGTTTGATTACCAAAACAGGGTTTGACCAAGGAAAAACCCTATCCACTAACAAAACAACATTTTCCCTCTCTTTGATGTGTGATTTGTAGATTTAGGTTGAAGATCCATTGAAGAGAAAGATTGGAGAAAGTTGCCAAAGTTGTCACCTTTCTTGGAAGATTGTGGAAAGTCACCTACAGGTCAGAATTCAAAGTTTCATACTTGGAGATCAAAAAGGAGAGAAGCTACAGCAGATCACTAGAGGATATCAGAGTTTTAGATCAACCCTAATATTGGGACTAAATCACCACTTGTTTTCAGACATTTTTTGTAGATCCTAGTTTACCAATTATAGATTTTGGACCCAACCTGAAACCCTAAATTGGGGCTAAATCACCCAATCTGGCGTATGAGTTCCAGTGTGCATCAAAAGTCATAAGTTTGGGATTTCATACCTTATTCCGAGTATCTTCAGCTTTCTAGGTGCACCTCTATTCATTCTCAGTTAATTCTTTTGATTTTGAGTTTTACTTCCTAGGTTACATAGTTACATTTGCATATCATTTGCATCTCTTTCTTTCTAAGCCTTTGCTTATTGGCGAACCCCCTTTAGTCTTTAATCACACCCTAGGAAACCATCCTAACCCTATCCCATTCCTTAATCAAGTCAATTGGTTGAGGGATCTTGGTTTCCTTGAATTAAATAGAGGAAATAGGGTCCCCTTTGTGTGTGTTCCATCTCCTAAAAGGTGAATACACCACCAACCCCCCGTATTTTCTTTATTTCAATATTTACAAATATATATATATGTATGTATGTATGTATATATATATATGTATGTATGTATGTATATATGTATGTATGTATATATATATGTATATACATATATACATGATCATTGTCGATTATTCTAGTGTTTTAAATCAGAGTCAAATAATGACTATACTCTGTTTCTTTTATATATGTATTTAAAGGGTGCTTTCATTATATTGTGGGTCGAACCATAGCACAATAGATATCGAGTAAAATGAAGGAACTATAAGATAACTGATATCGTGTTATCATTTTCATGATAGCATGCTTATCGGAACCCTTATGTGGAATACCATTATTGATAGAACAGAGCATCCATTTTTACAGTGTTCTGATTTTCTTTTAAATTAAATATTAAGGTGGTGAACCTAAACTAAACAACAAATGGACATATTGGCTAGAAATATAATGAATATAGAACCCAAATTGTATCAAACTAAAGGGTACATATATTCTATTTAAAATGTTATTTCTATGGAATTTGATTACTCTAGATGTTGTAAATCAATCATGTTTCATTTTAAGTTGTTCTTTAGTCCTTATGAAAGACAAGTGACTGTGGAATAAATGTTTCATTTGTATCTTATTTCAGACTAGTTGTTATTGAAAGATTAAATGGAGCATCTAAATGAAGTTGATGTTTTATTTTCTAAATATGGAAACCTGTAAGGAAGATTTTTCTA
Organism: Sequoia sempervirens; assembly: GCA_007258455.2. Classification (NCBI taxonomy): domain Eukaryota; kingdom Viridiplantae; phylum Streptophyta; class Pinopsida; order Cupressales; family Cupressaceae; genus Sequoia; species Sequoia sempervirens. The sequence goes on from VDFB02137365.1 coordinate 35,981,987, forward strand.
TTATTATTCATAATGTATACGCATATTCCAACTATGTTCTTTTTCAGACATATATGTGTATATGCATAAATGTTTCATTTATGCACGTGCACATACATGCGATATACCTTCTGATTCATATTGATTTAGTCATTGATTAATATTGTTAAACTTCATTTGCAAAGGAAAGAATTCTAGAAATGGAACAATGTTTGATTTTTAATATGAATCTTAATAGAAAGATAGATGTATGATGAATAGATGAATGGTTATACCAGATTTAGATGGAATAATTGTTGATAATATTGAAATGGAATGCTACAAGAATTCAATGGTAGAATGTAGCAAACTAGAATATGATGCTAATAGATGATCTAAAAGGGAGGGATACCCCTTTGATATGATGAGATTTTGTTTCAAGAATGGATTCTAGAGAGTGTATATTTACTTTTCCAAATCTAACCATAGTTGCATTTTATGCAGCATGAGCTTGGCCAAGCTTTGCAGTCATTTTATTTATAGAATAAACTGTTAATATTTATCCTCTCTCTATTATATTTTTTATTTACCTGAAGCAATGCTTCGTGGTTGGGTGGAAAAGCACCTCAACCATGTTCTTGTCCACCAATGGAGACGAGCTATCAAAAAGGAATCATATGGGAATTCTATTTATGTATTTGTATCATTGATGTAATTGATGAAATTGATGTAATGGATGCAATTGATGTATTTTATGTGTTGAATTTGAGGTGTTTGAGTGCCAAGTAAAAATTGTAAATGGACTATTGACATTTGGAAATGAATATTATTCAAATTTATTTTATTTATTTATGGACATGAAATTTCTAAATGAAAATAGTTATGGAATTTATGTCATAAATTTTATATTCATGATGTCAATTCTTAATTTATTGAGGAAAATCTAGTTGGGCATGTTACACCAACAAAATATCAACCATCGTATCTAAGACCTAATAATGAATAGTCCAAATTTATATTATAAAATATACATAAAATGTGGCTTTTGGGGGCACTGCCCCCAAACCCCCGCCAAGGTGTGCTGCCCCTGGACCCCCAACAGGGGGGTATGAGCCCCCTTGGACCCCTACAAGGGGGTACCCCCTCTACAACCACCCCCCCTCCCCCCCAAGTTGACATATCAATAGTACCTTATGTATTTGCAAGGTTGAGAAATATTTTCCCAACAAAACCATCACAATATTTCAAGATAAACCCATTGTCATTAGAGATATTGAAAGCACAAATGCCACAAAACATAGAGATACCCCACTTCTAGAAAAACAATGGTAAAGGAGATCCTAGCAACCATATATCTACATACACATCCTTATGTAGTGACTTCATTTTCATAGACAAGCTCTTGGCTAAGCTTTTTCCTCGATCATTAAAGGATATGGCCTTGGAGTGGTTTTGTTCATTACCAAAAAACTCAATTCACTCATTTATTGAGCTTTTTTATGCTTTTCTCAACCATTTCCAAGTGCAAATTGGTCACAAGATCAATATAATTGATTTAATGTGATGCAAACAAACACAAGGTGAAAAATTCATAGATTTCATTAGCCACTATCAATTGGTACTATCACAAGTTAATCTCAATCTTCTTAATTCATAAATCCAAAGGATGTTTATTGAAAACTTACAAGAAAACATAAGAGAAAAATTCCTATTGTAGAAGTTTCCATCCTTTATAAGTTTGTGTACAACACTTCAGGATTATCATAATTCAATTAATAAGTATGAGGCATCTTCTTCTAAACATACTAAGAATTTTGAGCCCGCACATCATAATAATTATCAACAACTTAAGAAACCAAACAAGATATTTTTAAAGATAAATCCATCCCAAACAAACCATGTTGAACCTTAAGTTGTTGCCATTAGTTCTACCCCTTACCAATTTTGACCTAGAGATACAAAATTTGCACCATTGCACAATTCCCTCCATCCAATCATGTTGTAACTTCTGAATAAGAACCAAATTTTTTTACCTCCAGTCAAACCTATAGACACAACCAAACCATTACCTCCAAACTACAACCCAAATTCCTTTTGCCAATATTATCGACAAAGTGAACATGACACAAAATGATGCATGCATCTTAAACGTTAAGTACAAGACCCCATTGATTCTAATTTCATAGCCAGTTGGGTGGTATTAATGATAATGGTAATCAATCAATTGCTCCACCTAACTAAAACTTACAAATCTTCACCAACCCAATGCCAAATCATTCAACAATATTTATTAGAGCCACTGATGTTAAGAATGATGTGATGAATGTTGACACAACCAATGATGTACATCATAATTACAATGATAAAGAAGATGATCTACAAGATATGGTTGGTTTCATAGATGTTCAACCTTGTAAGGGCCAAACCACTTTACTACCTAAGATTGATTTCACAAATATTGATGCTTCAATACATGCACCCAATGGTCTTATCTATATTATCAGGCGTATTAATGATAATCCCACAACTGGGATACTTATTGATCTTGTGTGTGTAGAGAATTTGATCACCAAATAATTCTTGTTTGTGCATGAACTTTATCAAGATTCTTATGAACACTCAAAAGCATGGATAAAAAAATATAATGATTTTTCTTTCCCTACGATAGGTCTGATCACCCGTCCATTAAAAGTTGGACTAAAATGATTATATGTGTCATTCTCCATCATCTTGGCATTCAACCAATTCCATGTAAATCTAGTCTATCCATGGCTACACTCCATGAATGTCATCCCATCGGTTATTAAATAGTGCATAAAGTTTCCCCTTAAAAATGAGATATTTATAGTGCACCATAGTGCATTCAATCCTATATCTTCTTGTGGGAATTTTTCATTGGATTAGTTTTGGCATGGACCTATGGAACCTATAAAGCCTCATGAAGATTTCTTTTTCAAGCTATATCAAAAGTTCAAAGAAAAGTGCCTAGCATAATTATCTCTTAGTAATATTCCTATGTTTGATAATTCCATGGTTGTTCCTTCTCTCAAGCCTACCATTGATGAGCCTATGATTGAATCAAAAGATATTTCGAATAACCAAGATAATTACACCACAGTTCCTTCACCCATCTCCTACAAAATACCAAGAGACAACAAATGATCTCTTTTGTGCCTCAAAAGATAAAAGAAGTTTATAGACCAAAAGAGATAGCAGCTTCCCAACCCTTGATGGTTCCTTTAGTTCCTCCCTTAAGGGAAGAAAAGATACCAATAGTTGATAAACCCACTCCTACCCCATCACAACTTGAAAACCGTGCAAAAATAAATAGAAGTGCTAAAGAGCATAGGTGTAGACATCATGTTATTTCCCACCAATTGGAAGAAAAGAATAAACCAACACCACCCACACCTATGGAAACAAATCAAGAAGAAATTAAATTTGCACCAAAGTAAGACATAAAACCAAAAAAAGAGGTGAAACAAGAGAATTCACATGCAATAATCATAAAACATCATATTGTGATCAATTTGGATGATGATGGTGAGATTGCTAAGATTGATGAAGAAGTGCATAATGAGCTGAATTTTTTATTCTCCACTTCTACGAATTTAAATGGGGCAATCATGATGATCCTCTTGATGAGAGTGACCCACCACATGTTAAAATTGGTGATTCTCCTAGTACGACACTTGTTATAGTCCCTTTGGCTATTTTTTCACCTTCCTTATATGATGAGCAATATTGGGATGCAGATGACTTGCTTTAGATCAACTCACATGTGACGTACTCTTTTATATTTGTTCATGTGTTATTTATGTTTTCTTGCACATGGTGTTATCTCCTGTGTTGTGTTGCTTGGTGTCTCTTCATGTTTATGATTTTTATTTGGATGACCCTTGTTGCTCCATTGGCACAAGGATACAAAGGAAGAAAACCTATCATCACATTCTTCTATTTGTATCACAATTATTCTATATGTCATATAAACTTTATCTTTTCCTTTTTCCTTGTGTTTTCCTTTTGGCCCCAAAAGCTTGTTTATATTCTCTCTCTCTATGTGTCATTCTTCCATTGTGTTCATTGTTCTATGAGTATTTGGGGCATGATGTCAGTTATGAGCTCTATTATATCATTGTTGCAAAGACATATACTGACCCTAGTGTTGGCCTCCTCCAATGATCTAGCAACTAAGCCCTTACAGTTGTGATTCAGAGATTGGACATCTAACCTGAATATCCATTCAATCATCATGAAGGTGCATTTAACTTGTCAACCCAAGGACATGAACTTGAAATGGGTCAACACAGTATGTGCACTAAGAACCCAAAGTAGCCATATTCATTCTACAACTAAGAAAAACACGATGTTGAAGGTAGATTGCTTACAATGAAATAACATAAGTGATGAAAATCAACCAACAACTATGCTAACCTGAAATGCATGACAGAAATGAAAATCTAAGCAAACAAACAGGAAACTACTCTATCTGCTTTGGTTGTAGGAACAGTCACAGAATGGAATTCTAGTGGCTGCAGGAACAGTTAGTGCCAGATTCTTAACTAATTACATAATAGAAAGTAATAACTAAACTAAAATAAACTAAAGGAAAAAATGCTCACCAAGTGGGCCCCCTTAGATGAATATCCTCTAAAACTAATGTAAACTCAAATGCACAGACTTATAACTTCATCTTATTCATTGGAAAACATGAGTAAAATAGAGCAGTGTAACTGCATTACTGAAAAACAAAGAATGCAAGTACATCATCAGATCATGCAACCTTCTTAGAAGGAGCATCCGACTCTTATTTATAGGAAAAGAAGCTACTAACTAAACAAGGCAGTCAAATCCACGAATTGGCAAGATGCCATTTTAGGGAAAGCAGAGAAAGTGGAGAGGCGATTACACATGCATGGAATCTGGTCAGACGTGCTTGCCTCAACGCAGATTTAGCACAGTAGTAACACCTATATTCACTCAACATCAATAAAGATCATTTACAAGGCGGTTACAACTTGGTTTGCATGAGGAATCTCCCACTATCGACCTCTTTGAATGATTCCCTTCATTGACCTTTGCATAACCACTTTTTTAGCCATTATGGTGAATGACCAGCTGGCAGAATCCTCTCAATTTAGTGGTCTCGAATCATATCTACATGGCAATATTAGTACGCATAATAATTGCATATCTGAAACTATCTTAAAGAACATTCATTAATCCACATGTAGAATTAACACATATAGTCCATATAACATGTCAATGTCATTAAATATTTGCAGAGATAAGATTAGGCCCAATGTATATGGTTTCGAAGAAATATCAACATTCAAACATCAAGATTCATGACAATTTTAGCAAATAGATCATAAATTCTACCAAAATTAAACCATAAACTAGACTCATCATCCCCCCCAACCTAAGGTTTTGATAGTCCTCCAGCAGGGGAAGGGTTATTCTTTTGCTTAGTCAAATCCCTAAAATTTCCAACTGCCAACTGTCCTACATCAATGATTATTGTGTGTGAATCAGGATCCCAATAGAACCCTTGATGTATGTCCAATATCTTTCATCTTTGTCTCTCTACAACAATATCATTGTGGTAAAACTTGTAATTTGGCACGGGCCACATCAGGATGGGTGGCTGAAAAGTCAGTGGAAGCCAAAATCATCCTTTTGTCCTCCAGATTTGTATATATCTGTCAATTATTTTACTTGTGTTGCAACATAGTTCTATATAGAGTGGGGCTCACATTGCTTTAGCTCATCAGTTAGGTTGTTCCATCTTTTTGACAGGTATCTCTTCATAGTTTCTTCTTTTTCTTTTGCCACCACCTCATATTCACTGTAAATTACTTCTATCCAAGGCATAATCCTATTACCATAGCTAGGTCTGAGAAGCATCCTGTGCCACTCCCTATAAATGTCCCCTAGATTTCTTGATTCAGCCCTGATGGGCAGAGGGATGTTGGATTCCAATTGCTTATAAGCCCCATATTGTTGTCCCCAACTGATCTCATTTTGTACCCAGGACATAAATTCCCTTAATTGGACATCCCCAACATATAATAGTGGATTCCAATCATGGTCTTGAGTCACAGCATAATTGTGCAAGTAAAATTCACACAACAAATTCTTCATCTCACAGGAAGCAATTTGATAAGCATTAAAAAATTCAATAGGAGTCTCAATAGAAGGGTTCAAACCTGAGACAATCCTTGCCAACTTAAAAGAAATATATTTCTCCTTCAAATGCAAAGCATAGACCCTTGGAGGGGCCTTGCATTCTACAATCTAGGGTACCAAGGTTTTCATATTGTCCACCTTCTTCTTTAAAGTAGCAATTTCTACATCCTTGTCTTCAATCTCCTCATCTTTCTTTTGAATTTCTTTCTTCAGCCTACATTTCTCTTCTTTCCATTCCTCTTCTCTTATTTGCATCTCTTTCCATAAATGCATATTTACCATGTGCATTGAAAAAGAATGGGGGTTATGTATTCCTACCAGCATTTTTCCTAGCACTGATGTTTTCTCTTCATATAGTACCAGTTGCAGGGATTCAGGTTGTTCAGTCAATTTTGCTGCAAGGCCTATTGTTCCTATTTTTGCTCATGTTGTAGGATCTCTTGCTGCAAGAAATCATGATTTTCCTCATACCCTTGATTCTCAACTTGTTCTACAATATCAACAAGATATGCCAGTGTTATGTTTGCTACTTTCTCAAATATATCCTCTTCCTCAACATTCACGTTCCCCATTGGAGCTTTTGTGTCCCCCTGTGATATTTCTCTAGACTTAGGGATTTCCTGCAGAGGCATATCAAAGGTTGGCCCAGCTGCTCTTGATTTCCTGGGAGGGCTTTCACATTTTTCTTTGGCTACAGGATGAACAATGCCAGCCTTCCGCTTCTTAGAGCTTGGTACTTCTTTTTTTGTCAGCTACTTTTTAGCTCTTCCTTTTCTTATTTTCGCTTCTCTCTTGTGCACCCTAGTTTTCATTAGGATTCCAAGTGGAACATCATCATCAGAATCTAGGGAGGAACTTTCTTTGTCTGAGTGCTCTGTCTCAGAAGAGCTAATCTCTATGGTTTGTTCTGCTACAGGAGGGTTTGCACTAGGGCTTGCACCAGAGGTTGAAGCACCAGGAATGGCTTCAGCTGCACTCAATCTCCTGCTAGACCTACGGGTTTGAGGTAAAATCCTAGGTCACAAATTATCAGGTCTAATTTGATCGATATTTATGAATTCTTCCCAAGTCATCTCAAATACATCATGCAAAGACTTCTCAACTAACAATTTAATCAAACAATGGTGGGAAACAGAATTGTCCCTACCTTTCTGAGTCCTGGCTACCATGATTGAAAGGTGCTAAAGTACATTTGGCACATTCATTCTCCTCTCGTGCCTCATGTGATTCAAGAGTTTAAAGTGCACGAAATGTAGATTTGACTGGCATCCTTCACAGGTGATATATTTTATGACATGAACAGCTACTTGCTTCCATGGCTCGGGTAGAGAGGTTCTTTTTGTACCTTGTTTGTCCACACTCAATGGAGGGTCGCTAGGTTCTGTAAATTCGGCCCTAGCTAACCTGGTGTCTCTGGAAGCAGGATAATTTTCACCATCGGCAGGAAACCCTATAACCTCTACAATTCTTTCTTCAGTAGCCAATACTTCCAGCCCTTTTACCATTGCTTTTCCCTCAAACAATGTCTAGGAAAATTCTAATTCAATTTCTTCATTAAAACCATTCGGCTTCATGAAATAGACTAACCAGCCACAATTTTTGAATTTAGCTTATGAAGGTGCATCCTGCAATAATATGTCATGAAGCTTGGGTTCATTCCTGATTAACCCACCTCCCATTGTCTACAATCAACAATCACTGCAAATTTTCCTTCCTGCAATACTGCCAAATTTCCAATGCCAATGTCACCTAAATTTTCCTTTTTTGTTTTACCTTTTCTTTCTTTCTTATTTACCTTTTGTTGACTTAAGATTATGACAGGATCAATAATGGCAGTAAATGAATAATAAAGGAAGGTTATGATGGAGAAAAATGGTGGAAATAGTTGGTTTCACGTCACACGTACGAGTCGTCATCTTACTAAAAAATCAAATTGGCTTGGTTTAAACTTGTTGACGTACACTAGTATGGACTGATATGTGGGAAAAGTACTCACATCTTTTCCCCCCAACCTAAATTGGATCATGTGTCCTCACATGCGAGGTGGTAAGGATGATTTGACAGGGATAGGGAATAATGACATGTTATGGTGAACGTCCATATTGATTCACAACAATTAAATGAATGCACTAAAGACAATTAATAGATAGCAATTAATGTGTACATACCTTGATTCATGGAAGATTCATTGCAAAGATTGTGGAGAAAGTATCGGTCGCCTTTTAAGAAATAAGTTGAGCAATTAATGAAAACGATGTGGAATGAGGTGAAGTGGAATGAAGTGAAGTGATGGAAGAGAGAGAAAGGTGGAGATGGATGGGCAGATGGGTGGATGGGTGAAGAAGTGGACTCCCACATAAGTGGAAGTCTTTATTACAACAAGTACATACCTTAATTATCCAAAAAGAGGGACACTAGGTCCACTTCCCTCGACCACAGGAAGTTCGGGTGTTGCATGTTGAGTGAATTGTTGTAGGAACTCCTCTTTGGAAGTTGGCTTGTGACACAATCTAAGGCAATGACCATTGACAGGAAGCTTAAATATGACTGGGTCAATAGTAGTGAGCTGAACAGCACCATTGGGGTATACTTCAGCAACCTCATATGGTCCTAGCCACCTTGTCTGCAATTTTCCTGCATTATCCTGATATCTTGAATCATAGAGCAAGGCCCAATCTCCTATTGGAATTTCTTGTCCTTGATGAATTTATCATGCCACCTAATTCTCTGATTCTGCACTACCTCTATGTGATGCAAGGTTTCTCTCCTCATCCCATCCAAAGCATTCAGCTACAAGATTCTTTCTCTCTGTGCCTCAGAGATATCCATCTCCAAGTCTATTGCAATCCTAAGAGTCTTATGTTCAAATTCAATGGGCTTCATGGTTGTTTTTCCATACGGCAACTCAAATGGAGTGAAGCCTGTAGTTGTCATCCAGGTTGTCCTATAGGCCCAGACAGCTTCTGGCAGCCTATTTTCCCAATCCTTTTTATGAACAGTCACTATTTTGGTCAGGATGGCTTTAATCTCCCTGTTAGTCACCTCAACTTGGCCATTGGCCTGGGGGTGATAAGGAGTAGACTTCATGTGTCTTATGTTGTACTCTTTGACCAATGTTGCAACAAGGGTTGATGTGAATTGAGCCCCCTGATCAGTCACTATCTCTCTTGGAACTCCATACCTTGTGAAAATCTCCTCATAAAGAAATTCAGAAACCTTATTGTCTCTTGCATGCTTCATGGCCTTAACTTCTACCCACTTAGTTACATAATCAGTGCAAACTAAGATATAAGACTTACCATTTGATGGAGGATCAATGGGTCCCACAAAATCTAGTCCCCATTTGTCAAATGGAGTAATTACTACCTGAGAGAAAAGTGGCATCTCATCATATTTGGTTGGTCTACCCATCCTCTAGCATCGATCACATTTTCTTGTATACCTTCTTGCATCCTTGTGGAGTGTTGGACAGTAATATCCTGTGTTCAAAATCTTCATTGTTGTCCTCTTGGCTGAAAAATTCCTCCACATGGTTCATTGTGGCATGCATGAAAAATATCATATGTCTCATCTTCTCTCACACATCTCCTCATGAGATGGTTTGGCCCAGTGTAAAACAAACATCCAACAATCCATGAAAAAGGAAAAGATTTTTCAATGAGTGCTCTTCTCTCTTTTGGAGAGAAGTGAGGAGGAACTCTCCCTGTGACAAGATAATTAGCTATGTCAGCATACCAGGGTGTTTACACACTAATGGAAAATAAGTGCTCATTAGGGAAAGAGTTATCTATGGCTTGATTGTCTTTTGATGTAGTCAACCTTGAAAGAAAATCTGCAACAACATTGGCCTTCCCTGGTTTATCCACAATGGTTATGTCAAATTCCTACATCAACAATAACCATCTTTCCAACCTATCAGTGATCAGGGGTTTATTCATGATATATCTAATGGTTGCATGATCGGTGTGCATAAAGATTTGATAGTCTGTTATGTAGTGCCTAAATTTGTTCAGGGCATAGATCACTGCCAACATTTCTTTTTATGTCACTATATAGTTGAATTCAGCTCCTTGCAAGTTTTTGCTAACAAAGTAAATGGCATTTTCAATAGCTCCTTCTTTACATCCTAAAACTGCTCCTATGGCATAGTTTGATGCATCTGTATGGATGTGAAAAGGAAGCTCCAAATTAGTCCTTTGAGTACATGAGCATGAGTCAAAGTTGTCTTCAAATCATAAATTGCTTTATCATAGTCTTTTGTCCATTGAAATTCAACATCTTTGGTGAGAAGAGTATACAATGGTGCTGCTATTTTTCTGAAATCCTTGATGAACTACCTACAATAGTCTACATGTCCCAAGAAACTCCTATCATATTTTTGTTTTGCAGGTGCGGGCAGATTTGTGATCACCTCAATCTTTGCAAGGTCTACTTGAATTCCTTTGTGAGAGATGTAGTGTCCAAGAACTACACCTTCCTACATCATCATAAAACACTTTTCATTGTTTAGAGATAGATTGTGACCTTCACATCTCTATAGGACTCTCTTGAGATTCTCCAATGATTCATTGAAATCAACACCATAGGTGGTGAAATCATCCATATAAATTTCCATGCAATTATGAGAAATGTTTGAAAATATGCTAATGACTACCCTCTGAAAAGTTGCAAGTTCATTGCATAAGCCAAATGGAAGTATCGAGTAGGAATATTTTCTCCATGGATAGGTGAAGGTGGTCTTCTCCTGGTCCTCAAGTGCAATTTGGATCTGGTTATAGCCACTGAATCCATCTAGAAAAGAAAAGTATTGATTTCCTGCAAGTGAGTCAAAAACTTGATCTATGAAGGGTAAAGGAAAATGGTCCTTTTGGTGGCAGCATTAAGTTCCCTATAATCAACACAAACTCTCCATTTCCCTCCTCTCTTGGGCACAATCACCAATGGAAACAACCACTGGTTGTCTAAAATGAGGTAGATAAATCCTACATCTAGCAATTTCTGCAGTTCTCTTTTTACAATTTATCTTAGTGTAGGGTTGATTCTTCTTTGTCGATGTCTAACTGGGGTGAAATCATCTCTTATGTAAATTATATGACTACAAATATTAGGTTATGATCCCTTCATCTCATGATAGTCCCACGCAAACGCATGTTGGTGGGTCCTCAATAAGTTTTCCAACAACAACTGTTATTCTTCATTTAGTTTGTTGTTAATATTTAGATATTTTCCTTCTGGCACCTGTACTTGTGTAGTTAACTCTATCATAGTTGCCTCATTAATATATGGTACCTTGAGTTCTTATGGAAGCAATGTATGGGATATACTTGTTGCTACAGGAAGTCCAGCTGCAAGGAAGAGCGGTTGCAGGTAGAGTGGTTGCAGGAAGTGTGTCTGCAAGAAGAACAGTTGCAGGAAGAGCAGGCAGAAGTGTCCTGACTGCAATAGCAGAATGAGAAGATGATTCTTTCTCCACTTCACAATGATTCTTAATGGTGTTATCCAATACTTCATCTTCATCTTGAAGCTGCATAAAAGAGCTTCTACCTAACATCATGAGTTGTACCACAGAATTAACTTCCTCGGCCTCTTCACCAATATGTGGCCATACAGGATTATCCTCATCATGGGATGATTGAGCATGAGGATAAAGAGCAATCTTTTTGGTGCTCTTCCCATTAGAAATGGTCATGTCTCTTGTCCTGCATCCAATATATACATCTGTTGTTGCTAACCATGGCCTTCCAAGAATAATGGGATACCCGTATAATGTGGCTTTAGGAGAGAGAATCATGAAATTTGTTGGGTACTCTCGTAAGTCTAGAATTACCACAAGATCCTCTACTATACCATCAGGCTTAATAGTAGAACTATCATCAAGTTGCAGGATAGTAGGAGTAGGTCTCATGCTTGCAACATTTAGTTGCTATAGGATAACCTTAGTCATTACATTTATTGATTCTCCCAAGTCAATCAGAGCATTCTTTATTTTGATCCCATTTATAACAACTCCTACCACTGGACTACCTAGGTCATTGTACTTAGGAACAGTCGCTTTCCCAAGCATGATGTCAGCTAGCTATCCCACCACATGAACCGTAGTGGGGTCTTTCTTCTTCCTACCTGGATTCTTAAGGCATGCTTCCTTGATATCCTTGTCATATATTGGAACATCTTTTATGGCCTGAAATAGGGGTATCTGGACACATATATGCTTCAGCTGATCTATAATGTCAAAATTTGTGTCCTTTTCTTCCTTCTTCTTGGCAACTTCCAATCTCTGAGGAAATGGGGGTTCTTGTTCAGTCTACTTAACTGGGACTAGTTTAGGATTTTTAGGTGCACTAGGCTGAATGGGGGTATTCAAAAGCTCCTCTTCTTGCACAAGAAGCTCAGTGATAATGGGTGTCGAAGGAGCTGGTATAGTAGTTCTTGAACGCAAGTGGATATCACTCACACTCACATCATATGTAGGGAATTGATTTGAAACAGTAGAGTATACAGGCTACTGTTGTGGTTTGTTATTTGGATTGGGTGTGGGCTAAGCTGGTAGCTAAGTAGGTTTAGGTGGATTTGAGCTTGAATTAGTAGGAGGCATTAGAGCAGGTTGTTGGGGCTGAAAAGGTGGTTGCATGTAGCTATTTGGTCGGTTTGACCATTGTTGTCCTCCCCTCCATTGATTTGTTTGCTGCCAATTTCCTTGAAACTACTACCAATTCCCCTAAGGTTGCTGCCATTGGGGTGGAGATTTTTTAAGATTAGGCCAAGTATTTGGAGGGTTAATCCAAGGTTGTGGTGGATATCCTCCATAGTTGAATGGATATGGGAGTTTCCATTAGTTATCAAATGAATAAATATTGAAATATGGGCCAACAAAAGAGAGTGGATCTGGTGACATACCTTGTCTTGGAGCCCAAGGCCTCCTTTGTGCAACATAGTATACTTGATCATCTTCAATCTAAATTGTCTTGAACTCGGGTGCAATTTACTTGCTTTCAATATTAGCTACCATCTTGCATCTGCAGTCCTTCTTTTGTTTGCAATGGGGGAAATACTCTGCAAATGTTGTCTCTGCCTCCTCTTGTTTCTTACTGGCCTGAAGTGTATCTAGATAAGTAGCTAGATTTTTTATAATGTCTTGCTTGAAATCTGTCAGCAAATGAGTAATCTCCATTCTTGAAACTCCATTGGTAGATGACTTACCCATGGAAGATTGGTAAGCTCTCCCTTTCTTTGAAGTTGTCCTAGAGTAGTTTTAGCATATCTTCTTGATATCCTCCCAAGGAACTTGGGAGATATCTCCTCCTCCCATCAGGTCCAAGGCATCAGTGCAGCTGTCATTAATTCCTCTCAGGAAAAGTATCTTTTATGAGTCTTCATTAAGTGTATGATGTGGAGATTTTTGCAGGAAAAATAGAAACCTTGCAATGTAATCCTTCAGGCTCTCATTTTCTTTCTGTTGCATCCTAAAAATGTCACCTCCTCTCATGTCACTTCCACTGCAATACTCCTTGTATTTCTTAATGAATTTTGTCTTCATGTCATCCCATGTCTCCATAGTATCTCTTCCTAGGCTCATGAAGCATCTTAATGCAGCTTCTTTCAAAGTGGTAGGAAATAGCTTAAGCATATGGGAATCAGTGGTATAGTCATAACTCATGCAGATTATATCAAACTCGAACAAGGTGTCAGGATCTTCTATGACAAGTCCATAAAACTTGGGAAGGACTGAAGCTGATGCAGGAGCATCCAGTGGTGTAAGGGCAATCTTACATCACCCAAAAATAGTTAAATTTCAAGTTTCTCGGTTTTTAGATGTTTTTACATTTTTGGATACCCTTTTCGTCATAATGAAATTCTCAATTTACGGTTTTTATTTTCTATTCCTAGGTTGAAAGATATTGCAATTTTAGTTTCCCAGATTTGCACCTGAAAATCTTTTGAGTTAGATTTGAGGCACTTAGAGTTCCCAGAATGGCCCTGAAACTTTCTAAAATCGGCGTAGCGAATTTTGAGCGCGTTATTGACTTCGAGACCTTTCCAACGGTTCAAATGGTTCGCGAATCAGAGCCCCAGATCAAAAGTTATGGCCCCAGGAAGTTGGCGCACTTTCTAGAAGATACAATTGCAAATGTTCTTTTGAAATTTGAACTTCAAGTTGTAATTTTTCAGCACCAAACCACCTAAACTCAAATTTGAATGTTGTTTTGGCTCCAAACTAAAGAGGAGCTCTATTTATGGGCGGGTTTCTAATTTTTGGGTAACTTGGGGACAAGCTCGCATATTGCGAAAAGGTGATTCTGTAGCTTTCTGTAACTTGCATGTGTTGTAGAACTTGGGGATTTGAGATCCTCTACATGTAATAAGCTCCATTTTCTGAATAATAAAATTATTCTCTTGTTTGTGGGTTATTTTCTAAGTCTCAGGTTGCGCCCTCATCAAGTGGTATCAGAGCAGGTTTTCTTGAGCGTGTGGACAGATCGTCGATCGTGAGGCAGTTCATACCAGGACCGTGGTTGTGGGTTGAGGTCAAGAAAGATGCCTCCAAGAGTGATGTCTGGTAGGCGTGGTGGTGCCAGAGGTGGTCAAGGCGGTAGAAATGCTGGTGGAAGAGATGCACTGGCAGCCCTCCAAAGAAAGATTGATGCGTTACAAGAGCACTTGAGAAGAGAGTTAAACCTGAGGGAGGAAAGTGAGGATGAAGGAGAGGAAGAAGGTTCAAATATAGAAGAGGAAGAGGAAGCAATTGATCAAGACCAAATGCGGCTAATAAGGGCCATTTCAAAGATCGGGAAAATACCCAGAGCAGAAGTTCCTAGTTATTCTAAAAGTCTGAACCCGGAAGAGTGATCGACTAGATCAACGAGCTAGAAGAATATTTTGAGTATGAGGAAATAGAGGACCCAGATCGAGTTAAGTTTGTGAAAATGAAGCTGAAGGGCCATGCCAGATTTGGTGGAAAGAGGTCCAGTTGGAAAGAAATCGAAGAGGAAAAGGAAATATCACTCAGATGGGATCGCATGGTAGAGGAAACCGAAGAAGCAAATACCAAGGATTCACGAAGTTAGATATGTTGAAGAAATTACAAGGGTTGAAGTAAGGAAGTTTGATCTTGAAAGAATATACCAAAGATTTCACAAGATAATCATCGAACGGGCCACACAGAGGCCAATAAGGAGAAGGTAGCCCGACATCTTAATGGGTTACGACCAAGCATTTAGGAGGAGTTAAGCCTAGTTAGAATGACCACCATTGAGGATGTGTATCAGTTTGCTCTGAAGGTGGAAGAGAAGTTGAACAAAAGACTTGATGGCAAGCAAAAAGGATGAGGAGGTCAAAGTGGAAGGGGCAATGGAAGACCTTCAGGAAGCCGAAATGATGATGAAAAGAAAGTGAAGATGTGGGTACCAGCTGAAGCCAAAGGAATGACAACTTCTACCGCCCTCGTGATCAAAATAGTGGTGATAAAAGAGGTAGAGGACAAGGGAGATATAGACAAGGATCTGGAAGAGGTGGTTTCAGATGAACGTGTTTCCAGTGTGGTGAAGAAGGGCATCGAAGCCTATGAATGTCCACAACACCAAGGAAGGGCGTAAAGCGCCGAAGGGGTCAGCGGAAGGCGCATGCAGATGAGGAGGCCCAACTGAACATTCAGATGATGCTAAAAGGGAGAAGCCCAGTGATTAGGAGAGCTCCGTGACCGAGGAAAAGGAACCGTAACGTAAGAAGAATCGCTTTCGCACAAGGCAAGCGGCGAAAATGTTGTGATGTCATTATTGATGGTGGGAGCATTGATAATCTAGTGCCAGAGGAGATGGTCACAAAATTGAAGCTGAAGAGGGAAAGACACCCACATCCGTATCGGATTGCCTGGTTGCAGAAAGATCACAAAGTTTTGGTCAATGAGCAGTGCCTAGTAAAGTTCAAGATCGGGAGCTACCATGATGAGGTACTCTGTGATATCATCCCCATGGATGCATGTCACATGTTGTTGGGGAGGTCGTGGCAGTTCGATAGGCGAGCTATACATGATGGCTATGCAAACACTTATTCCTTGACAAAGGATGGGGTTCGTCACAAGTTGAAACCCCTGAAGGAGACTGAAGAAAAGGTATGCAGTAGTGCTAGAATTTGTTATGTAGATGGAAGAAAAATTTTAGAAGGTATGAAGCATGAGCGTGTGTGTTATGCATTGATTCCTATAGTGAGTAATGAGGATAGTGAGAAGGTTCAAGAAGTTTCTTCTGAGATGTTGATGAGTTTCAGGATATTATTTCTGATAATGTACCTTAGGGTTTACGACCAATAAGGAAGATCAGTCATTAGATTGACTTGATTCCTGGAGCCAGTTTGACAAATAAGGTAGCTCATAGAATGACTCCAATAGAAAATGAGCAGTTGAACGGTACAAGTTCAAGAGTTGTTGAGAAAGGGTCGATACGGAGAGTTTGAGTCCATGTGTAGTACCCGCAGCATTCAGCACCAAAGAAGGATGGGGAGTGGAGGATGTACGCATTCCCCGAGCCATAAACAAGATAACAATCAAGTACAAATTTCCCTTGCCAAGGATGAATGTCCTGATGGACTGTTGGAGTGGAGCTCAGTATTTCATAAAGATTGATCTAAAGAGTGGATATCACCAGATCCGAATTCGAGAGGGAGATGAATGGAAGACCGCCTTCAAGACCAAAGAGGGCCTATCTGAGTGGTTAGTCATGCCTTTTGGGCTAACCAATGCACCGAGTACATTCATGCGGCTCATGAACGAGGTACTAAAAGAATTTCTCAAGTTTTGTTATTGTGTATTTAGATGATATTTTGATTTTCAGTAAGATCGCTGGATAAGCATCTCGATGCATATTCTGAGAGCCTTCTCGTGGTTAAGAGAAGAGAAATTGTTGATTAAACCTAAGAAGTACAGTTTTGCAAGAGGGAGTTAGTGTACTTGGGGTTTGTTGTCTCAACAAAAGGTCTCAAGATGGACCCAGAGAAGGTGAATGCTATTCTAGAATGGCCTACCCCAAGAACTGCTACCAAGGTGAGATCTTCCATGGTTTGGCTAGTTTTTATAGAAAGTTCATTAGAAACTTCAGTAGTATTTGTGGACCCCTGACTGAAACAATGAGAGGGGATAGAAAAGAATTCAAGTGGAGCACTAGAGCGGCAAAGAGTTTTGAACTATTGAAGTAGAAGGTAATAGAGCAACATGTTCTAGCCCTCCCATATTTCAACAAGAGGTTTCAGGTGGATTGTGATGCCAATGGATGTGCCATTGGAGCAGTGTTGAGCCAAGAAGGTAAGCCCATTGCCTATTTCAGTGAAAAGTTAAATGATGCCAAGAGAAAGTATTCTATATATGATCAGGAATTTTATGCAATAGTTCAAGCATTAAAGAAATGGAGACATTATTTGTTGTTGAAGGAATTTGTTCTATATACTAATCATCAGGCCTTGCAGTACCTAAATAGTCAGGGAAAATTAAATCAGAGGCATATGAAATGGGTAGAGTTTTTGCAGAGTTATACCTTTGTTTTGAAACATAGGAGTGGGAAATCAAATAGGGTTGTAGATGCCTTAAGTAGGAGGTATACATTGATGACAAAGATGCAAATTGAAGTGGTTGGGTTCAATGAACATAAGACACTGTACGCAAAAGATCCTGATTTCGCAGAGGCTTGGAAAGCTTGCAAGGAACCTGTTACAGTGGATAGGACAAGGTGGCTTTAATTTCATAATCCAGGATGGCATGTTATTTAAGGGAAGTCAATTGTGTATCCCAAGGAGTTCCATGAGGGAGAACCTGATAAAGGAGAAGCATAGTGGAGGAATTGCAGGACATTTTGGTCAGGATAAGACCATTGCCATTATCAGTGAGCATTATTATTGGCCTCAGTTGTCACAGGATGTGAAGAAGTTTGTACAAAGTTGTAGGGTATGTCAGATGGCTAAAGGAGTGAGCAGATACAGGCTTATATCATCCCTTACTGCCAGAGAGGCCATGGGAGGATATAAGTATGGACTTTGTTCTTGGTTTTCCAAGGACACAACGAGGGAATGATTCAATCTTTGTGGTGGTTGATAGGTTTTTGAAGATGGCACATTTCATTCCATGTCGAAGACCCATGATGCAGTCCACATTGCTGACTTGTTCTTCAAAGAGGTGGTGAGGCTACATGGTCCGCCAAAGAGTATTGTTTCAAATCGCGACACCAAATTTGTGGGGTACTTTTGGAGGACCTTGTGGAAGAAGCTCAAGATAGAGTTGAAGTTAGTTCTGCACACCATCCACAAACAGATGGGCAGACAGAGGTTGTTAACATGAGTCTGGGTAACCTACTGAGATGTTTGGTAGGAGATAAACCCAAGGGATGGGACTTGATCTTACCCCAGGCAGAATTTTCTTACAACAATTCTGTCAACAAAAGCACTGGTAGATCACCGTTCCAGATTGTGTATGGAGGTAGCCCCAGAACAGCTCCAGAATTGAGGAAAATGGACCAAGAGAAGAAAATAAGTGCTGAAGTCGAAGATTTTGTAGAGCACATCAAGAATATACATGAGAAGGTACGAGAACACATTAATAAGATGAATATGCAATATAAGGCTAAGGCAGATCAGAAAAGGAGGAATAAGGAGTTTCAAACTGGCGATGAAGTAATGGTCCACTTGAGGAAAGAAAGGTTTCCCTTGGGAACCTATAACAAATTGAAGATGAAGAAATTTGGTCCATGTAAGATTTTGAAGAAGCATGATTCAGGGAATGCATATGAAGTAGAGTTGCCTTATGGAATCAATATTTCCCCTATGTTCAACATTTCAAATTTGACAGAGTATCATGAAGGTGGAATGGAGGAAGTACTAGCAATAGGGTCGTATGGCATCCCAGCACCTACTTCAGAAAGGGAGGAGATTGAAGCAATCTTGGATAGTCATGTGGGAAGGAGTACCAGAAATAGGCAGTATGAAGAATATCTAGTGAAATGGAGAGGAAGGCCTATGGAAGATTCATCCTAGATATCTAAGGTAGCGGTTGACCAGTTGGGTTTTCCTCAACCATCTGAGACATGACGGGTCACTTCTCAAATTACCCTGGGTGTCTGATGTAGGAGCATCCAGTGGTGTAAGGGCAATCTTGCATCACCCAAAAATAGTTAAATTTCATGTTTCTCATTTTTTAGATGTTTTTACATTTTTGGATACCCTTTTCATCATAATGAAATTCCAAATTTATGGTTTTTATTTTCTATTCCTGGGTTGAAAGATATTGCAGTTTTAGTTTCCCATATTTGCACTTGAAAATCTTCCCGAGTTAGATTTGAGGCACTTAGAGTTCTCGGAATGGCCCCAAAACTTGCCAAAATTGGCATAGAAAAATTTGAGCGTGTTATTGACTTCAAGACCTTTCCAACGGTTCAAACGGTTCACGAATCAGAGCCCCGGATCAAAAGTTATGGCCCGGGAAGTTGGCGCACTTTCTAGAATATACAATTGCAAATGTTCTTTTGAAATTTGAACTTCAAGTTGTAATTTTTCAGCACCAAACTGCCTAAACTCAAATTTGAATGTTGTTTTGGCTCCAAACTAAAGAGGATCTCTATTTATGGGCGGGTTTCTAATTTTTGGGTAACTTGGGGACAAGCTCGCATATTGCGAAAGGGTGATTTTGTAGCTTTCTGTAACTTGCATGTGTTGTAGAACTTTGGGATTTGAGATCCTCTGCATGTAAGAAGCTCCATTTTCTGAATAATAAAATTATTCTCTTGTTTGTGGGTTATTTTCTAAGTCTCGGGTTGTGCCCTCATCAGAAGCAGTGATATTTTTGAGGCTATCTACTTCATTCTGATGAGCAATGGGGAAAGGAAAAGTTGGTTGGTTAGGTCTGTTTCTATTTGCATCACCCATGCCTACTTGATGTAGTTCCAAAGCAAAGAGATTCTCAAGCTGATTTTGGTCTTCAAAGGAAACTTTAGAGCTAGTCAGATCAGGAAATGCATCAACAAAGGGGTGTGGATCTTCTTCTTCTTCTTCTCTTGGCAGGTTCTGATATTCAACTAGCTGGAATGGATCAGGATTGTTAGGAAGGAATCTCCCATAAGCATCTCTTCTCCTTCCTCTATGCATGCAGTATCAACCCACTATCAGCCAGCTCACACAAAAAATTGGTAAAGAATAAGGGGGTTCATTACTTCCTAAATGAGGGGTATACTAAGAACAATTTTCAGAAATACTACAACAAGAAAAACTATCAATGACTCCAAAGAACTCCCTAGTTTGACACCATCCCCAGCAATGGTGCCAAAAATGTTGACCTCCTACAATGATCTAACAACTAAGCCCTTATAGCTGTGATTCAGAGATTGGACATCTAAACTGAATAGTCATTCAATCATCATGAAGGTGAATTTAACTTGTCAACCCAGGGACGTGAACTTGAAATGGATTAGCACAGTATGTGCACTAAGGATCCAAAGTAGCCATATTCATTTTACAACTAAGAAAAACACAATGTTGAAGGTAGATTGCTTAGAAGGAAATAACATAAGTGTTGAACATCAACCAACAACTATGTTAAGCTGAAATGCATGACAAAAATGAAAATATGAGCAAACAAATAGGAAACTACTTTGTCTGCTTTGGTTGCAAGAACAGTCACATAATGGAATTCTAGTGGCTGCAAGAACAGTTAGTGCTAGATTCTTAACTAATTACAGAACATAAAGTAATAACTAAACTAAACTACACTAAAGGATGGAATGCTCACCAAGTGGTCCCCCTTGGATGAGTATCCTCTAAAACTAATGTAAACTCAAATGCACGGACTTATAACTTCATCTTATTCATTGGAAAACATGAGTACAATAGAGCAGTGTAACTGTATTACTGAAAAACTAAGAATGCAAGTACATCATCAGATCACACAACCTTCTGAGAAGGAGCATGCGACTCTTATTTATAGGAAAATAAGCTACTAACTAAACAAGGCAGTCAACTCCATGAATTGGGAGGATGCCATTTTAGGGAAAGAAAAGAAAGTGGAGAGGCAGTTATGCATGCATGGAATCTGGTCAGACGTGCTTACCTCAATGCAGATTTAGCACAATAGTAACACATATATTCGCTCAACATCAATAAAGATCATGTATAAGGCAATTACAACTCAGTTTGCATGATGAATCTCCCATCGTCGACCTCTTTGAATGATTCCCTTCATTGACCTTTGCATGACCACTTTGTTAGCCATTATGGTGAATGACCAGTTAGCGGAATCCTCTCAATTTAGTGGCCTCAAATCATATATGCATGGCAATATTAGTACGCATAATAATCACATATCTGTAGCTATCTTAAAGAACATTCATTAATCCAAATGTAGAATTAACACAGATAGTCCATATAACATGTCAATGTCATTAAATATTTGTAGAGATAAGATTAGGCCCAATGTCTATGGTTTCGAAGAAATATCAACATTCAAACATCAAGGTTCATGACAATTTCAACAAATAGATCATAAATTCTACCAAAATTAAACCATAAACTAGACTCATCACCTAGATCTATGGATCCCTCAATGTATCTTTCCATGTTGTTTGTCACATTGTATTTGGGGGAAACCCCTTGCCATTATGTAGTTTATTTGGAAACATATCATTGGCATAGGGATTTCCAAATAAGCTCTTATGATCATTTGTTGAATGACATTTATCATTTTTCTACTTTAAAGTAATTGCTCACAACATGGTATCTAGTAATTTATTTAAAGTGGGGGCATACATTGGCATTATTTTTACTTCACTTTGTTCATAGAGGTTGAACTTAGTGATGCATTGACATTAACACTTGGAATATTTTTGCTTCACTTTGTTCACAAAGGTTGAACTTAGTGGTGTGTTGACATTTGACATTTGAAATTTTCTTGGCTTCACTTTGTTCACAGGGGTTGAACTTAGTGTAAGCATTGACATAGAATTTTGATCATTTTGTAGCACTTATCAAGGTTATCAAGGAGTATAACTCTTCATATGGTTATGGGTACACCTTGTAGACCTAGTGTGTGTTTCTCATTTTTCTACCATTTTGGAAGCTCTCCTAGTGAAAAATGGTCCTCACTAGCCTATGTGTCTTCCTAATTGTATGGTTGCTAGCATAATACATCTTGTTATCCCATACCCCTTTTTCCTTTTCCTTGCATTTATTTTAACATTGTATGTTTATGTATCTTGTCTTGTTGCATATCATGCATATGTGTTCCTTTTGCTTATGTTGGTTTACCATGGGATCTTGGATCTTAGGGACTTGTCCACATCCGTGATCGCTAGTCATCATATATTTTCAACATTTGTACAATCGAACCCCTCTTGACATATATTCTCTACTTTAGTGTGAGTCTGAGTGTAAGTTCATACTCTCACTAAAGTGGGGGCTAAATGTAACATAGAAAATTGTATACCTTTACAATTTCACACTATGTTTTGGCCCCTTAATCTATTGGACTTAATTAAGCTTCTAATTTTCCAAATAATGCATTCCAAAGCCTAATTTTTACCATTTTCCAAATGACAATAATTGAAAAAATGCATCCAATCTTTAAATTATCCCCAACTTTGAGTGTCCTAAAAATTTGGGTCAGGAACCATTCACGCATGGCCGAGTGGGTCCCCCTTCTTAGACAGGACCCAAATTCAAATATGTTGTTGATGGTATTTTAATATCCAAAATTCAAATATGAAGTGTCAGCTTTTGGAATCTATTTTTTAGGAAATTAGATAAACACCTATAAATACCTAGTATTTTGATCATTTGAAACTAGAACACAATAAGGAGCAATAACTCGCATTCAAGAGTAGCATATCAATCATTATTACAACAGTTCAAGACCCAACATCATGTCAAATTTTATGTGTTCATGTCATTGTCTTGTGAAGGCTAATATTGTTGTAGGTCTCTAAGCATTCAAGCCAATATATCAATCAAGATCTAAGACCTTGAAGTGGTGTGTATGACTTCAATCCTTCAAGGAAGCCATTGAAGGGTGGTGAGTTGCAACATTTTGTTCATTCATCATTTTCTTTCTTTCAATTAAGGTTTTATCATTGATATTTTCCATTATGGAAGTGGGAACAGTTACATGAGGTTTGACTAAGGTAAACCCCATATGGCACAACATTTTTCTTCTTTTTGAATGTGCAAGTTACAAATTTGATGAGGATTGAAGAGATCTTGAAGGAAAATTCTCCATTGTTACATTTGTTATCATCAACCTTGTCAAGACACAAAAACTAAATTGTCAAATTTATTGATGGCATTCTAATAGTGGGAAAAGTGGGAATCTAGAGCTTAGATCCAACACCAAAGGACTACAAAAATAGTTCCAAGATCTCCTATCAAATACCCAGTCACATAGGGGTGACCCAATCCTACTACAACAATCATATCCAATTTTTGGTGATAGGTACACATTAGTCTGCAACCCCTAGATCAACCTGCAAATTATTGTTTCAGTTTGTTTTCTTTTGTGAAATTGAATTTATTGCATTAGATCATTTGGTTTAATTAAGTCAATCATTTCAAATCATTCTCAAATCATTCTTAAGACTCAAAAGGATTAGATTCAAGTCTAATTGACTCACCTTGGAGGTTGAAAGTCAATCTATGCACCTTGTTGATTTGTGTCCTAATGAAATTCTTAGAAATGATGGAATTAGCCCTAGGTTATGAGTACTAATTTTAGGGCTACCCTACATTTTTATGTTTCAGCAAGTTCTCTTTCATGAAACATTTTGGGATGCATAGCTTTCTACCCTTGAATAGTAGTCATTCTTGAAGCATGTAGTCCACCCATGGACTTATATCTTTACTTATAGGATCTTTACAAGCTGCATAAGCTGCCCTGAAGTATGAATCCTCCTTGTACATGTCTTTCAAGGTATTAAATCCTAGTATATTCACTTGAGATTACTACAAAATAATATTTCTCCTACTTAATGCATTTGTAACTTTGTTAGATTGTCCACTTGTATGCTTGATAACAAAGGTAAAATTTTGTAAAAACTACATCCATTTTACATGCCTTTGACTTAATTTAGCTTGAATATTAATAAATTGTAAGACATGGTTATCTGTATACAATACAAATTCTTTAGGCATTAAATAATGTGTCCACTTCTTTAAAGTTTGGGCAATGGCATAGAACTCTTTTTCATATGAGGAATACTTATTTTTAGCATCATTAAGTTTCTCACTGAAGTAGGCAATTGGCTTACCTTCTTGTCTCAAAACAACACCTATAGTGATCCTAATAGCATCACATTTCACTTGAAGCAAGGGTGTCGAAGCACCACCCCCATTGAGTCCTAACAATAGTCCCAACATTGATGGGTTCATACAGGATATAATTTCTGAAGAGTTGGCCAAAGCCCAATAAGACACTAATGCAATGAAACTAGTTGAAAAACATCTAGAACCCAACCCAGATCAATAATTCTTGTTGCTTGCCTAACAAGGAGCTATATTTCCCCCCACATTCAACATAATGCATATCCAAATTTTCACTAATAACATTCCATCCCTAACCTTGGGGGAAACTAGTTCTAATAACAACATACCACCTTCACTACAAGCAAACCCAAACATCACTACTCAAACCCCAAACAATCCTCACATTCCACAAACCATCGTTCCTACTAATTCCACATAGGTGATGGTACCACCCATCCATACTAAGGCTCTCATATTCTCTATGCATATTACTAACCCATTATACAATATTGCATCCAATCAAACTATTGCTTCCACCTTGACAATTAATCCACATACATCATCACAACTATCTCACCCTTCACAAACACCACCACTTAATAACTTTAATCCATTACACCAACACCCACCTAGTAACCCTACCAATACCTCAACACCTACATATAACACCCATGATTCCCAACCACTAACATCCAACACTCATACTCATGTACTAGGCAACCAATACACTAATTATTAGAACTACCAACATATCAACCCCAATCCTAATCCTAATATGCACACATATAATCTAAATACTCAGTAACACATCTCCACTCAAAACATCATGGCTTCACAGAAATACAATCATCCTGCTAGAACTACACTCCTCCACAATACAACATCCCTCCATAATACTAAAACTATTCACAATAATATGTTAATTCTAACACATTTGGTCATGCTTACAATCCCCAAAACCCTCCACATGGTCATCAAAATCTATCATCACCACATCATTCATCCACCTACAAAATCATCAACGTACCACCTACAACATATCCCAACAATCTAGCTCTTCAAATCAAAACTTTGCAACAAAAAATTGCCAATATGCACGTGGGGCCACAAAAAAATAGTTACACATTAAAGACATATGCCCCTACCCATTTGACAGGACTTTATATATGCCACCCTTTCCACATCACTTTGAAATGCCAAAATTTGATAAGTACAAAGGAAAGGAAGACCCTCATGATCATATGAGAGAGTTTTATGTAGCTTTTTTAGAGGTGATGCATAACAATACTTATCTAATGTGTCTCTTCCCAAGAAGCTTAAGAGGGAAAGCTATGGAGTGCTTTTATCAACTACTTATAGGAATAAGAACCTAGAATGAACTAGTTGACAAGTTTATCTCACATTTCTACTATAATATGGAACGTGAAATAATAATGATTAACTTATGTACCAATAAAAAAATAATGGAGAAACATTTGCCTCCTTATAAAGGTGGTGAAACTTAGCGAGTAAAAGTCCATGTTACATCCTAGAGAAACAATTGGTTGAAATGTTAATTCAAAACATGAACACTAAAGTAGGGTTCCACTTGAAAATGTTATCTACATATTCTTTTGATGAATTCATCGAGAAGGGGCTTACTATCGAGAGAGTCGTAATTGTTAAAGGAATTATTAAAATCTTAAAAGAAAACAAAGACTATTCAAATGAAAAATCTTGTTATTAAAACAAAAAAAAATGTCATTAATAATGGTGTTGTTGATGCCAAGATGACTCCTCATGCTCAACCCATCTTACACATACAAGCACCAAACAATGCTCAAATCTCAGAAAATTTTCAAGATAACACACAAAGAGCACCTCCTAAACAAAACAACACTCAATGGAAATATACACCATTAGGTGGACCTATTAAAAATTAGTTTAAGCAAACATGATAACACTCCCAGAGATTAGATAGTATGAACCATAGGTTAAACTTGTATGGTGGAGAGACACAAATTTTGGTGACTATCATAAAGCAAAGGGATTTACCACTAAAGGTTTTTATAAATTGAAGAATCTTATTCAAGATCTCATTGACAATATAGAGATCATTTTTGAAGATCATCCTGAAAATTCATCACAAAATAATGATGTTAATAATATCCATACATCACGTAGCGAAATATTAGGCATATATCAAGATAATCTTTATGAGCATAATCAAAACCAGTTACCTATGTCTAGTAATGGCCATAACATATGCACCTCATTTGACTTCATAATAGGTCGTATTGAATAATTGCATCCACAAGAAGCCTCCATCTCTCTTCCCATTCCTTCATCCCTGAAACCTTTGCAACATCAATCCACATCATCTTCGTCAATCGACTTATCCAATAATAACACCTTTTAATATTTTCCCCAAGGGCTATCAACAATAGATAATCCACTGTGTGATACAAATCCAATCCATAATCATGAAATTTTAGACCAAACACCATCATTCATCCCATCATCCATCATACTCACTTCATATATTCCTATTCCAAATCCATTACCATCGTGCCCACATACTAAGGATACCCAAGAGTCATTTATTCCTACCACACTATCAGAACCCAATCTATGTCAAGAACACTATCTAAAGAAAATTAGAAGTCCCTAAAATGAATCAAGATCAAGTTATTTAAATCCTACTGACTCATCCTATCCTTGATCAAGATCCCATTATCCCATCTCATGTCATCCATTATCCCAAAATAAAATTTTATCCCATCTATATATACCAATAACCTCCACTTCCATAGATGAAAAACTTGCTTATGTTGGACACATGGATGATCTCTCCCTTGTTCATCCTGAACTAGAGTCTTTTTCTCTAAGTATATTTGAGAATGATGAATCAACAAGCATAAAAATAGACAAAACACCAGTATCCTATCAACTTGGATCACTCACTTTTGTCAAATCCAACTTTCTTCTTGATGATAAGATAAACACCATTGATGATTCCTAGCAACACAAAGAAGAGTTAGCATCTTGTTATCAAAACAAAACATATCCTTTTGCAAACAAAATCTATCAAAGAATGTGATATAAAGGAAAGGGATAAGGCCTACATGAACAAGGTATCCTAGAACCAGTATAATTCTTTGATAACCCTAAATATCAAGGACTTGGTTATTCATCGATTGAGAAATCTAAGAATGTTAGTGATATCTCCATGATACTAGGGGCAACTTTATCTAAAGAAAACATCAAAATAGGTGCTATGAATAGTCATTACAATAAGGTTGTTTCCAACTCTCCTCTAATTCACATCATTATAGATGATCATTCCCAAATCCTTCCATCCACTAAAGGGGACCAACAAGATAAAAATAATCTTTGCAAAGAAAAAGATCAAAGTCAAGCTATTGAAGCTAATAAATTAAAAAATCAAAATGGACACATACAGTCATAATGGATCTCAAGGAAAATTAGATCATGCAAAGCATCGAATCAAAATCCAAATCCAAAAGTAAATAAAACTATGGATCCATATCAAAAATGATCTTGCATCTATCAAAAGTTTCCACCAACTTTAAAGCGAACCTCAATGCCAGCACATAAAGGGTCTAAAATAGTTTGTCCCAAATACACCCAAAATTCCCCATCTGTACTCCATTTTCCACAACCTAAAGTTTGGAATTTAATAAAAAATCCTACATCCAAACTACCAAGTAATTCATCCATATCTCACATCCCTCACCAAACCCCAATATTTCACATAAAATCCAAAATCCCACATTCATCATGTCTTGGCAACAACACATTATTATAATGACTCTAATGGAACTCTATCACGATGTGTACATTTAGATAAAGCCAACTCTAGTATCAAAGAGGATCACAATAACATTCACAGGCTATACACAAGTGCTCTTATTTTGATAGAGCAACTCCTCAAGGAAAGACATTATTGGCACACTATAACAACAACATCTACATCAACACCACCAAGTGGTCCAGCAAAAAGTAAAGAGAAATAATCTATCCAATAGTGAAAACTATTCTTATGGCATGTTGGACAAGTACCATGATGAAAAATTAGCAAACAAATGAAAAATTTCATGTGTAAAATCGATTATCTATGTGTATCAATCAAGTTGGGAGCATCTTATCTCGTGCATAATGAAATTAATCCTAACACCACTATCCATCAATTTCATTTCATTTTGTCATCCATCTTGATCTTGATAAAGACTAGGGGCATATATTTCAAACTATGCTTTTGGGAAGACTCTTGACATAGTCACTTTGACCATATACTATCCTATGTTGTACCATCACCTACATAGCACTATCCAAATGTTTAATTTGGGTCATACATGTTATCCTATTACAAGACAGTCTTTGGAAGTAAAATCTCTTATCCTAGATCTATTTCCATAATTCCCATCCTCCTCATCCTTCACATAGCCATTTCTATCGCACTGGTCCATTTGTCCAATCATAGTGTCCCATACATTGCTAGATGTTGAGGGCAGGTGATTACATCCTACTTTGGAACAAATCTCTAGATATATGCCTTCTAGCTCACCTAATGATCTGAACACCTATTCCAAAAAATCCAAAAGCATCAAATATTCTAAAAAAACTAAAACCATCAAATAATCCAAAACCATCAAATATTCCAAAAAAAATCCACATTGAAATTTTCCAAAAATACATAAACAAATCACAACATCCTCTCACTGTATCCATTATAAATTTCCATTTTTTGGACATGACATTCAAGCATGAACAAACTATGCAATACCTGAAGACATTGTGCATTCATGAAACAATCACAATTAAAGACTCTTGATTAACTGTCTACAACCTATTGATCTATTTCCAAATCATCTTACACATATTATCCAATAAATCATGCCTTAACGGATGCATCCTTTCTACAATAGACATTATCCACTTTAAGCAAATATCTTTTGGCAAGAAAATATGATAGTTGTTGATCTATTTGGTCTTTGAGTCTTTTTATTACTTGATTTATCTTATTGTCTTATTCCAATGTTCCTCGAAGATATTTCAAAATGATTAGAGAGAGAATGAGGCAAGGTCATTGCTTTCATATGTTGTGTTTGTGAATTGTTTTTAAGTGTTGGTATGACACATATGATCCTTGTGTGCATCCAACTAGCTTCAAGCATTAACAAATCGGTCTTTTGTATACAAGGTCATTTAAAACACCTTTCTACATAAGGGTTATCATGCTTTGAAGCTATGTTCCCTTGCACATTCTAAAAAGGTTCTATCATGTCTAGTATATTTAAAGACAATCCTTGTTTTTTGTTTCTTCATCTATAACAAAGGATACCATGGTAACCAAGGTTTTGCTCAACTTGGTGTACATATATCCATTTGCCACAATAAGCTCTATGATGATACAAATAAAGCAAAAATAGAAAGCAAAAATCTATCATTTTCATACACACCTACATCAATCTATCACTACCAATCTAGATATTCCTAATTCATTTCATTCATCATATATGATGTTGCGTGACATCGATCAATACTAACCATTTCCAAATTTTACCTAGCATACACAAATCTACCTTTTCCATTTGACTCACCCCCTAATATATCTCAACTCCCACCCCTTCCATGAACCAATACACATTGGCATCATGATTCATTAACATATTTCCCTTCCCTTCCTAACTATTCACCTATCCAACCTACCCTTCCCAATTAATTTTGACACACCTATTCAACCCATCCATCTGTCATACATTTCATCCTCCCTTTTACCATAATTTACCCACCTCATTAAACCTTAAACCCCTCATCACATCCCAATGACACCATTCATGGTCATTTGCACCCAAATCATGGTCAAATGTGCATATGTATTCAACATTTGTGCCAAATATCAATCACTTTCAACAAACTTTATAGAAATTGCTCTATTTTAGTGAGTCTTTGCACCATTGTCATGCTCAATTGCACCATAACATTGACATTAAAGCCGTCCATTTCATCACATACGCCATTCATTACATCATACAATCCATTTGAACATATCTGCCCTTGATTCAACCATTTGCACTATGCTTTTAAACATACGTGCTCTCCATTTGTGAATTGTCTATACAGCCATAGACTGCACATTTGACCGTATTTATTAATTTATTGAAAATCAGAATACAATATGTTTTTTATTTTTCAATTAATTAATAAATACAGTCAAATGTGAACCTGATGGCTGGATGCCCTCCATTTGGGACCTCTTTACCATTGCACCATTATTTAAATCATCTTGCGCCATCCACTACTTCGTTTAAATCATCTTGCGCCATCCATTACTTCATTACCTTTCGTTAAGAGCACTAGCAATGACATTCACCATCTGCACCAACATTAATATAATTTGCACAGTAAAATGCACCATATCCGTAGAATTTAAGAGCATTTACACAGTAAAATCCATCATTTGCGCCTGCTATAAAAAAAAGTGTCAAAAACCATTATCAAATAGCACTGAAAATATGATCAAATATACGTGTTGTCCATATACATTTGTGCCCAAATCGTTACTTTCTGCGCCAAAATATTCAACATGTGCGGTCAAATCCTAATCACATGCGCCTTTAGAATGAGCATTTGTGCCTATCAATTGGTCAAATGTGCCATGATATTGCGCAGAAAGCTTCCAAAGGTTGCATATGTGTGTATTTTGGGCACACATGCGTAGATAGCTCTCACAAAAGCACCCAGTTATCATTCAAATGCGCCATAATTTATCTCTAATGCGCTAGGAAATCCATCATATGTGACCCCCTTATTGACATATGCGCAATTCTGATTGACAAATGTGCCATTATTTTTGACAACTGCGTCGGTCATTTCATCAAGCGTGGCCTCTGTTCACACATTCGCGCCCCTACAACTGGCGGAACCACTTCACAATTGCGTCATCATTCCAAAATTTGTATGCATGCAGAAGGCAAAGGGCCATTTTCAAGTTTGAATGAACCATTTCATGGACATTTGTGCAAGTTTTATGCTCAATTGCGCCATGTCATGGGCGGAAAATTCACCATCAACAGAAAATTCACCATCAACAATTTACTGTGGAAAAATTCACTGCCATGACAAATCTATCACAAGTAAAATTCACTCATGGCGGTGAATTGTTGGCCATGAATTTTCCATCTGTGATTTACTGGCAGTGAATTTGTCGTATGCCATCATGGGCAATTGTGCACTCCATATCTTAGCACAAATACAATATAACATTGCTCAAATGCATGTTATGAAAGCATGTTTGCTTCATATCCTTGTGCATGTGCATGCTATTATTGCGCAATGGCCTCATATCCATTGGCGAGTGCATGCTAAGATTGTGCAATTTCATTATATCATTGTGTATATGCTTCAATAGAATTGCGTAGTTGTACCATATCTTAGTACATTTGCATCACCATAGCCATTCGCAAATACTTCATACCATTACGCAAGTCAACTGAAACCTTTTGTAAATGCATCATATCCAAGCACATATGCTCCATCATCTTTGCAAATGTACCCAATGAAACCATTCTCACCAACTCCACCCAATGAAATCATTCTCACCAACTCCACATACATCTAACATTAACATGACCCCTCCTCCGTCATCTAAATCTTTCTTATCCTAGACGCTTTTTGGAGTAGGCCATTTATTTTGGCTTTGACCTTTTCCTTATCCATCTTCAAGCCTTCTTGTGATATAACAAATCCTAAGTAGATCAGCTATGTCTTCATGAAAGTACACTTCTTAATATTGATTAGTAATTTCTCTTTCTAGAGCTTATTCAAAACCAATCTAAGACATCTAAGGTGCTCCTTCTTTGCATGACTATAAACTAGAAATCAACTATGTAGACAATGAAAAATTTACTTGTGAATTCCTTTAGTACCTCATTCATGAGTCTCATGAAGGTTCTTGGGGCATTTGGCAATCCAAATGGCATCACTAGCCACTCGTAAAACCCATTATTTGTCTTAAATATTTTCTTTCATTCATTACCCTCTCTCTAATTCTTATTTGATGATATCCATTTTTTAAATATAACTTTAAAAAGTATCTTGCGCCACTTAAACAATTCATCACATCATTACTTTGAGGTAAAGGAAACCTATACTTGATTGTGATTTTGTTGATGGCTCTTGAATCTATACACATTCTCCAACCTCCATCCTTTTTTGGACTCAACACTATTGGAACAACATAGGGACTTAAACTTTCTCTTACTATCCCTTTGTTTAATAATTCTTGTACCTGATTCTTGATTTCTTCATTTTCCTTTGGATTCATCCTGTAAACTGCCTTGTTTGGTAAATTGGCCACCAAAATGAGATCTATATGATGGCTAATGCTTCTCATTAGAGGTAATTCATTGCGTAAGTCATCCACAATAATATCAACAAACTCACTTGACAAATCTTGAATTTCCATAAGCAAATCAATCAACTTTGTGTTGGTAATGACTACTCGTAGCTTGCTAATTAATGCAAAACTTACCTTATTGTTGATTTGGTTTAAGATTTTTTTACCACTAACCATCAACACTTTAGGACTAACCTCCTCAACTGCATTGTCATATTTTAAAGGTATGAGTGTGTGTTTCTTTCAATCTTTTTTAAAAGTGTAAGTAATTATCCCATCGTGAATTGCTATCCTATCGAATTGTCAAGGCCTTCTTAAGAGAACATGACAAACATCTATTAGCATAACATCACATATCACCTTATATTTATAACTCTATATTCGAATCCCCACTTGGTATTGTTCATTTACCAATACTTGATGTCCTTTTTGCAGCCAAGACACCTTATATGGAGTTGGATGCATTGTCTTCTTTAGGCCTAGTTTATCAACCATTTCAATAGACACAAGGTTGTTAGTACTTCCTCTATCAATAATAACCTTACAACATTTACCTTTAGTCTTGCATGTGGTTTTGAACAATGTATTTCTTTGAGCAAGCTCTTGAATTTCTTTGTTAGGATTTAACAAGACTCTTTTCGTGAGTAATGACTCTCCAACCTCAAGTTCATCTTCATGAATAAGTGATTCTACATTCTCCTCTTCGGCTTGAACAATATGTGCACTCTCTTGGCTTGTTGTAGGATTCTCTAGACACTCATAAAATCTATGACCATATTTATTACATTTAAAGCATTTTCCTAAAAGCCCTTTACTTTTTCCTCTTGGGTACGGTCTTATACCTCTAAAAGAATCATTACCTATTGGGAATTGATGATATGAGCTGCTAGCCTCTTCTTTTTGAATTTTTAGCTGACCTTTATCAATTTCTTGTCCTCTACCTTTGAAACTTTTACCTTTACCCCTTTGATTTTGTGTTTTTTTTTGGATAGTTTTTTCTCTACCTTGAGAGCACACTGATATGCTTCTTCAACTGTTCTTGGGGACAAAAGGTTAATTTCATCTTAGATATTGAATCTCAATCCATTGATATATCAAGCCATCTTCTTAGGGTCTTCTTCAATATGACCACCTCTAATAGTCAACCTATAAAACTCTTCTACATAATCCTTTACTAACATTTTTTTTGTCAAATATTTTACACTTTCTTGAAAAGACCAAGTTGATAATCTTTGGGCATGAATTTACCTTTCAATTTAGCCACCATCTTGTTCTAGCTCTTGATCTTGGGCTTTCCTCTCTTTCCTCTTTCATCTTGTACTCCATCCCACCAAAGGGATGCATGACCCTTCAATATGGTTACTACAAAATTCACCTTCTTGTCATTGTTACCGCAATTTTGGTTACACCCTTCCAAAACCATGTCCGCCCTTAAGAAAATTTAACTATATCAAAGATGTTGCCTTTAAACTTGGTTTTCCAAACTATGTCGAGCATCGATTGATTTTCCATAACCCCTTTCCTACCCAACTGTCTAGAAAATTTAGCTAAAGTTTGCTTTGTGTTAGTCTCTTTGTGAAGTTTTAGAAAAGTGTTGGGTCCCAGAGTGGTTTTCATAACCTCAGTGCACATCAATAGAATAAAGAAAAGTAAAGTGAAAATCAAGCTACTTTGGAGCTTTTGTTAGGTTTTGAAACCTTTTTCAATTCCCGACAAGGTTTCAAAAACCTAACTCATCCCCACAACAAACTTTATGTTTCAAAGGACTAAGTGTGCTCCTAAAGCTCTTTCTAAGAGACACTTATTAGAAAAGTCCTAAATTATTTTGAAGCTAGTCTCAAGTGGATTTTGTGAAGTGGATGATGGTTTTGTTTTTGGAACTAAAGTGGACTCCGAAGGAATTTTAGAAACCCCGCCTGAGCTCGGCATTTATTCATTAAAGTTATTTTGAATCATCATCTCAGTAATTTGAAGGTTCATTCAAAGGATTCAAATAACAATACCTAAAGTAGAACACATTGCAGAGATGATATTGAGCTGAAGAATGAATCATTAACATACATTGCAGCTATGAAAATAAAAAAAGTGCATCACGCGAAAATGAAAAGAATGGAATTGAAAACAAGGAGCCTAAGAATATTGCATCACATGAGACAAATAAAATGCCAAAAAGAATAAATATATATTCATATTATCATCTGTATTATGTGCAAAAGTAGGGGAATCTTAGTACAAGTTTTTTTCTAAACATAGAAGGTGAAAATGAGAATACGGATGCCCTCCACCACCTCCTGGAGCCGCTCAATCTATTCAAGCAAGAAAATATTTTCATTAAACTCCACGAAATGGGAAAAGGTGTCCATCATATTTCACTCTAGCCCAACATGGAGTAAAGCAACCGCTTACTTTGCTTGCTTGTTCCTCAAGGCAGTGGTGATGCAAATGGCTTCTCTTACCAGTCCAACATGTGGATACTCAGTAAGGTTTCCTAGAGTAGGTTCAACATAGGGAAAATGTGTTGGCCTCACTAGACATTTGATAGCTTTGGCTCCCCATCCCAACTTCCTAGAGGTGTGAATGATGTTATATAAGAAATGCTCCAACAATACAAAGTTATGCACATAAACCTAGGCCACAAAATTTTCTCCAATAATATCCCTACTCACGCCCTCCTCTATGTCACTATGAATCAAGAAAACCTCCCTAAGTTGGTCCGCAACCAATTGCCTGACTGTGGTACACTCTACACATTCAATCAAAAGTAAATCACTCTTGGAGGTAGCATCACTTGAGATGCTTAACATGTTTTAAACAGCAATTGTCATGATGAAGAATAAGAGTGCCTCTATTTGATTTATAGAATGGAAGGGGTAAGCTAAAAGATTTCACTCGAGAGTGATTAATAATGTAAGGATATTGTTGAACGCCTAGAATATTGAGAGGGGGGTGAATCAACACTCACTAAAATTCATTAACTTTATCAATTTGAACATTCATTTAATGCATCACACTAAAATTGTAGAAATGGAAAGGGGCATATAAAGCATGCATCACATTAAAGAACACAAGAACACCATATTTACGTGGAAAATCCTTGAAAGGGAAAAACTACGGTGAGGATTAGCTCACAATATATTATAACTGACTACAATGTTGATATAGAGAAGTGGACTCACTGTCCAAAAAAAAAAAAAGAATGGCTCATTGCCAAGGGCTCATGCCCAAAATATAAAAAGATAGAAGAAAGGGTGGCTCATACCAAAATGAATTGCTAATAATGCATCTGCAACATGCCTAAGATACAGTTCCAATTAAGCTCTGAAAACTAACTTAACACACTTCATACTTCACCACTACACCTTTCACACTTCTCTACATTAGATCTCACACACACTCTACACTGATTCCAGAATCCTCATTCGCACAATGAATTAACCTTGTATATATACCGCAAACAACCAAAACATCAACTAGGTCCGCCTAATTGCATGAACCATGTAACACACAACATGTCGGCTCAAAAATTTAACACACACACTTTGTGAAATAAACCAAAAATTGTATAACACCAAAATGGGTCGGCAAGTCCTATAATTACTCCCATAAATCTGCTCCTTATATACTTCAACTTTGCACAACCCCAAAATCTTTAGGTCGGCACCACATAAGAAAATTGGTGAAGTCATAACTGAATAAACCAACTTTTCATTCCTAACTCGACATGCAAACCACCAAAACACTTGCCACTTGGAGCACACATACTTTTGACACATGTAAACACTCCCTGAAAACCACATAGCATAACATTCATTTGTGATGGAATGCGGAGCATTCCAACATACACTCTGCAACAACTCTACCATTACCAAGCCTGATACTCTATCAACATTATCTTCAACTGTGGAAGACATACAATCTTAAAACTTTGGGTCTAAACACCTTCAATACACATCATCAAAACCTCAAAATCACATGACCAAATATTGCACGATGGAGCAATGCGAACCACAAAACTAGTTCACTATAACACTGAAATTGCACTCTGAGACTTAGCCAATTATCTAAAACATTTGGTCTTCTCTGGACCCAACACTTATGCATATGTACAATGGGTTGACATCAATGACAACACCATACACATCCATACACCATCATTCTCATGTTTCCAAAAATCTCCCCCTTTTCCATTTATGGAAACACACTCTCATTCTCCAAAACTTCTCAAACTACTCCCCCTTTGACACCAAGGGCAAAGGGCTCACTATATCACTCTCCCTAACAAATATATATTCAAGAGAGTATCTCCCCCTTACTACTTATCTCCTATACTCGACATACTTCTCTAACAATATTTCCCTTAGGAAATATTTACATCAAAGTGGCTCCCCCTAACAATGTTATCCATCAAAAATGACCAAAAATGTACTGCAACACTATCCACTAACTCTATATATGTACATTGAAATAAAAAAAATTGCATATATAAAATAGAAACGTACACCTTCAACTAGCTAAGGGTAAAATATCCTTATTTAAGACACCTTCAATTTGGCAAGGTGTGCCTCCCAGTCTCTCTTTGCTACCTCTCGGTCCTTCTTAGCGAATGCAAGCATACTACATTGACTCTCACATTGAGTATGGAGGTCTTCTCCTTCAACTTGGGAACTAGGCACCAAATTATTTTGTCGCACCTTCTCTGCATCCACTAAAACTCTACTCAAAGATATAAGCCTTGCACTTACCAAGTGACGAAGCTGACTATACTGCATTATGATCTTCTCTTCTTGTTTTTGCAATAGGAAGAATTTACCATGTAGATTCGCAATTGCTTCCCTTGTAGCACCATCTGCATCATTTACTGAATCATAAGCACTAGAGGCCTAAGCAATTTTTGAATCAATTGAGTCCATTTGATCTTTTATGCTCCTTGTAGAATTAGGCCATTTCAAGCAAAACTAAAACAAAACTTTAGCTTCTTCTAGACATTTCCGGACTTCTTTCAAGTTGCCTTGCAACTTTGCATGTGCAGCACTACATTTATCAGAAATATCGGCCAATCTCTTATCATTGACTTATTTTCCATTTCTTTTTCAATATTCTTTTAAACTAGTAGAATAATCCATGAAAGAATCAAGCAACAATTTCAATTTATGTACACCAAATAAATAATAATCAATAGTTGCTCTAGGAATGTTGTCTTGCAACACCTTTACTGCTTCTTCGACCATTTCTACACTCTTCTAGTTTGTATGAAGTATTTCCTTCCTTGCGGAGGCATCAAAATCATCACCAAGCTATAACTTATGTAGGGGTGAAATATTGTTCATATCTATCTGACCTTGTTGCATTGGAATCTACAAGAGTTGTGTAGATACCACCAATTCAAACTATAACTACATATCTAGTAGATCTTTTAATGAATCTTCAAAGGTTCCAGAGGATTCACCAAAAGTTTTAGCACTTTATCCTTCTTTCTTCTCACTCTTCTCCTTTTATTCACTGCTAGAACATGCTTCAGCATTCTTTCCTTCTTCTAAAAACTTCTCACTATTTGGAGGAGGAAAGTTTTCATATTTTTGTGCCTTTGTCTTCTCTAGGACTTCTTCTTTGTCTTATTCTTTCTGCACATTATCTTTCTCCATATCCAGAGGTGGAAAATCTTCTTCATTTTGAGCTTCCTCTTTCTCTAGGACACTCTATTTGTTATCTTCCTTATCTTCTTCAACAACATTCTCCACAACAGGAGGGGAATTATCAGTGACCATGTCTTCTTGACCATCCTCATACTCAAGCACATGCTCATTTTTTTCAATCATAGGCTCATTACTTTCTAGGGTAGATGATGAGGGCGCAGCCCGAGACACAGAAAATAACCCACAAACAAGAGAATAATTTTATTATTCAGAAAATGGAGCTTCTTACATGCAGAGGATCTCAAATCCCCAAGTTCTACAACACATGCAAGCTACAGAAAGCTACAAAATAACCTTTTCGCAATATGCGAGCTTGTCCCCAAAAAGTTACCCAAAAATATTAGAAACCCGCCCATAAATAGAGCTCCTCTTTAGTTTGGAGCCAAAACAACATTAAAATTTGAGTTTAGGCGGTTTGGCGCCAAAAATTACAACTTGAAGTTCAAATTTCAAAAGAACATTTGCAATTGTATCTTCTAGAAAGTGCGCCAACTTCCCGAGGTCATAACTTTTGATCCGGCTCGATTCGAACCGTTTGAACCGTTGGAAAGGTCTAAGTCAACGCGCTTGAAATTTTCTATGCCAATTTCAGCAAGTTTCAGGGCCATTCGAAGCTCTAAGTGCCTCAAATCCAACTCGGAAGATTTTTTAATGGGAAACTAAAACTGCAATATCTTTCAAAGGAATAGAAAATAAAACCGTAAATTGGGAATTTCATTATGACGAAAAGGGTATCCAAAAATGTAAAAACATCTAAAAACTGAGAAACTTGAAATTTAACTATTTTTGGGTGATGCAAGATTGCCCTTACACCACTGGATGCTCCTGCATCAGTAGATGTATCATTCTACATTTTTTCTTCACTATCCAAAGACATTCCCATCTCTTTTGCAAGTTCTGCAACTTTTTGCACTCTCATTCTTGAGTCTTTCAATGTCTTCTTTGTCTCTACTCATCAGAGTACCAACTCTTTGTTTTGTCTTGAATTTCTTATTATACAACTTAGACAACTTAGGCGCTCTATCTTCAACTGTAAGAGAAGAACCAATCTTCTCCAAGGAAAATGTCCTCATCTTAGCATCTTCATCAAAAGCTTATTTCCTTCTAGCACGCATAACACTTTTAAGATCATCAGGCAATTGATTCTCAATTTCACTCAACCATGTACTGAATGTTACCTTATATTTTACAATAGCTTCTTCTATTGTGGCCTTATCCTCATCATTTGAATCCAAATACATTTTAGTTGTCTCTTCCAAGAGACCAATTCTACAATATTATCACACCCAATTGTGTATTTCCCTATTTACTATTACTATGCTAGGGTAAATTATTGCATGTGTGAATGTAATTAGAATTATGATTGAGAATATATGTGCTTTTACTTTGTTATGAATGAATGTTTATTTCATTTAATGTTATGTGATGAAATGCATATATGTGAAATGGAAGGTTATTGAATTGGATATTCTAACTATGGAAAAATATTATGTAAATGCATATTTTGTTGAATAGTTGACTACAATGGGAATGTGTTAGTTGGATGCAAGTTCATGTTCAATCCTCCAAGTGCGAGGGGAAGTATCACTCAGGAGAAGAATTTGGTCGGGTAACTAGTAACGTAACTTAATTGAGCTTACACACATACTCACAGTGGAATGGTTGAGTCAAGTTATTGTGTTGTGAATTGGTAACTCATCCTTTAGTATGATGTGTTTGCATTAGTAAGGGTCTTGCTTATTGTTGAGTGCATTCTTGGATGATGTTTATGTGTTTGGAGATTTTGAGTTCTTCCTTATATTACTATGCTTGATTGATGAGGTGAACATATGTTAAATGTATATATATGTATGCATATGCATGTCGACGATAGACCATACTCATGAAGGAACACATACATGAGAGTACATAGGTAGACGTACCTATGCATGCTTATGAAATAGTTTCTTATGAGCATGGTATTATCGAACAGACAATGCAACATGTATGTACATATGTATATATACATCACACGTATATTTCCTATCAATAAGATAGTATTTGTATATTTGTTTGATTGTGCAATCAAATGTATATATATAAGATATATACATATATAATGTATATGTATACATGTGTCGATATATATGTATGTGTAACAAATGGAAATATCCATATGGATATATCAATATATGTATAGGTATGTATACATGTACATAGAGGTATATATATACAATCGATATTATTATATGAATGTTAATTTGATCTTATTCATTTGAATATCAAATGTATACATATTTGATTGAAATGGAATATATATAGTAGTATATACATATACATATATATATATAATACATAGCATTGAGGCTATTCATTGATATATGTGTGTATATGTATATATATAAATATATATTTATATATATGATTATTAAAGGTCGATTTGTATATACGTTACACAAATGATAAAGGCCGATATGGAGTAATAAGCCATGGTCGATATCATACAAAATGCATCGCTATTTTATAGTAGTGTATTACTTCAAACTTGGAACGCATTTATCCAAAAGGTAAAGGGCGATGGAAATATTTAGCTTGATGTGCAAAGTGAATTAAATGCATGTTAAAAGGAAATAACAAACAGCAATAACATATTGTTCAAACCATGGATTTGAATGTTATTTAAGTGGAGTTGATTCATCTTCCTCTGTTGAATAAAGAGACTATGACCAAGTCGACATA
Source organism: Sequoia sempervirens (assembly GCA_007258455.2). Lineage (NCBI taxonomy): Eukaryota > Viridiplantae > Streptophyta > Pinopsida > Cupressales > Cupressaceae > Sequoia > Sequoia sempervirens. Next base: position 36,023,201 of record VDFB02137365.1, read on the forward strand.
GAATATGTGTTGCCTGTAAATAGGGGAAGTTGTTTCTTTGGATAAACCATGCCAAAGGAATAGGTAAAATGCTACAACTTGGCACCATTTTATGAATGCTCTGTCTCTACAGAATTCTATCATGTTAGCAATTTGATTCTCATTCTTTAAGCATGTGCATGTTTAAATTATTCTTAAGTTGTTGTCAAGCAAAGGAGGTCAATCTATAGAATACCAAGATGATTTTTCATTTAGATTTCTACCATGTTTTTGTTGTGAGAGGTGAGTCGTTTTGCATGTGAAGTGGTGTTTATTGGTACACCTTTTATTTTGGCATCAATGTCTCAATATTTTGTATAAATAGATGGACTAGCTCTCTCATTTGGGATGCACAATTTTGCAAGTTTATTATGTTGCAAATACTTTGAGAGTTGTATTTTGTGAGAGCTTAGAGTTACTTTCTGAGAGCATAGAGTTATATTGTGTAAGAGGTTATAGTGAAGAATTGCTTTGAATAGATAAAGTGAAGCTAGTGAGCTATAGTTGAAAGGCTAAGAATCAAGTCAATTATTTGGATCAAGCGTATTACAGGAATGAGGATCTAGTCTTCTCTTATTTTTCTTTATTTATGAAAGAATGAGTTTGATTGCTTTGTTTGAATTGCTTGAGAATACTTGCATTAAGGAATCATAACATTTTCTTTAGAAATTAAAAGAAGTTGTTTTATGTTTTTCTATGAAAGTGTTTGTATTTACTCCATAATAGGAGGGATTGTTTATCATTATTATAAGTATACTAGGTATGATGAAACAAGGACAGCTTAAGGGTTATTCGTTGCAAAGTTATTTGATTATATTAGATAGCTTGTAAGTTACACCTGGGATTTGATTATCCATTGAAGGGAGGGTGACTTGTAGTAATGCTTTGTGGGTAGAAATACCTTTGAGTTTATGGGAAAGTGATAGGTCGTTTCTAGGGTTAAAGACTACCCATGGAAGGAAATACCTATGCATAGATTATAATGGCCTAAAGTCAAATTGAGCTTGAGTAGTGTATGTGAGTAGGATGACTATCACTCAAAGTACTGAGTGAGAACACTTTAGCCAAAGTAGTGTGATTGTCTTTGGCTCCACTGTCAATTCACCATGATCCATTTATGCATGCTAGTTCAAGATTGTAGGGTTTACAAGTTCTAGTCATGTAGGACACAACACTAAGCTCAGAATGGTCATCATTATGAGGTTACTCCACCAATCTCTTCGTCAAAGGGTAGGACCATCTATCATATAATAGATGTGTGGGTGACTGCATTTGAGTCCATGGTTGGCAGAAAATCATTTGGGTGATGATTCTCCTCCTCAGCAGGTGACAGAAGACCAAGATTTGAAAGGAGATTCTTGGACCATCTATATCTATTGCTTTGAAGCTCGGTTGAGCTATGTATGTACTTTGTACACAATCTTGGAAATATTATAATATGTGGAATATTATTTTGGAATGGAATCAATGTTGATTATTGTTATGACATCTATGTTCATTTGTTCTCTATAAAGAAAAGAATTTTTTTATGGCAATGGTTAAGTTACATAGTTTATTTACTTGAAAGTGAAAACTTAGGAAATTTTACTTGAGTGAATGATTGGCATGTTACAAATATTATTAAACAAAGCGTCTAACTTTAAGGGATTGTGTTCTCTTACTAGAGGGGCCTTTTCTTTCTTCTTTCCCTTTCCTTTAGGAGATTTTCTCCTTCTCCTGACTTCTTTTCTCTTCTGTGAATAATAATTTATTTATTTTCTTTCTCTACTTCCTTCTTCACTTCCAGTGTCAACTATATCAAATTTTGTTCTCTTTGCACTTGTCTCTTCCTCGAGGGCTTGAAACTTCTCTTTCAGGTCAACTGTGGTTTATCTTCTTCCTCATCTTCTTCGTCTTCATAGCTAATTTACTTTTCCCTAGTGGCCTTTTCTTTTCTTCTTCTCTTAGGAAGCATTTGTTGCACAAAGGGGCCAAATGTTTCTTTCTTCTTTGAACTTCTTACAAGCTTTGTTTTGGAGAACTTAGGAACAGCAGGAGAGGGGGTAGAGGTCCTAACTGGCCTTCTTGTTCTTGGAGTACCCTACAGAACAATAGTTGTAGTTTTGGACTTCTTCGTAGAACCCTTAGGTGTGTTCACCATCTCCTCCAACTTAGTTTCCAGCTTCTCAACACTCTCAGCTACATCCTTCTTCTACTTTTTCAAGTTCACCTATTTGGATTTCTCTGCATAAGTGCCAAACCTTTCCATAGATGGATCTCTTGGTTTGCTTAACATGATCTCTACAAGACTGGTAAGCTTTGCTTTAGTAGCCTCATATCCAAGTTCCGATATCCAAACTGTTTTGGGTTCAACTGCTTCCATAATGCAGTTATCTCTACTAACCATGAAATTTATGTCCTTTTTATAATTTTCAACTACAGTTCTTGGAATTTTGTACCTTTCTTGAATTTTTCCCTAAAATGTCTTAAAAAACCCCACAACATAGATTTTTGGGTTTCTAGGTCTCCTCTTGCTCTCTACCATCCTGATGATGGATCGCAGAGTGTGATCTGAAACGTTGATGCAAAAAACTCCAACACAATCTAATCCAAAAACATGTCTGAACTATAACATGGATTGTGGAAACTTTATATCATTAATTATCCAACCATACAATGTTCTTTTCTCTAAACACTTCTCTAAGAAATTAAAATAGCAAACAGATAACTAAGGTATCATATTAGAAGGGGTACCTTGATTCCTTGGTCTTATGTAGGTTCTCCATCAATCGTTGTCTCAAGAGCTCACACAAATCTATGTTGATACTTTCCTTCACCATTTGGTGAGTTGTGTGAATAGTGGTAGTAGAAACTAAATTCTCCCTATTTGTATAGAAAATTTTGTAGCCAATCATCATGGACACATACTTCACCGTCAGATTATCAATATATTTCACCATTAGGGCACATTTGTCAAATTTTGCATCAGTGATCTTCATCACCATTTCATTCTTTATGACCTTCAATGTCAAAATTGGTCCATTTGAGCACAACCTTGTAACCACCTTAATTTCTTTCTTATTTATCATGTGCAACATGTCCAACCACTTGAACTTATCATGAATTCAGCTTAGAATGTATTTAACCCATTCATCCTCATAGCAAAAATTGGTGAAATTGTTCCACACATCTAATTTCTTCTCTATCAAACTCTCATACTCGGGTTTCAATTCAAAATCATCTCCAGTCAACTCATTCACCCAGTATTCTACTATCTTCCCATGATCATACTCTTCCATTTTAGTATGAATATAGATCCGCACATGCTCTATGTGCATTACACCCTATGAATCCTTGAAAATGCTCCTTCAAGATCCAATTCCATAGATTTAAATGGGTGCTTCTTAAATTTAGGTCTTGGTTGTTCCATAACATTAATAACTTGAGGGGTAAACACTTTTGAACCTTTCTAAAACTAGGATTTTGCAAGAAACTAATAAATACCTTGTGATTCTACGCTACTAGAGGGTTTTGCACAACACACCATAATCATGCCAATTTTCCTTTGCTCTGCTCTTCACTTCAATTGCTCATTCACAAATGACTTAAACATATGTGAAATCACATATAAAGACTTTTTTTATGACCTAAAAATGCATTGATTTCAGTTGATAAAGTTAGGTCAAAAAGTTGGCAAACCTTCATTGTGTCATCATAGGCACCTTCAATCACTCTACAAGTCTCCACAATAAAATATTTTATATCAAAAATACCATCAAAAAATCAACCATGTCAATCTACACATGTACCAGTGTGTTGAAAGCATCAACACCATATCTTTGGTGAGGGCTTAAAGATCTACTAAAACTCCCCTGAGCCAAAGCTCTTCATCTAGTTTCCAAAAGAAACATATGTACCAGGAGCTAGCACAAACTCTCTTTTCACCTTATTTTCTTCTTTCTTCTTCCAAATCTTGTTCATTTCCTTCTTCATTTCAATTGGATCAATCTTCTTTATCAGATCAGTCTTCTTCTTTGAAATAGAGGGTTTCACATTCTTACTTTTGTAAAACTTAGCTATGTCCCGATTTATTTGATTTGTGACATATGACACCTTTTTGTTGAACAAACTTAGTTCTTTCCCTTTTAGATCTACATTCAAAAGCAGTATTCCCAAATCCATTACATGTATAACAGTAACCATTGAAACATCATACCATTAATGTAACCATTCATCGTCTTACTTTTGCATTCACTAGCTCTGTGGCCAAATCTATTGCATGTAAAACACTGGCTAGAAAAGGATTGAACATTTTGATTCATTTTGCTTCTACACTATACAGCTTTATGTCCAAAATTATTACAAGAATAATAGTAACCATTAAAGGATGAATACATTTATGCAGTAGATTATCTAATAGGAGGCCTTCTGAAATCTTTCATCTGGTTCCGGACTCATCTAACATTGCTCTTCTTATCATTCTTCTTTTTAGCATTGTTTGAAGTCTAATTCTCTTTTAAACTTTCTCCTTTTTCAAACACTGATCCTTCTTTGTCCTTAGAAGCCTTCTAATTTGGAATCCTTTCATCAAGAACGATGGAGCTCTTCTTGAATTTGTCTTCTTGAATCTTTTCTTTCTATAGATCTGATCTCAAAGTCACAATCTCTTGTTCAAGCTTTGAACATTTTGTAAACTTGTCTTTTAGTTTGGCATTCAGGTAGTCTTCAATTATTTTCCCTTCTTCAACTTGCACTTTCAAATTAGTGATTGTCTCATTTGATTGCTTCAGTTGCTCATTTGTTTCCTTGAATCTTTCCTTAGCTTTCATGAATTGTTCCCTCAACTTCCTGATACACTCATCTACATCCTTAATATTCTCTTTCAATTCTTTGTTCTCACGTTATGCTTTATCTAGATCATTAAGAGTTGATTTGAGTTCTCCTTCCATATCAACTTCACAATCTTCTTCTGTAAACCCTTTAGGGATAATCTCTTTTGAGGGAATAGGATACTTCCTTGTAGCCATGTGTTCATCCTCCAAGATCTACCTCAGGGATCAAGTTAATAGAAGGAACCAAGCTTTGATACCAATTGTTGAACACCTAGAATATGAGAGGGAGGGTGAATCAGTATTCACTAAAATTCATTAACTTTATCAACTTGATCATTCATTTAATTCACCACATTAAACTTGCAAAAATGGAAATGAACATATAAAGCATGCATCACATCAAAGAACACAAGAACACTAGATTTATGTGGAAAACCCTTGAAAGGGAAAAACCACAATGAGGATTAGCTCACAATATATTATAACCGGTTATAATGTTGATATAGGAAGGTGGACTCATTGTCCAACAAAAAGAGTGGCTCACATACATACATTACCACCTTACATCCATATTCAACGCCACTCATTATAAAATTTTAGTTTTATTGTTAATTCGGGCTTGGGACTTGACTAAGGTACAAGGAAGTCCTAAACTTCAACCCCTTGCATAGCAAGCTCTATGGTGCTCCTTATGACCACTACTATTTTCATTGCCTCCAATACCATCAAGAAAATATATTTTGCTTGTATTGGATATTAAATATTGACAAAGACAAAATTCGTATAAAGTTGATGAGATCACTCCCCTTGACAAAATCGCAACCAAAATTGCATCCCAAATACTCAATTTTTTTAATTTAAAATGTTTCTACTCCCTAATTTCAAATCTTAAACAAGTCTCATATCTTAATATCACATTATCAAAATTAACATTATATTGATTTCAAAATTTACAACCATAATATACCTCATTTACATTCAACACATAACCAATTACCTTATTAACTTACTCCAATCAATTTATATACTCAACTATTATATTTAATTTATTCATATTATTTAAATTTATAAACTCTGACTTTACCTCTAATGTAAAGGGATGAACAATGCTCTGTTTTCTACCTCAAAATCTTATATTTAAGTTAAAAACATTTTACCACTATTCTAATAAGTTGAAGGCATTAAACGTACATGTCCAAACACCTTTTAGACTTGATTATAAATGTTATCATATCATTCTATGAAAGCGTTTTTTTGGTCCCCCCAACAATTTGGATTTTATTGATAATTCAAACAAACATATAAGAATCTAATTAAGTGCACGCTTATATTTAATCTTCAAAGATTTTGTTATTATTGAGATCTGATGCGTCATTTTCTTTTAGTTTAGCGACCTTGAAAAAGTAATCTTTTATTCATAACGATGTTGTAAACGAGCATACATTTAGAGAAACATTAATAAATTGTTTATATGGAAAAATTAATTATTCAAAACAAAATGAATTGATTTATGTACCCCTCATGTACTTCTTCATCATAAGAATTAGCTTTCCTAATAATGAAATCTGTTCTCTTCTCTAGAAGATAATGTGGAGTTATTTTTATATTGTGATATTTTCATATTCATAATATTTTCTATTCAATTTTGTGTTTATTTTAGGGAAATAAATTGATACATAAGTATATTGATAAATTGTACAATCTTATGTGAAATTAGACTCATTTTCTTATCTTTTATCTATGTTTATATACACACATCCCATATATTTGATCCTTATCTTTATATGTGCATATCCTCATGCATTTTCCATATGTACACATTTATTATATTTATCCATACACCTACCTCAATATAGTTGTTAGCTACCTCAATCTAGTTGGTTATCTATAAAGGATCATTTCCATGGTCAATCTACTAGTTACAAACTTGACCATTTCCTTTCAAAACTTCAAATCCAAATTTTGACCAACTAGCCTTGCTTATTTTCCTACCCTAAGCTAAGTACATATTTTACAAAAAAATATGTTACTAGCATTTAAAGGCATTTAGTTGCATTTATTTCACATCTCTCATCTCTAAAGCATCATCTCTCATTTCTAGAGCATAAAAGGAGCAACCACTAGTGATGCATTTCTATTTGGTGAACTAAAAAAAGTAAAGAATTTGTATGCGTAATTATAGGGCCCTTGTCTATTGTCTTCAAACTTTTGTATGCATTTTTGGGGTTGACCTAGGAGAACAAATATCATTACAACATAATGATGGCCTTTACTAGGTGCTTGTATATGCTATCAACCCTTGAATATTAAAGAAGAGTAGTGTAGACAAAGAAATTAGTTGAACAATAGATTAGGGATATTCATTGCACTTGATTAAGTCTAGCCTTAAAGGAAATATCTATGGTTATGTAATTGACCAAGGCCCACAAACTTTCTCTTAGATAGCACACAAATCTAGCACAAATTCAAAGGAATTCTACTAAGAGAGATCAAATTTCCTAAGTAGATACTAGTCCAATTCTAAAATCGTCAACAAAGATGAACATTATATGGTTGCAAAGCTAAGTAACATTATTTGTTGCATCACTTTCCTAAAATAGTTTTTCTAATATTAGATTTATCGATCTTGGCTATCATTAATTAATCTCAAGTTATATGTGCTTAATTGATTGCATTTGCTTAGTTAGCTTAGATTAATCTTAAGGAAAGTTTCATTGTCCTTTACATGTAAAGAAGTAAAATGAATTATTTCAAATAATCTGGACTTATTAGTAGTCTAGATCTCAAATAAAAATAAAATAATCCCACAAAATATCCAACTATTAATCTAAATTATGTGAGATATATGAGTACTATTCATAGTTTGTGATGTGGGGAACAAGTCCAAATTATTTGAAATATCCATACTTCTAGTGAAGTTCATTTAGAATAAAATTCTCTTCAATCTACTTTTGGAACATAAATCCTAATTATTTGAAAGAGTTCATTAAAATACATATTTATATATTGTTTCTTAGGGTAAATAAATAACTAATACAACAATCAGTAAATATCCTAGGATAAAAATTTGTGATTGTAAATATTTTGAATAAATGTACTGAAATAAATATAGAATTTAAATAATAAAGTAAAGTTAATTAGCTCTTTGTTCAATGTCAATTTTGTTGTGGCAAATGTCACCAATTGATTTGTCCATGTACCAAAAGTTAGAACGTGTCATACAACTATCTCGAGATTGAAAAACTTTTTATCTATCAAAGTGGTTCACTTTTGTGACTATAGATTTGATCTTCATGAATGTGGAACTAATATTCACCATAGTAAATATTAACCTAATGTGTAGATTTGATCTTGATATGGAGATCTAAACCTAATGACAATTATTCTTTAGCACCTTTAAATATAATTTTTCTTATGGATTTGGAACTACAATAATAAAGAGATAATCTTGACAAACATATTTGAGATGTTTACTAGGAAATGGTGATTCTCACTTGGTCAAACACCTAGATAATAATTTAACGAAATGGCACAACGATAGAAGAAAACAAGTAGTCATATAATATACCTAGTGTTGATGTAATTTTGATGTTATGATCTTGTGATGATGTAACAAGTAATTGAGTTTGCTAACATTTTTTCCTGTATGTGCTCTCAATATGCTCTAGATTCTAGATGCATGCTAGATGATCAAATTCAATTAGGAATTTTCTTTTTATATAATATTGAGGCATGTAATTAAAATTATTTAATGCTTTAGTTAGCTAAATGGAAGGAATTGCCTAGGCCTAAAATTAAACTTTTGAATTTTGAAATACCTAGAATTATTTATAAAAATCATTGATCTAAATCAAGATGATGGACAAATAAATTGAGGATCTTGTTTGGATTTTAAGAATTGTAGACACCTAAAAATGCATAATGCATTCTTCTAAATTCATCATTTACTATCATCGTCACTAATCACCCCTTCATCATTAAATTAGTTAAATGTTTTTAAATTATTTGACTAATCTAACAATTTTCCCTCCATTAATTAAATAAATTTTAATTATTTAATTATTTCACCTTCACTCATCAACTTTAGTTAGATATATTTCTTTTTGATAGTAAGTTAGTTGTATATTGATTTGCAAAAGATAGTACAATTCGTCTGCAATGTAGGTATACCAAATTCGCAAAAAATCGGCCACCATCACCCAAACAACACCAAAATTTACTTGCCACAGACCCATCCATCGCTAAAATTTGCAAGCATTAGAGCCCACCTAACCGCCAGAATTTGCAAGAGACCATATATCACCACATACCGGATTGGAAAGGAAGAACATACACCTACACTGAAGCATCAACCAGCCGCCATAGTCATTCATAGATAGAAAGAGAAATTAACACATGCACCTGAGACAAAACCCATGCCCCAACCAAACACCTAACCTGACTCCTTGGAGATCAAAAACCCATTTGTGAGGGCAAAGGCCCTAAAGTCTGACACCCAATGACCAGCTTGGGAGGGGGGAGTTTGAGTTCCCTTAACAAATAGTCCACCCTGACTGCTACGAGCTCTCTATGCTTGACCAAAGCCATACCTTTCAAGTCAAGTAAAAAGGGGTAATATTTTATTACCTCACTTGGAACATAAAGTAGACACATGTCACGCTGGTGTGGAATGCCCATTCCAAGGGAAGCCACGTAGATCACATCTTCCATGCCCACTAACAGGTCCGCATAAAAGAGCCTCCTTGTCACTAGTTTCACCTCCCACTTAGCCATCCTGATGTCCAACAGAGACGCCAGAAACCTGGAGGCAATATTGGAGCCAACTTTGTAGTTCTCATCCTCCATATATCCCTTGTCGAGCACCATCTTTATTAATTATTTAATTAATTTCTAATTATTATTCCATCCACATAACTTAATAATTTTAATTATTTAATTAAATCTTGCATTATTATTCCAATCCCATAATTAAATATTTTTAATTATTTAATTAAATCTTGCATTATTCTTCCAATTCCATAATCAAATAATTTTAAATATTTAATTAAATCATGCATTCCTCTCATCTCACATAATTAAATAATTTTTTTATTATTTAGTTAGCTAATTATTTAATTAATTAACTAATTAAATCTTGCATTATTATTTCAATCCCATAATTAAATATTTTTTTAATTATCTAATTAAATATTTTTTAATTATCTAATTAAATCTTGCATTATTCTTCCAATTCCATAATTAAATAATTTTAATTATTTAATTAAATCATGCATTCCTCTCATCTCACATAATTAAATAAGTTTTTAGTTAGCTAATTATTCCTCCAAAATTAAATAAATTATTTAATTTATTTAGTTTGCACATTCCTCCAAAAATAGTTAAAATTGTTATTTTATTTATTTTCTAATTATATCAACTATATCTTTATATACCCAAGGGGAGACAGATGGCTCTGAACGGGAACAAATATGGAGAGTGATTTTTTAAAATTCTTGATGATGGAGCCAATGGAGATGAGGATTCGAAGGGTGATTCTATTTTTTTTCGATTGCCTGGTCATTTTTATGGGATGTTTGGAACTCGTTCCATTTATGAGGAAGTCGTTGTTTTCTTCTGTCTGGCGAAAACCTAGTTGTTTTTCCTTGTGGAGGATTTGTGTTTTTCTTTCCACTGGCAGCTTGTTTTCCTTGAGGGGATGGTTGGAGCTTTTGTGTGTGGGTTGTTGATGGTCTTGGAGCCATGCCTTCTCTTTGTTCTATGGTCATTTGGCTTCCTTTGGGTGCCTGTTGGGGGCTGTAGTGTGGGAGGTTTGATGTTCTCTTCTTTGTTGTTTTACTCTTTGCCTTCTGCATTTGGTATGCCCTATGTTTTGGCTTGGTTGAGTGGTGAGATTTATGTTGCTTTTGTCCCTTTGATATTTTGCCGCTACCAGTGCCTTGAGGGAGTCTTGGTCATTGCTTTTGGTTTTTCTCCTATTTTTGTTGGTTCAATTTGTATCTTGGAGGTAGAGGGACCCTTGTTGCCTCCTTGTCGGTTTTAGTTTTTGGCTGGGGAGGTCCCCTCCCTTGTCAAGGCTTGTTCTTTGAGCTTTCTCCCCATTCTTGCCCCTTCTGGGCATTCTGGGAGGCTGCGATTTGATTTGGTGATGTCTCCTCTGGTGCTATGGTTTGCGCATGGTGACTCTGTCCCTGCCTTTGTCCATGTCTTGATTCTCACTTGGTTTGTCCTTCTAATGGACATTGGTGTTGCAATTGTTTTGGTGTTTATTTTGCTCTGCACGTCTCTATTTTTGTTGGTTGTTTTGTCCCTCTACTTTGGTGTCTTGGAACTGCACTTGTTGGATTTTATGGTTTTCAAGGATATTGTTCTTAGTTTTTTCTACTATATTTTGAGTTGGGTTCATATTGGGTGGTTGTTGACGTTGATTCGAAGGATCGTTTAGTTGGTTCACTTGTTGTTTCTTTTCCTTCCCTTGTTTCTCTTGTTGCTCTTCGTGTTCTCGCCTTATTGCCTTTGGGGCTAGGACTCTATTGGAGAGGCCATGCTTTTGCTGAAGTTTTTGGAATCACTATCTGTGAGGTGGTTTTGAACTTGTTATGCAAGCTTTTTTGGTGGTGGGGGTTTAGCTCTATTTGGAAGTTGTTTGTTTCTCACCTGAGAGCCATTGTGAATGGTTTGCTCGAGGGTTATACTTTCTGCAGCATTAATGACCTTTGCTTTGGTTTTCTGACTATAGAGGCTGAGGGTTGTGAGACTTTTTGGTTGTCTAAGGAGGTGGTTGTTTCATCTCCAATGGGAGTTGTTACTAAAGATATCTTCAAAAAGATAATTTTTTTGTACTTGATGGGGCTGAGTTCAAAGTTTATCTTGAAGGTCATGTTGCTTATGTTTCCCATTGTGGCTAGGCATTTTCTTTCCACTAGAGTGGGTGCAGTCTTCCTGGCTCTGCAGTTTGTGTCTCTTATGGAGGTAGAGACCCTTCCTATTGAGGTGGAGACCTATCCTATGGAGGTGGATAGTGGTTTTGTGGGCTTGGTGGGTTGTGCTTGCTTCTTCAATCGGTCTTCTCCCCTGGAGCTCCTATCAAGGTGGAGGCTACTCCTACTGAGGTGGAATTTTGGTATGTGTGAGAGTCTTTTTTGCAGTGAACAGAGTTCTCTTGGCTATTTCTCCTATAGATGTGGAGGGCTTTGTTGGAAGTTGGGGCTTTTCGACTCCATCTGCACTACCTTATTTTTTGACTCAAAAATAGGTTCCATATGCCTTATTTCTGGTCAAACAAAGATCGGAAAAATGCTCAAGAAGATGGGGAAGAGTGAAGATAAGAAGGACTGTGAAGATGTTGAGGGCCCTGATTGGAGGGAGTTTGTCTCCCAAATTGGCGAATATTGGGACCTGATTGGCAATGCTAAATAAGGCATTGTTCCTCTTTTGTTTTAATGGTTGCTCTGAATTTTTTGATTCTTAGATTTATTATTCTGTACTGCTATTATATTATAGCTTTGTTATGGTCAAGTACATGTTGTACATTGGTAAATCTTATTAATGGTATGTGCACTATTAGTTGGATTAGTATAGGTATTTTTTTTATTAAGCTTATTATGGTGTTGTGATTACAATTTTGGATGCCCGACCTGCGTGCCATCTTGGTTTTTGGATCTAGTTTGTTGTTGTTTTCTGGTGCTGGCTAGTGTTGTCTTTCCTAGCCTATTTCTCTATTTTTTTTATGGTTGTGTAACAATGGGATCAAGGCCCTTCCCCTGCTCAACTAATCAAAAACTATATCTTTATAACTCCACCTCTAAATTTAGTGATCACCTCTAAATGAAGTGACCATTGCTAAATTTAGTGAGTGGACTAAAAATCAACCTCACTTATCTCTCATACACTCCACTTCATGTATCCATGCACGTTCATGCATGCTCCTCATGATCTCTCAACAAATTGTATCTGTCAATCTCATCTCACATCTTGCACTATTGATTTTATATCCCTAAAAGATATAAATCACCCATCATTTATCCATTCAATCTCTCCTTGAATTTACAACTAAACTATACTCATTTTTTAGCTCGCTTTTGCTAACAAGGTTATTCTAAGTATTTGAGAAATCCACATACTATCCAAATAGCATAATTTTATACTTTACAATGAAGTCTAGGCATTTTCAATGGAGGTAAAGTAGGTTATTTACATTATTTACTTTCATGTTTTGATTATGTACATGCTTCATTGAGATTAGGTATTTTTTATCATTTGAATTGGTTTATTGATTATTGCTATCATTCCTTATTATTTGAATTTATTTGATCATTGATTTTAAACCTATTCACAGGACCAATTTACGTATAAAATATATTATTTTATACTCTAATCATTACGTTGAAGGTAAACCAATCAAACTAATCCCAAAACAAAAGGGAAAAGTGAAATATGTGTAATTATTGACATTACAATACTTAGAAACCTCATTAATGAATTGTTATTTCTATTATGGAATAAGGAGATTATAATTACTAATTTTGAAAATGATATTATATGACATAACCTAATAAAATAACTATTCCCTATTTTAGATTATATGTTACTTTACTACATTATTTTCTTAATATGTTCAATTCTTGGGATCTTTAATGCCTACATGGATTTTAATGGACAACATTTATAGTCTTTTTATTGTGATAATTTTTCTTCCCCTCTATAAAAGAGTGAGCTCCAATATAGGCATGATAAAAAACAATTGATGGCTTAAAAACTCCAAAGAGCATCAACCAATCATGATATCGATCTTTTCCATTAACATCAAGATCACAAATAGTTATGTTTCTTATAAAAGATGCTTATGATTCATTCCACCTAACACTAGCTACTATTAAGATTAATTTTTCATTTACCTTACAATCCTATGTATAATTTATGTGTCTCCAATTGGAAGTGTCCCTAGAGGCCTAAAGTGAAGTTGGAAATTAAATTATAATTTTAGTTTCAATAATAATATTTGCATTAGTTTTCATATACATTCGTGAATAAGGTAGAGCATAATGGTAGTGGTTACAATTGACTTTGGACTCACTAAATACACTTTATCAATTCTAGGTGCTAGGATTGAAGAGTGTATAATCTTGTATGACAAGCAGAGCCCACATGACTTGGCCACTCCATTTTGGAGCGCTATCCTTGAGTATTTGAGTCATCAAGGGTTATGATACCTAAGATGCCTTTGTGGTTATGTTTACTATTATGGGGGCTAATTGATTTCACCTTTGTGATGTACATGTGAAGTCATTGATGCATTTTCTATTCTTGAAAGATCCTCTCCAAGGTGGGCATGGGTTTTCACATGATACCATGGTTTTGGTATCCATTGTTTTCTTAAATCATTTATAGTTTTTCCATTCTCTATGTTTGTATATTGAGAGTATAAGATGGTTTTAGATGAGATTATTTTATAGGTACACAATTTCTATCAAAGTGTTGTCAAAGTGAAGAGAGTGAGTGTTTTGGATGCACCTCATATTTTCATATTAATACATGTATACTTTCCTCTTTCTCATGTAGATTTCTTGAAATATTTTCTCCAAGTAAATCTTATTTTAACATTTTTGCTGATTTATTTCTCATTTTTTATTGATGAAATCATTTAAATAATCTTATGGCAATCCTTGTTTACAAACAAAAATTCAGATTTGCATACACGTAGAATATTTTATTGTAGTAGTTTCACCTTGTTTCTCAATAGCAGCTACACACTTCTATTAACCTCCTAATCAAACATTTTTCCCACCAAAACAAATGGGAATTGTAAGGCAGTTGTGACATAAAGAGTGGAATTTATTTACCCTATAAAGTATTTGTTACAAAATTTACTAAACCTATTAGTGTCGCAGTTTATATCCTAGTTGGAATTATCATTGATGGTGTATGTTTTTAGAGAAAGGTTGTTTTGAGGGACAATTACAAAGATAGGGTATTGGAATTTCTAGAGAAGTAACTAGATCTCGATGTGGAGAAAATAAATTTATTATATTGAGAACTCACACTATTGTCTCAAGTGATTTTTTATGAGTATCCATTGAACAAGTTTGTGGATTATAGGGTTACCAAGGGAGGACGATAATGATGACAATGAAGAAAGTTATGAGGATGAAGAAGAAACTATAATATTTTCTTTAAATAATAATAAATTATCATGCAAGGACTGATGAGATTATTTTGGAGGTTCTAGGACCAATTCCCATGGAAATAATAAATATGACAAGAAGAAATATCATATAAAGAGGAGGATGTTAAGGATGAAGACAAGGAGTGGGCTACATAATTTCACCATTCAGGTATGGTGAACGATGCAAGAAGGATGGTGACCTTGAGGATGAGCAAGAGGAGGTTCATGAAGGATGGCAATCTTTCAATATTATTGGAATTTTGAGTTTTTTCATGATTTTCCTTCATTATTTCAATTTTTATGATGGATGGTGATCCTTTCAAATTTTTTTGACATTTTGATTGGTTTCTTGTTTTCCATTCATTTAATTTAGTTTGATTTTATCCTCTCTAACTTACTTCTTATCTTAATTTTGTTTTTTACATCATTTTCATTCTTTCAGATTGAAACAATATTCTATCTTGATTTTCTATTATTTTAATTTTTTTATTATACACTTGCATTTCATCTAAAATAAATTTTACTCATTTGCATTGTCCTATCTTAATCTTACTACTTCACTCTTCACATTTTTAACATATTTTATATGTATTTACAAAAAAATTGACCAAAAAATTGTAATCTAATATTGCACAATCATTTGAAGTATGTTTTCTTGTGTTTGTAACATTTGGAAATATCAAGTAATCATCTTTTCTTTTCTTTTTTCATTTTATTTTGTATTCAAAATAATTACAATACAAGACTTTCATGTTTCGATATAATCTATATCATTTAAATGTGAAAATAAAAATATCTATGTTTATTGTTCTCTTGAAAAAATAATTATACATGCACTAAGCTTATATTCTCTTTCTTGAATCTATTCAAGACTATCTCTAGTATTCTCTAAAATTTTAACATTTTTTTCTTCACTAATTTATAAGGTTACTATTAGTTTACATCACTTTTAGAATAATTTTATTGATTGATTCCCTATAAAAAGAGGTATATTAGATGTCTCAAAAATCATTGTTCACTAAGGTGGAGGTTTGCATTTGTGCTTGGCTCATTACTTGCATATAAAATCATAAAGCTACAAACATAAAGTACAACACATATTTTTAAATTATTTCATAAAATAGTTTCAAATTATTACTACATAGGTGAACTAAGCTTATCTTAACTAAACTTATATGTTTTTATTTTCTTATTTTCTCTTAAATTTAATTATTGTAGAAAAAAAATCCTAAAAGTCTTATTTGTGACATATGTTTGAATTTTTTTTTGTCATTTGTTTAGGTCAATTTACCCTTTTTTTTCTATCATTTGTTTAGTTCAACCCACTTTCATATAACTAGATTAGAATTTGGAGCTACTGATTTTCTAAGGAATTTTTACTCCTCATCTTTATTTCTAGCTTACTTTCTTGGTCTTTTGATATGGGATTCTTAGAGCCTTTCCTTGATTGTTTTTATTATCTTTCCTATCCTTCTACAAAAGTTATGACTATACTATGTTAGGATTAGCCCCTCAAAATTTGGGATTTTCCTTGTATGAGATAACCTCACCTTATCAATAGATCTCTATCTAAGATTTTTTACTTTTACTTTCACAAGTTTGTAATCTAATTTATTTGTATCTCTCACCTTAATATTTCATAGTTTCAAGCCCTCAATGAGAAACTTGAGGAAACCACCTCTATCATAAATAAGAGCCCATGAGAAGAGATAATTTCAATAAAACCCATTATTCTATGTGGATTTATGTTTGAGGTAGAGCATGTGGTTTTCCTTGCATGTGGCATCTAATATATCTAAGGGATGATTAAATCATTCCTCCATCTAGTAGAACCTTCATTATGTTGGAATCAAGCAACACTGAGAGGGGGGGTGAATCAATGTTGTGGAAATTTTAGCTTTATTAACCTGATCATTAAAGTGTTGATAACATTCAATCAAAATAAAGATACATGCACAAAATACAAATAACCACAACACCATAACACAAAGATTTTTTACGTGAAAACCCTGTTAGGGGAAAAACCACGGTGGAGGTTAATCCACAATATAGTTCTGAGTATACTCAAAAGAAAAGATTACAAATGAGAATTCACTTGCATTCAGGCGCATTTCCTAGAGCTCACTGCTCAAAATCAGAAAGGCTCACTTCCTTACAAAAGTTTGGAATAATTCCAAGGATTTGAACTGATAGAGTAGCATCTACAAATGTCTTATTACAATTCCGGTTAGGCTCAACAATCAATTCAGGACCTTATGTCTGATTCTGCACTTCGCTCTGCTTTGCTTCAATTCGCTTCACAAAAATCCTTAATGCACAAGTGAAACTGTGCATAATCGCTCTACTAACCTTCTGAATTTTACAGCATACGTCATCTCACATCAAACACACACCAAAATGATATAATCAATCACGTATATATATCCGCTACCAAGTGTATCAATGGGTATTTTTTTAGGTTAGGTTAGCAGCATATAAAATAAAACCCAAAGAACTATCGAGTACAATGAAAGCAAATACAAGAAATATTATACTAGTTATTCCTCGAAGCTTCCATGATTCATCTCCATAGCACCTTCTAGCTCACAGCAATCGAATGATTATTGCCCTCAAATTTGTATATGTGAGCAATCGACTGTGACTATGTCCTATGCAAGTTTTGAAGGATTTGAATGACAAATAGTGACTATGCCTATGACTAAATAATCAAAGAAAATAAGCTAAATGCAAACTAAATTCTAAGCATGAATGTCTATAATAATGAAGTGGTCCTCTCCAAACTATGAGCAAAATTGGCAATTTATAGAAAATGCAATTTTGAATGGACGAACGAGATTGAAAGCTGACAAAGCCTAAAATCAGTGGATGAGATTTTGTGTGACAATCCCTAATTAGGGTTAGGGAAAAATTCGGAAATGAGTGGCCAAGATTTCATTTGAGAAAATTGAATCGGCGGTCGAGAATAAATGTGATAATTAGCCAAAAAGATAAAGATTTCTGAAAATCAAGAAGATAAAGACTGCTTGATTTATAAGATTCGAAAAATCAAGAGGATAAGAGTTGAACTAAAAAGCAAATTTGAAAAATCAAGAATTTTCTCAATTACTTGATTTTTGGAAGAAGATTACCATTTTGAATTAAATAAATTCAAAATATGGATTTTGTGTGACAATAAATAATCGATTTTCATATTATTTACCAAAAGAAGTGATAGTTAATAAAATGAAATCATTTTAAATAATTTCATTTATTTAAAATGAGAGAAATGTTAAACTAGGTAATTAAATAATTAAAGATAATCATTTAATTTAGAGGATTATGACCGATAATTAAATAAATTAATAAATTCATTTAATTATGAGAATTAGTGACATATTAAATAAATAAATAAAATTCATTTATTTAATAATCGAGAAGACATAAATGAATAAAGGTAATTAAATAAATTAAGAAATTTATTTAATTGTAAGAAGATAATAGACCATTAGTGACGTATTGAATAAATAAATAAAATTTATTTATTTAATAATCATGAAGAATAAAAGGACATGAATTAATTAAATAATTATGAATTATTTAATTAATAGTCGAATGTGGACCAAGGACATAATTAAATGTCATAATTATGCTAGGACGGAAGTGGTAAAAATAGAGCTTGCAGGCCTAGGTCATTTTTATGTGTCTACACCAAGAATTCAATCGCTACAAGTCGACTTCAACAAAATAAGAAATATTCTCAAACTGTCGACTCAGATCATTGATAATAATCAATGTGCATCCACAGGAGTCAGGCACGACATAGTGGGGACCCAAAACAAAATGTACGAACACAAAAATACTTAACCAATAACACCTCAAATATCTGCAACACATTATATTCACCGAGTCAGCCTTCATACACTGATAAACAGAAAATTGGTTTACCGGACCTTCTAACTTCCACCCAAATTGATACAAGGCACCAAGATTTATGGATAACACATATTATGCATCAAATAATACTCCCTGAGATCCATAGCACAAAATATTAACAGAAAATCTGCATATGAATTGAAGAACACGAAACTACTGGATGCTCTATTCTACCCAAACCAATAACCATTGATCTTCAATCCGTCTACCGGTATGAGCAAATGATGACATGTGGATCTACTAGCTGACAAAGGTTTCCATCAATGACAACACCTGAAAATATATGCACTGTCTCTTGCCAACAATCTCCCCCTTTGGCATTGATGGCAACACTTAGTGAAAAATGACTAAGTGTTGGATCAATACCAACAAAAATACACAGCCAACCAAAAATTCAAAAAGATGTATCCATAGCTCAAAACTACAACTCCCCCTTAGATGAATATGCATTTTTCACTGATCTATTCTCCCCCTTTGACATCAATGGCAAAGATGGGGAATCCGCATACCAAACTTCTACAAACAAAAACTTCAAAACTGCATATGTACAAGCTTTGTTTCAAAAGACTTACACAAACTTGAAAATGTCTACAAAATTTGTCTTTAATAGGTTCAGACTTGTGTCCCAACATTTCTTGAGGCTTTCCAGAATATTTATGTGACCATAGATTAAATAGGATTGCACTTTTGCAGATTCAAGGCTCATTGGTTCACTAACTGCCATAGCATCTTATGCTTCTTTCAAACCATTCAACATGGTCTCCATCTTTGGACCAATTAGTCCTCTAAGTTCACCAGCTCTTTCCACAACTTTGTCATTCTCACGCTTCAAGCTCTTTATTTTTTCAAGTAAGGATATAACTTTACCTTCTTGCTCACCAATAGAAACAGTTAGCGGATCAAAAGCATCAGAAATAGCTGCTAACTCCTTTTCATAATCCTTAGCCTTCTCATTTTCTTCAGTAAGTTTGGATAGAGACAAACACAGTTTGTGAATCTTTCCACCTTCTGATAGGGTTCTTTGAACATTTTTCACAAAGGTGGCTAACAAAGTTTTATCATTAGCTATCAATTCTTTCAACCTATTGAACTTCCTAGCATCAAAATCCTTCTACACTTTGACTAGAGCTGACTTCTCAAGTGACTCAAAATGAGTACTTACCGAATTTATAATTTTCTTCAACTCACCGGAGGAGGAACCAAATGGATCTTTAACATGTGTAGGCATGATCTTCTCCAGAATATTTGATGCAAGATTCAATAACTTACTGTCCTCAATGTGAGACTTTATAATTTCTTCATTAGCCTTAGCTTGTGCAAATGATGCAACCTTCATTTTCTGGATTGGGGACAAAGTACGCAAATGAATAGGGGTGTCTTCCAACTCGAAATAAAATTCTTCCTTTTTCTCTTTCATAAATTTCACCACTGCCTTTGTAATGTCTCTTGCTTCTACTGTAGCTCCCTTAACTTCAACCTTATCTTCCTCAAGCATTGTTTCCTCAACCACAGAATTTTGTTTCTCATTTGCAACTTCAACTTCTTCAACCGGTATCTCCTTCTCTTCAACAGATACAATTTTTGGGGCTTTAATCTCCATAGGTTCTTCTGAATCATTCACCTCAGGAGGAATCTGAGTGTCCTCAACTATAACCTCTTCATTTACCAAACTAGATGAAGTATCTTCTTCATGCTCCTCTTCTGAAACAACATCAATTTTGTTCTTCAATAGAACTTTCCTCAAAATAATTTCAGTTTCCTTTTCCACTTCTTCAGTTTTACCCAACATAAGCTTGTTTATCCTTGATTTGCTCTTAAAATCCCTTTTTGCTTCTTTTAGGATTGCTTTCATCTCCTCTGCAGACATTACCGGACTTAGATTTGCAAGAACTCATTCTCTCAACTGTTCTTCTTCAATTCTGGCATTAACTCTTCTCATTTCCAAAATTTCATACAACTCCTTAGGCAATTGTGCCATTATCAAGTGTCATATTAAAATTGTTCAAGTATTGTATTGTATCTTTTTCAAGGACTCTTTTACCAACAGTGTTAAAAGAACCATAAACTTCACACAAAGGATTAAGATTTCCATCCTCAATTATACCTCTTTCAACTTCCTCTACTGTCATACCAGGTTTACCAGTCTTCATCTTCTTCTTAGCTTTCTCCTCATCACCGGAGGGCTTGACTATTGTTGCAGCTTTTATTTCCCAGAATTCATCAAATTTAGTCTCTTCATCTTCTAAAATAGCTTCATATACTCTTGTGCTCTTGTCCTTTTTTATTTTACCAGAGGCCTTAACTTGAGTTTTTGCAGGGGTAGACTTCTTTGCATGATCGGATAGGGGTGCAGAGCTCCTTGTTGATCTAGTACGGGCAGAGGATACTGCTGGACTACCAAATTCAAATTTAGTAGGCTCTTTCCCTTTTTCACTTTCAGCTTGATCTCTTTTCCTTCTTGCTTCTTTTAGGGATTTTTTAGGTATGCCCATGCTTTCTGCAAAGACTTCTACTTCTTTTCTCACTCGCCGGACTATCATTAGTTTCTTCAATTGCTCATGGACTTGCATGCTTTTCTCTGCATATGTTCCAAACCTTTCTTCAGATGAATCCACAGGTTTGCTCAATAGATGTTCAGCATATAGCTCCAAGATACTCTTCTCAACTTCATATCCCATAGGCATAATCCAAATAGTTCTAGGTTATGCCGCTTCCATTAAGCATTGATCAATATCCACCATATAACATATTGTATCCTTATATTTCTCCACAATAGAAGTGGGAATTCTTTCACTTGCTTGCATTTCATTCTGAAAGTTCTTTAAGTATCCCCAAATTGTAGTTTTCCTAGTTTGCATATCACCAAGGCTGAATAGCATGTCTCTAATCTGAACAACAACAAGCTTGTTGCTTTTCCAATGCACTTTCCCAACACCTGAAACTTCACTCATGAAATAAAAGACAGACACAGCAACAAATTATCATATTTAAAAGAATTTTTCTTGTCTTTCTTTATGTTCCCAAGATTTTCCATAAGCTGACCTCGAAGCAATTCACAGAAATCATATTCAGCATTCTCTTTTACCATTTGATAGGCTGCATATATATAGTTGTACCAAATATAGAATTTTCTCTGCTGGAGTGATATATCTTGTATCCAATAACCATCGAAGCAAATTTCATGCCCACATAAATGATATCATCAATTGTCATTACTCTTTTATCATATACAGAACCAGTTGCATCAGTTACTGTTTGATTCTTCACATACTTCAAAATCAGCAATCCACTAGAGGAATTAAATCTTGTAACAGCACTTATAGCCTCTTTTGTAATCTTAAAGGGTTTATTTAACCACATGAATTTTGCATGAACTTGACTCAAGATGTATCGGACCCATTCATTTTCATCAAACACAGGAAATTTCACAATTTGCATGAATTTCTTCTCTTCTAGGGTTTTGAATTCAAGCTTGACTGAGAAATGTTCCTCAACAATGTGTTTGGAATAAAGATTTAGCAACTACGAGCTTCCTAACTCTTCAATATTAGCATGAACGTATGCCCTAATATCCTCAATGTGCAAAACACCGTACGAAACAAAAGAAAATGCTCCTAAGGGCTCAGTCTCAACAGACTTGTAAGGATGCCATTTAAACTTCGAACGGGGTCTGTCTTTGACTTCAACTACCAATGGAGTATCCATTTTCACAAATTCACAGGTTTGCAAGTTTTCCCAAAAAAATGCCTTTTTTTGGATTAGGGTTTGAACTCCAAATCACCTTCACACTTCAATTCTCACCGAATTTCGCCAAAGTTCACTCTAGAGCTCTTCAAGCTTCTTCTTCTCAAAATGCAAAGTGATAAATGAAGAATAGAAATGACCTTTTAACATTCACACACCTAACCTTTTATCGCAATAAAAAAAAATTCTCTATCTCATCTAAATACCCTGTTCCCATGCACTGTAAGAGATAACACATCTGCAGACCTTCAATTCTACATAGATACTTTCTCCAATTGTTCAACAGCATTAGTAGATCAATAATCCAATCACTAAACTTATCCACATTTCAGTATCGATCACCTACAGGGGGTTTTGAAGGATTTTCTTGACAGTTCCCCCTAGTCCAAAGGCCTTAACCTAATTCCTGGAGGAATTACCAAAAGTTGATTCTGGTGCAGGCTCATTTCCTGCAACAGAAGGACTCTTTTTCACTCATGTCTTCTTCATCTACTTCCTGATCTGATCTGTAGTGACTTTCCCTTTGCCTTTTTCATCATTCTCCATGCTTCTTCTCTAATTTACCAGACCTCTTCTGTAGAATCTAGCAATATGACTAGTTTTATTACAATTGTAGCACACCACATGTCTTTGTCCAGACCAGTTGTTCCACTGACTTTCTCTTGATCTGCACTGGTTAGAAATATGGCCAAATCTATTGCATGTATAACATATAACATATCTATATAAGTTGTTCAACACATTTCTACATTCATTTGACTTATGACCATACTTGTTACAGTTAAAGCATTGACCAGAGAATGATGGACTATTTGAATTCATTCTATTTATGCATTGAGTTGCCATATGACCAAATTTATTGCAAATATAACAGATACCATTAAACCTTTGAGCATTAGGTTGTCTTACCGAATACCTTCTAGTGTTGTTCATCTAATTTCCTTGTCTGAATCTTCTTTGTCCAAATTTCATTTGTCCTGATCTGGAACTTTCTCCTTCCTCATATCCAAGACTCGCTTGTCACGATCAATCCTCTGACTTTTAATCAGTTCATCAAGATTGGCTGAGCTAATCTTGAACTTTTCCTTGAATTCATTTGATGTAGCAAGTTCATCTCTAAGATCAACAATGTGCTTTTCAAGTTCTTCCTCATTGTGTTTGGTTTGTTCTAACTCTAGCTCCATCTGCATGAATCCATTAGTAATTCGACTGCATTCTTCATATTTCTCTTTTATGGATTGGGAAAGCTTTTCTTCATTCTTCTTCCTATCCTCAATTTCCTTAGTCATTCTCATCATGATAGATTCCATCTCATGCTTCTAAACTGCATTATCCCTAGCAAGCTTTTCACATTCTTCTGTCTTTTCCTTTAGGGTTTGACTCAGTTGTTCATTTGCCATGTGTTTACTATCTTCATGCTTGATTTCATCATAGAGTTCCCTTCTCTTCTCCCTGGACTTGTTTATTTTATCTTTCAATGACTCAATGAATCTCTCAGCATTCATGAGATTTGTTTGTAATTCCCAGACTTCATCTGTTTCCTGATCAAGATCATCTAGGGCCACCAAAAGTTGTTGTTGAAGACTACTTGAATCCATTGAAACACTTTCCAAGATCTTCCCCAAGCTTTTAAGCTTCTTCAAGGAACGGAGCTCTAATACCAATTGTTGGAATCAAGCAACACTGAGAGGGGGGGTGAATCAGTGTTGTGAAAATTTTAGCTTTATTAACCTGATCATTAAAGTGTTGATAACATTCAATCAAAATAAAGATACATGCACAAAAGACAAATAACCACAACACCATAACATAGATATTTTTTACGCGGAAACCCTATTAGGGGAAAAACCACGGTGGAGGTTAATCCACAATATAGTTTTGAGTATACTCAAAAGAAAAGATTACAAATGAGAATGCACTTGCATTCAGGTGCACTGCCTAGAGCTCACTACTCAAAATCAGAAAGGATCACTGCCTTACAAAAGTTTGGAATACTTCCAAGGATTTGAACTGATAGAGTAGCATCTACAAATGCCCGATTATAGTTCTGGTTAGGCTCAAAAATCAATTCAAGACCTTTTGTCTGATTATGCACTTCGCTCTACTTTGCTTCAATTTGCTTCACAAAAATCCTTAATGCACAAGTGAAACTATGCATAATCGCTCTACTGACCTTTTGAATTTCGTAGCATATGTCAACTCACATCGAACACACACCAAAATGATATAATCAATCACATATATATATCCACTACCAAGAATTCAATCGCTACAAGTCGGCTTCAACAAAATAAGAAATATTCTCAAACTATCGGCTTAGATCATTGATAATAATCAATGTGCATCCACAGGAGTCGACCACGACATAGTGGGGACCCAAAAAAAAATGTACGAACACAAAAATACTTAACCAATAACACCTCAAATATTTGTGACACATTATATTCATCGAGTCGGCCTTCATACACTGATAAACAAAAAATTGGTTTACCGGACCTTCGAACTTCCACCCAAATTGATACAAGGCACCAAGATTTACGGATAACACATATTATGCATCAAACAATACTCCCTGAGATCCATAGCACAAAATATTAACAGAAAATCTACATATGAATTGAAGTACACAAAACTATCGAATGCTTTGTTCTACCCAAACAGATAACCATTGATCTTCAATCCGTCTGCCGGTGTGAGCAAATGATGACATGTGGATCTGCTAGCTGACAAAGGTTTCCATCAATGACAACACCTAAAAATATTTGTAGTGTCTCTTGCCAACACATTAGCTTCACCATTTATATTTTATTTGGATATATATTCACCCATACTTAGAATACGATGTGCCCCCAATAACATCTTGAACTATGTCATGAATAAATATTTATTTGGATTGAATAGCTTTATTTTCTCTTCCAAAACTAACAAATGTTTCATTCTTTTCCCAAATTTGACAACCATCTAGGACTTTCAAATTTCTTATCTTGATATTTTCCAAGATGTAGAGTATGATTATTTAGAAGGCTTTGTAAGCAATGCACACCATGAGTGGTATGTTATTCAAAGAATTTATATACTACTTTTAAACACAAAGGTTGTCTTGAGATTGTCTTATTTCACATTGTTGATCTAATAAACCACTAAATTCATTAAGAATTGATAAAATCTCATGTTTAGCCACTGATTAAGGATGAAATACATGAAAAAGATGATGGATCTATTTTTTATTTTGTTTGTATTCAATATTTAAAATTTTGAAAAAAAAATCCTTCCTGATCAAATAATTATTATAAGGAGTGAAACGTGTTTATTAGTGTTCAAAAATTGGAAGCTTATCCCAATGTCCAACATCTTATCCATCTTGACACACACCTTCCTGATCCAAAAAAAAAAAAGATCATCTACATAGTGCTTTTGGATTGCATTCTAAAAATTTATGAAAATCTATATTTTAGGACTTTTGAACAAACATTCTAGAGATTTCTAAATCATTATTTTTCCATCCATTTGTATTTTATATTTTTTGGGCCCTTCAAAGTAATTATTTTTTATAAAATCAGTGGACCCTACTTTCACTATGACCCATTTAAACATGATTAGGTCATGTAGCCTACATTTTACACATATATGAACTTTGAATTTCAAGTAACATGATAAGAGTTATAGTT
The DNA here is from genome assembly GCA_007258455.2 of Sequoia sempervirens. Taxonomy (NCBI): domain Eukaryota; kingdom Viridiplantae; phylum Streptophyta; class Pinopsida; order Cupressales; family Cupressaceae; genus Sequoia; species Sequoia sempervirens. The sequence continues at coordinate 36,049,516 of VDFB02137365.1, forward strand.
CTGACAAGTAGGACTATCAAAATTAAATAACTCCAACCGACATTTTTAATTTCTAATAGATTTGTCTTTATCTAAATGCCAATTTCAACTTTCAAAGGCACATGTCACTACCTAGTGTGATGACTCTTCAATTCTAAACAAGAACCTTATTTATCTATTTTATTAAAAAAAATTGATTCATTTATTATTAAGTTATAAAATAATTGAATCTAAAGCATATAATTAAAATATAAGACATAAAAATTTCTATTAAATTCATCTATTTTACATAAACTCTCATTTAAAATAACAATCAATTTTATTCAGCTATTGATAATTGTTAATCTTATTTGAAATTGTTCGATTATTACTTATAATGTGTTAAATTCCTCAACTAATATATCATACTTTGTATCACTTCTACACATAATTTAAGTTCATACAATATATCCTTCTCCATTTATTGTGTTATAGACATCGAAATCCATTACATACACATTTCTCATGAACTGCAAAGTTGTGTATTTTTATGCAAGTACTTTGGCTTGTAGAATAAATTTGATGATATAAACAAAGATAATGAAATATAGAGAAGGAGAGATTACTTGAATAGACCCATGCATTAATGTATATAGAAATATATGAAGGATTTACTCAAGCTTATGAAGGAAAGTCCTAAGAGAAGAGATACAACATTTAAGAACTTGCACTAGCCATGTGAAGTAGTATTAGAAATTAGAATTTACAATAAAAATACATGTCATTATGTCATATCCAATCTGAATTGTGTCTTATCATCTCCTAATTTAGACGAAATTATATCTAAATTATTTCCTAAGCATAGGAATTGCTACTCAAGTGTTGCTAGAGATATCCATTTAGTTTGTATTCAGAAACACCCAAAATTGTTATCTTCGTCAAAAGAGGTTAAAATCTAGGATATTATCTCTTCCTCTAGATTTGGTGGATAGTAAAGCATTTGACTAATAAATTCACAATAGCATCTAATCTAAATTGAGAAGAATGATCAACATGAAAGCATTTTTGTCCATAAGCATTTTCACTTTATGTTAAGTTTTTTTATAAAGTAAAGGAAATTAATAATGTGATTACTATTATTCATATAACAATATTAATAAATTTTTAAATAATTTATAAATTAATAAAAGTGTATACATTAATTAAAATATTTATAAATTATATTAATAGGAATTCAATGTAGAAATTTTATAAATAGTAAAACAATCAATAAAATATTATTATATTACAAAATATTTATATTTATGTATATAAATTAATAGTTTAAATTTGGGAAATTCACTTCTTGTCACTTGTATATGGTTAATAATATGTAATACCCTTCCGTTTTGCGTTCTGGCTGGACAGTGTGTCCTTGTTTGCTTTGATGTGTTTTTTGATTATTGAGATGTTGTATCATATGTGTGCGATTTGATCGATAATTATAGAGCGACAGTTTATTGGTGTGATGTGATGTATTTTATTTGATGCTTTATTTGACATTATTTAAATTGGTGTAAGGATGATTAGTTATTGTAACATGTTATTGCGTGAGATATTTGTTTATGATGGAACTGTTAGTCTATGATGAGTGTATTGGTGAAGGGGACGGGATTGTATCACTCGCTTGCGAGCGCCCTACGATTCCGAGATTTCCCCCTTCACGGTGTGTTTTATTATATCATATATATGCATGTTGATATATTCTTTGTTCGCAGGATGACAGGTACAGGACATCGGCTCCACCTGATTTCACAGGTTTGAGCGTGTCCATTGACCAACAATAATCGATTGGGAGATAGTAGCTAGGTTTTCCATGCCAAGTCATCACCCTAGTCGTAAGTGTGTCGTCGGGTTGTCATCAGGTTTAGCGGTTTTGATTTGGTTCATTCCTCCTTGGCTTTTTATTTAAATTGCAAGTTAAAGGTTATTAAATGACTTTTGAAGTTAAAAATGATGATTGATTGTATCTATTTGTAAGGTTGGAAAAGTAGTTATTTATTAATTAATTTAATTTAATTAATAAAATAATCTAATCTTGAATTAGATATATTTTATTGACTAATTAAATTAATGGGGATAAATTAAATCAAATTAGTTGTTTGGCATAATGTGATATTTTGATTTAAAATAGAAAATAGAAATATGCTTTAAATTTCACTTTTTGGAAATAAATTTGACAAAGAATTCCTTTATAAAATTTTGAATTCTTTTTGTAAAAAGAAATTTATTTTAAGTGAATGAAATTCCATTTGGAAATTAAATTGTTTTAAATTTTTAAAAATGCAATTATCTCCAAATGTTCAATAAATTTAGTGGGTGGGATATTTTAGGGGTTTGACCAAAAATTTGGGGAAGTTTTATTTTAGCATTTTCCATTTCATATTATTGCAAGTTTTGAATTTTGGTGGAGAGTTTTGTTGTGGTTGGATTTGGAGTTGAAGAAGAGATTTGGAATCACCATTGTTAAAGTCTTCAAGCTTGGGGAGAAAACACCAAGTTCTTCTTCATTTTTGTTTTCCTTTTTGGAATAATCTTCAAATTTCTTTATGCTGTTTGAAAATTCTTTAAATGCTATTTAGATGCAAAGAAAACCCATGAGAAATGAATTCAAATCTTGCAAACTGCTGTTGGAATTAGGAAAGAAAACCAAAACAACAATCACAATGGAAAATATAAAGAAAACCTACAAAAAAAATCTTCATTTCAAACTGAAATTCTAAACTTTTGTTGTATTGCCAAATTTAATTCTGTTATTGCAAAAATTTGTTGTTCATTTGCACAATTTTAGGCTAGAAATGAAAATCTTGGTATATATTTGTAGATATACCTGTACATATATATATATATATACAAATATATTTACAAATATATTGGGCTTTTAATCTCTTCCTGGGAAAAAAAATTATGTTTGCAAAATGTAACAGGGTATACCCTGTTTCTCATTTGTCTTTTTCGACAATGTTATTGAGGAAATATATATATATATATATAATGGTGTGGAGAGGGGAGGGCTGTAGCCCTGCTACCCCCTCCACAGCGCCCATGGAAGGTGCTGCTTCCACAGCACCCATGGGAGGCGTTGCTCACACAGCGCACCCCATATGGGGGCTGTGTGACAGCGTCTCTCCCTTTTGGGAGGGGTTGCGCCCAATGAAAAACTTTAGTTTAATTTTTATTTTTTTTAAGTTTTAAATTCGTTTTTTTATATATAATATTATTTTAATATTTAAATAATATTTATTTTTATAATAATTTATTTATATATATATATTATATATATATATATACTTATGTATATATACCATATTCATTTAGTGTGTATATGTATATATAATGTATATATGTATATTTTATATATTTTTGAATAAATTATTTAGTTGAGTTAAATTGTTTTATTTCAATGAGATTAGATATTTAAATATATATATATATATATATAATAGTATATACATTAAGTATATACTTTTATGTATATATATTTCATATATATTTGTACTCATGTATAGATAAAATTTGGTTGTTTAATTTATTCGAAGTTGAATTAATGATTGATTTATTTTTAACCAGATGACTTTATTTATCAAGTTGTTTTGATTATAGAATATAATTGTGAAATTTAGAGTAAATGATTGGTGTTTAAATTCTTCAACGTCGTGAAATGAATTTGGTGTATTTTTTTTGGATAAATGCAAGTAATGGAAATTGAGATTGACTGGATTTAGGAAATCCTAACCTTAGCTTATTTAATTGCCTGAAGTGCTTTTTAGTGTTGATTTGTTCATTCTCGTTGTTGGGCAAATAGAGTAAATGTTCTGAAGTCTTCCAGATAAGGTTTTATTTATTTGTTAAGGGTTAGGGTTGTAATTGAAATAAATATGGTTAATGTGTTTTCAACGACCTGGTTGATTTGATGGAATCTTAAAGTTCTTGTAAAGGATTTGTTAAATGTCAGGATTATGTATGTGGTTAAGTTATATGGATTATAATTAGAGCAAAATTGATGATATTAAATATGTGTAAAGAAAAGGGTTATTTTATTACAATGTTGTTATAATGGGTAGAATGTTATTTAAAAGTTCTTGTATTCCATTGCCTTAAATGGTGAATGGGGAATGTTGTTTGTTTTCCAGATTGCAAGGAATAGATAAGGTTCATAAAAAGTTATATTGTTTAGAACTTACATGAATAGTTAAAAGATTAAGTATATGAGGTAAATATGGACTTTGGTTCCTATTTATGAGAAAAGATCGTTATGTCGAAAGACATCTTTATTTTTTAAAGAACGTGTATTTATATGATTGTTGATTTAAGCGAATTCTTGTTGGTATTGTATGGGCAATATTGTTATGATTGTAAATTTATGAGTGTACTTTGGTAGTTCTGAGTTTTGTTTCCAGAGGCTAGGGAACTCATTGATTGAGTTGTTTATTCTTTTGGAGTTGTTTGTTATGTAAGTCTTCCAGAAGGGGTTCAACTTTTGGGGTTGCGTTATTATGTTAGTCAACCGTTGTATTGCCTTGGGTAGGGTGTTTAGTTGTATCTTGTGGTTTTACCCGATTTTCACGAACGGGGATGGTTTGTGCCTCCTTTGTATTAGGAGTGGTTTATGTGGTTTGTGCCTCCTTTGGAAGGAGTGGAGTATGTCTTTGTTGCCTCCAGTGTTTGGAGAGAGTTTTGACTTTTGTTGCCTCCTGTGTTGGAGTGGATTTTCATTTTATGTTCCTCCTAGAGTTTGAGTGGTTTTATCTTGATGGTTTGAACTTGGGATTCCCTTGGTGATTGGTTGGTTTGGTATGTTGTCAAGTAGAAGAGTGGCTTTTGTTAGGGGCCAGAGCCCAAAGAGGTAAACTGGGAAACCTTCAGAAGTGGTTTAATCAAGTGATAACTAAATTAATGTACTTAGAAGTTAGGTAGTATTTCACATTAATTAAGATAATTGAGCCTCGCTCATGGACGCAAGGGCTTGTATAGACTTGGGATGAGACGGGAAGGCCTGGAATGGCAAGATCATTTATCTTGTCCTTACGAGAGGTATTTGATTCCACATGAGTGAGTATGGGTGTCGGGATTCGGTAGAGGTCACCAGGATAACCCATGGTGGGGGCCGAAGCCTAGGAAGATTCCCAGAGGAGATCCCATGTCGAGCTATGTGATGACACTCTTTCTACGACAACAGTTGGTATTTGGTTTTATGTGTATGGTCTTCTTATCATACTCGATCGGTTTTTATCTCTGGAAGCAATGTGACTTATGTTAGTGATGTTAGAGTTGTACTTGTGTTATCCTCATGGTTGTATGGTTCATGTGTTTGGTTGTGTCAGTGTGAGGTAGCCTGTGTCTAGAGGTTGATGGTCTTGTCTGGAATTCCTTGTTACTATCTCCTAGCACGGGGGGTGAGCCTTCGGGTATCACATGGTTGGGTGGAACGTGCACCTTAATCCGTTGGGTCATCTTCTTGTTCGTGTGGACGAGATTTCCAGTTGGAGAGCTCGTGGGATCCTATTCTTTCTTGCTTTAATTCTTTCAATTATTATTGTAATTTATTACCCCTCTTTGTATCGAGGTGGAAGATGTAAATTGTAACCTTGTATATTGGAATTACCTCATTCGGGGAATGAGTGTTGTAATCTTATTGTAAAGTGTATTATAGGAATCATGTGGAAATTCTTATGCCTTGTTGTAATTTTAGCATGTATGGAATGTATGAGATTTTAATTTTGTAAGTAATTAAATGTTTGTTGCAATTCTTGTTTCTTGTTTGGGTTTTAAGTAATCTTTGTCTCGTAACCTTAGAGGTTGTTGGCAATGGATAGTGATCTTGCATGTTATTTGTACTTAAAAAAAAAATAGTGCATTTGAGTAGTAAATTGCAACTTCCTCTAGGGTTGCGTGGCGGGGCATTACATAATATCTACTGTGCAATAATGTTCATTATATTATTTTGTCTTTAAATCTTAATATTTTTCTGAAATATGAGAAAAGTCTCTTAAATACAGGAGGGTTGGAAAAATATTCAAAATGGTAGTTGCCACATCTATTCAACAACTACCATTCATAAATAATTAATAATCCAATTATTATTAAATGGCATTTTATAAACTATGCTTTATAAAGCATATAAAGGGCATAAGATAATATAAATTTATATTAGAGCAATATAAATGTTATAATGGTATTGACCTTTAATAACATTATGCTCTATTATTCCCCCTTAATGTCAATAGGGGCATAAATTGCTATGAGACAAAAAATGAAGTACTCCAATAAAGTAGGTCTTCTTTGATAGAGATAAATATGGATACAAATATATACCAAAAAACTTATGGATCTTCTATCATTTGTTGTATACATTTCATAAGGGATCAAAGGTAAGCTTAATCATCGGGGGAACAATCCCTATAGCCAACATGTACTATCAATACATCTAAGTGATATTTATGCTCTATCAAGATACCTACAACATTAACCAAGGTGACAACCATCTCAAACATTAACCCTCTCATAGGACTCCATCATGTTAATGCACAAAAGATACAATCATATCCAAAAGAGATGTCACATTAACTATCACATTGAATCATCTAATGAGGTTGTGTCTCCCCAGGATCCTCCACCGACTATCCCTTCTGTGGAACGATTGATGCCTTGAACTACTATCGTTATTCAGGAAAATCTTGCTCGTCCCTCGATGAACGGCTCTGCTAGTCCTTTGAATGCTCCTGACTCCTCTTCTGCGTTGTCGGCTCCCTCGATGCATGGTGGCTCTTTGCCTATGGTAGTTGTTGAGGATCCACTCCTCTCGCCTCGCTCAATGGACTTCGTTTTTGAGCCTTCTTAGTTTGTTGTGTAGAGAAAGAAGAAGGGAATCCTCGAATTGCAGCCTAGGGTTTTGGGAGTCAGATTAGTCCCCTCATATTTTGGGGTTGTCTAGTCCTCGTATGTCATTTGACATGTTGTCTGTCAGCTATTCATGTCCTATTTTTGTTTTGTATGTGGCCTATATTGGCCTGTTCTGTCAGACCCTAGTGGCTCTTGTTTGTAAAGGGATCGGTTCCCTTTTGAACTAGCTCCTTTTTCTAGTTCATGTCCTATTTTGAACTAGCTTCTTTTTGGCCTTGAGGGCTCTCCGTGTAAAGGGTACAACACCCTGTAAATTTTGCTTACTTAATTAAAAACTATCACATTGAATCATAAATCCTACCTCAAACTAATATATGAACATGAACACTAAATCTAACTGTAAAAGTAAGGCTAAGTAGTTTCCAAGAACTCATCATCATAGCTAGTTGCTAACACATCCAACTAGCCATACCTCAAAACCATGTATACTCTTCATAACAATTAGACGTATACACACTACCCTAGATAAATAATTCCTACAAGGAAATAACACATAAACATGCAAAAAAAAATCTCGAGACACTCAACACCGCAAAAAAAATGAGAACATCCAAAAAATGAGACATATACATCCTAAAGCTCCCAATGTATGGGTAATGTCAACTATAAAAAATGATCAAAGAACACTCACATAAATTTTTAAAAAAATCATCGATATCACCTAATATCAAAAAACTTCCACAATGATATGCAAACTTTCAAACTAAACCAATACAACATAACTCTCATATACTAGTCTTCATAGCTCTTCCAATTTATCCAAATCATAAAATAAAGATATTAAAAATCCTCTATATTATTACTTGAAAGTTGTGAAGTACAATAATGGTAAATGACCACAAACACAGTTATCACAATGGCTCCATATAAACCTCAACTCTAATGTCATGTGAACATGAACCTCTAAGAAAAAGCACAAAACCATCTAAAGAGAATCCATAGATCAAAACCATGTATCATATCCTTCTATCAATACCTCTAAGTGCCCAACTATGACATAAAAGATCTCCTTCACAAAAACCCAAATAGAAAATTCTTGTCAACATCGAGCCATTCAACTCAAGGATCAAACATATAATGTAATTCAATAGGCCAACTAGGATGCAATCCTCTCAAACTAAAGGAAGATAAAACAAAAATGTTCATTCCCAAAAGCATCCTCTACACTCAAAATTATCTCCATAACAATATCATATGCATAAGGAGACAAAGGAAAAATAAACCATGACGAGTAATCCTCAAATAAGCCCTCCAAAACTAGCATCCATAGCTCAAGACTCATTCTCATGATAAAACAAAGAAAAAAATGCATCTCAAAACAAGGTGAAAAATACCTAACAAATGATTCACCACCAAGAGGAACAAGAGTGGGAAATGAGATTGATCCTCCAAGATACACCAAGCCATAATGACTCTCTTTGAGAACAATCTCATCAACAAGTCCATTTTCAACTCATGTCCAACCTAGGTTTAGGCTCCTTGGTCTTCCTACTAAAAATTTATCAAAGTGTAACCATTTTAACACATTATCTCTAAGAACACAAGATCTCTAGCCTCATCCAAATATGATATAGGTGTACAACTAATCATTTCATACCAATTAAGCTCCAATGTAGCACCACAATAACCAAAATCTCACAAGAAAAATGATCACAACATGTATTAATTAGATTACCACAAATCACTACCAAAGTTTCAATTATAGAAATAGGGAGTAACTATAATGACATAATATACATCTCCTCAAAAGATGATCATATGTCCCAAACGAACATATTTTCTCTCAAGAACATGTGTATTATGTCAAAACTCTAATGTACTATCAAGAGTCCTCCATGGCACAATAGCATCCATCCTATAAATAAAGATCATTTATCAAATTAAAAAATAATAACATACACCTCAATGAAAGACGCCAAGATTCCTCCATGGTACCAAGATGTCAACATCTCCAAATCACGTGAAGATGACCATCTTCTATAAATAGAACTCAAGATATCAAAGAACTCTCACTCCATACAAGAAATAATATTCAAGAGCTCTTTCATGACACCAACAACCACTATAGAAGATCATTCATCACCAAGTGATTAATCTACATCATTGTCAAAGATACCACTAAAGCATGATACTAGAATACGCATGGCATCGTGATAACCATATCCTAAATGAAGATTGTCCATGGCCCTAACAAACTCAACTACAACACCAATAGCTCCAAAGGTAAATTAGATCCAAGATCTCTAAAATAAGAATATAAACCATCATTTGCAATATAAGAATCAATCCACTACCAATAACAATAAATCTACATAAACAACCATATCATTCTGAATATCTAAGCATACAAGGAACCTATAGGACACCATAATCACCACCCATTGTGCCTACATAAGAATCCATGCTAGATGCAAAATTTCCAAGCATACAAGGTACCTTCCCGTGATCACTACAAAATTTACTTGCATCAAACTTTCACTAATTCTTATGCATTGTACATCATAGTCAACAATTGCAGCTCCCACAACACAATAAAGTAACACCATCTCTTTGCCTTATAATGACAATCATATTAATGAACCAAGTGACTAAACCAAGCGAACCAAATAGAATTTGCATCCACACAAAAATATATATAGGTATAAATAGCCCACATTTTAGCTATCCATGCAACTTGTAAGTATAGCTAGTCTAAAAAATTGCACAACTCATAGATCTCACAATGCAATTAATTAGTTCAACCATATATTAATAATCATGTCAATCATAGAAAAAAAATAAACATGTAATTTTTCCACATCTCAAACATCAAATCACCTTTGGATTCAATTTTACACAAACTCATAAAATACCACAGTCAAAGGAACTAAAAAATATCTCAAATAGAAATGTAAGTGAACAAATCACATATCAACATCTCCAAATTTGATCCACTATTAAGTGCTTAAAAAATTCTCTTTGTCCCCTATAAGATGTCCAAAATTGGACACCATGGATACAAGATATAAGTTTTTGAATTAATGACACAATCCTTCAACCTGCCATTATTCTAAGATGAAATAATGAATCAATACATCCACTTCTGCAGTGATTACTTTCGAAAAATATAAGAAGTAAACATACTCTTCCACTTATTCAATGGGGTAAGTAATGTCAAAAAGAAGTAAATAAACTCTTCCACTTATTCAGTGGTAAATATTAAACTTACTAATATAACATCATATCTTGCATTATATTAGAAGTCCATATAGACACAACATCATATAGCTTAGCTAACGTCATAATGTTAGGAGATGTAAAATCTCAAAGATAATACAATAATGTTACATGAAGAGAAATCATAGTTAGACATCTAAGTCAATATCCATTACTGAAGTAAGACGTATTCCATTCTATCATAAGAATAACTCATTATCACAGTCAAATAGAAAGTGAGATAACAATTACACATGTATATATCATTCAATACCAACATACTCAACTTTTCAAGAGAATCTTGCATATGACGAGTAATCTAGGTGGTTATAATTATAATTTGTACCCTTTTCAAAAAAAATCCTTCATACTTCATTTGTAAGAAATTAAGGTGCAAGAAATTAAATCTAAAATAATTCAATAGCATAGAGATCAAGTCTAGAACATTCTTCTTAGTCTATTCCCTAATACTTCAACCACTTGCATATTTGAAAAGGATTTAGAAAACTCCAAGCCAATGCAAATTGATAGCTGCAAAAGTCAAGTTCCACAACCTTTCACAACAATGGACAATACAAAATGTAAGCCTTGTGAAGGGACATGTATGCATAATGTGAAAGCATAAACTATGTTTGTGATTTGTTTCACAAAATGCTTCAAGAGATGTGCACCTATAGGCTAGGCATGCTATATGTTTGAAAAAATATCTCCAAAGATGTTCATGATAGCCAAACACATGTAAAGATTATGCGGACATTTAATATTTTATTATAAAGCATCTTTCATTGAAGTTTACAATCTAATAATTTTAATGAGCCATGAATTGCACTCATTTTAACCTTTGTATTTTATTTTAAATATTTGTAAAGTAAAAATGAGGAGTTGAACAGTTATGAGGAAGATGAAAGCTTAATTTCACCTTTATATTGTAAAAAACGATATTGTGAGAGCAATTTTTGGCACGTTTTGCATAGCAAGGTATGGGGGATTACTAAAGCTATTTTGTGCTCTTATTTTCAAGAATAAGAAGGATAACATCAAAAATTTGCATCTATTTGTTCTTCATGGATTGCATATCATTCCCAAGTCTACTAGGTAATTTGTTCTTCATGTATTACTTGTATTTTGTGAATGCAAAATACAAAATATTCAATCATTTATTAATGTTGTATATGCAGAATTGAACTCTGCTTTCTATTCAATGCTACATAGGCTTTTTCACTTTCCCTATTTTATCAACCAATTTTAGATGTTCTTTTGTCAAAGTCTACCTATGGTTTCTCTTTCTTTCATATTTTTGTCATTTTTCTATTTTTATGCTCATTTGTACTTTCACATAAAAAGTACACAAAAAACCAAAACCATCATACATGGGAGTTGCATCTCTCAAACACGAGAAAATCATCCATTCAATGTGGTTTCTCCCACTGTCGCAAGCACATGCTACCGTCCATTAGACAAGACACTAACAATCATAAAAACAGAAGTGGCAAGTTTACTTCTTAACAAAAGCAAATGTTTGTTAGCAGGCAGTGGAGTGAGTTTTCCTAATCAAAGATGTCTATTTGAATCAATGGGATAGATTTGGTATTTAATGAGACCCACATCCCCACACTTACTACTATACTCGTATCTTATTATTGGGTAGATTGGGTATTTAATGAGTCTATATATTGTAGTGTATTTGTTAGTTTTACATATTCTTGATTATCGATATTGGAATCCTATTATTTTTATCTTATTTACACTTGAATTAGTGTCATCCTATTGTTTTGATCCTAGAGAAATTTGATATTGCATATTTTTTATTAAATCTAACAATAAAATACAAAATGGTATAGGTCCCTTAATGAGCAGGTTTGAGCTTAAGTTCTTTCTACTATATAAATCTATGTTCATCCAAGTATTGCTAAACTTTATGACCAAATTAAAAATGTGGAGAAAATCTAAGTCAAATCATCAAGCTCTTTGTATTCAAATTGAGAATACAATAATGTATCACAAAAATATATATGGACTTTATCTAAGGAAAAAAGAAGCCTTACATTGCCAATTTTGTTAATGAAAATTAAGAAATTGTCACTAGGCTACCATAATCTCATAAAACAAGGGATCGATACCTATAACCAAACTTGAATGAAGAGTGTCATTTGAAGACACAGATAGTTAAAATCTAACTATGTTGTATTACACAAAGATAAGTATCCCACAACTTACTAAATTTGTGATATTTGCAATGAGGATGAACCAAGGTGTGGTTGACTACTATAATCATGTCATCAACTTATGGATGAAATGATATAGAGTATCTCAATTGATAACCCTAGAGCTTACAAAAGGTTTTCCAAATGCGACTTAAGAAGCTCAAGCCAAAGAATAGAAGTGTACACTAGAATACCTACAATCATGTTAATTGGAATAAATATGAGCATTGATTAAAAAAAAACATTGCAATCAAAACAGGATTAAGTGGAAATTGTTGAAGTTGATGATTGAACTCCACAACACCCAGAAATCACCTGCAAGCAATTATCCTATCACAAAAGAAAGATCAAAGCAACTGATTTTCTATGCAACCAAGAGAAAAGAATGAATCCAGAAGAACACTGATATGTGCAATGTATTAACCTAAATGGTTGTAAATTGTAATGGATCTATGATTACAATGAATGTGCATGCTTATAAAATCATGCAAAATCAAACCCTAGATGAGGATTTGACTAGATAGTGACAAGTGTTCTAATCTCATGCAATGAGACAACTTGTCCTATATTCAATTCAAACTAATAATAAAAAAGCACTCCTAAGTTTAGCTTGAGTGAACTAAAGTAATAAGGGACTTAATAATTAATTAATGATTAATTAATTATCAAGTGATTATCTTGATTACTCCAACACCCCCCTTAAGATCAACTTAGGGAGAAGCTATAAAACCCTGATGTAGAATGCAATGATAGATGCATGGATGGGTCCCAGATATAAGTCCTAATGAGGTACTCATGTACAAAATAAAATGAATCTCTCATAACTAGAGAAAGGGAGAAAACCACATGGGAGAAAACTCCTCTCCAAAGGAGAGAAAAGGAGATGACTGCACTAACTATGAAAGAAGGATAGAAGGAGGACTCAATGTGACCCCCCGAGGACTGCTTCTATCACAAAAGTACAATAGATGTACCCTTGATAGGAGAGAGAAAAAGAGGATATGAATCTCCCTATAAAGGAAGAGCTCCTATGCCAATGATGTACGCTTGAAGACAGAATATGATCCATTGCCTGCAAACAGCATTTCTCCCCTTAGGAAGAAACAGATCGGTTGGTGATTGGAGAAGCCAATCCAAAAGAATGGGTGATTCAGGAATCCAAATCCAAATGATGTGTGCTTCTAAAAACTACTCACATATCCACATGTCAGAAAGTGATGATGTCGATCTAGAATCGTGAGAAGACTTATATAGAACAAGTTGCAAAGGCGATGAAGATGGTGGGCCAACAATAGTGATGTGGTTGTCAACAAAGAGGAGATGAATGTCCTCAAATTAATTCTCCAAATATACAATATAAGACTCCACAAACAAGGATGATATGTCTGTAAGATACGAATCCCAAGTAGCTGTGTCTGGAAGATGTATGTCCTGTTGCACTGAATCAATAGGGGCCAAAGATGTGGCGATATCAAACTGATCAGGAATAATAGGAGATGATGATGTAGTTTCAATCTAAGAGTGGGAACATGAAGACAAGTCTCTGAACCATTAGAACATGCAAGACCTATGATATACTCAAGCTCCTCTAAAGTATCATCATCAAAGGGTATGGAATCTACATATGCAAGAGGGATGAAACAATTTGCAACAAGATCCTCTGGGTATGGAGAGATATGAGGGTCTCCATAGATCTCCCAAAGTGGTTTCCAAAGTGTGTGGGGACCTTCAATGTCTGATACAAGACACATAGTGTCAAGATCAACACTAGAAAATATAACCCCTACAATATGATCTCTGATGATGTCCCATGTTGATAAACTCCCTGGTGTGTCTGGTGTAGGTATGAGGCCATACAAATAAGGAAAAATATCAAGCCAGCTGAGATGTGTCATGATGCCATTTCGCCAAGACTCATAGTTATCCTTGTCAAAGTTGATCATAGAAGGATGAATAGAAAAACACATGATACTCAAATGATAAAATCAAAGACTAAAAACCTTAGTAGTGATAAAGCATATCAAATGATATCATCCTACACAAACAAATCCTTTCCAAGTGCCAAGACGTCCAAGTAATTAAGCAAAATGTGTAAACACAAAATACTAAATAAAATATACCTGGGGAAAATTCTGGAAAAAGTGCATGAATAGATCTGAAGAGCTCTGAAATACCTTTCCAACGCCGCTTGAATCACGAAAATTGGAGATACAGGAAAAAAGTTAAAGCGCAAAATGAAGATTTGAATTTCACTGAGAATAACAAGAACCAACAACAAAATATGATAATGAGACCCATACCACTAAAAATTTCACAGAATCGGCTTTCCGACGATATCTTGTTTGCCCGATTTTAACACCGTATGCCCAAGTTATGACTGATTTACAAAAATAAGTCAAAAAAGGAAAAAAAACCTCAACTGGTGGTTAGTGGGTGGCGAATTTTTTTAAAAGCTTTTTTTCTTTTTTGCTCTTTTTCTTTTTTTGCTTTTTTTTAATTTTTTCTTGAAAAACAAATTAAAAAATTAGAAGATTTTTCTCAAGATAGGATCTCTCAAAATCCATACAGGAGGCTACAAATCTAGAGCTATGATACCACGTTGAAGTTGATGATTGAACTCCACAGCACCCAAAAATCACCTACAAGCAATTATCCTATCACAAAGAAAGACAAAGCAACTGATTAGCTATGCAACCAAGAGAGAAAAGATTGAATCCAGAAGAGCAACTGATTTACAATGTATTAACCTGAATGGTTTTGAATTGTAATGGATCTATGATTACAATGAATGTGCATGCTTATAAAAGTATGCAAAAGCAAACCCTAGATGAGGATTTGACTAGATAGTGACAAGTATTCTAATCTCATGCAATGAAGCAACTTGTCCTATATTTAGTTCAAACTAATAATATAAAAGCACTCCTAATTTTAGTTTAAGTGAACTAAAGTAATAAGGGACTTAATAATTAATTAATTATCAAGTGATTATCTTGATTACTCCAACAAAAATTCACTAATAAAGTCCATGGGTGTGCATTACAAAGGCATAGAAGGAGCTAGAAGTAGGAAATACAAACCAATGTTACTATTAGAAGGCATAGATTGGATGCATGGTGAAGATCTCTTTATAAACCTTCCATGTGCTTCCTTGAAGAAGACTAATAAAGATATCTTGTAAAATGCTGCAAATTTTTCATTGTCCCAAATTAATCACCATCTAATGGGGGAAATGTTTGCTCTAATTAATACAAGGTGAGCCAAAACATGTAGAACACAAATTCCATTTAATGTGTATTACAAACCATCTATTAATCTATTATTAAGAGGAACTTGTCTAGCTTGTGGATCCATGGAATTAAATGACATCTAATCTTCATATATAGTAAATCTAGAATTGAGTATGTGCAAAACCTTACATGTAGGTATGCTAACATATCAGCAACTCTATTCTTAGTAGTCCTTTTTTTGTTTTTTCTAGGGAGATTAAAGTGATGAATATAAGAAGCCCATCTAACACACTATTGTCCTTAAACCCTTGAAGATAAATAAAACTTGAGTTACTAGATGCAATGTGTCCATTACTTTAATAAATTACTTAAGGTATATAATTATTTCCCAAATGTGGTGTTTCCTAATTTTGTATAAAGTGCTTTTGAATAGTGTACAATGGAATTGTCTTGTTTTAGAACACCACCTATGGCATAAACAAAGGTAAATGACTCCATCTCAAAAGAATGATGTAGATCAAGAACGACAACTAGAGTTGAAAAACATGAATCTTTTTTAGTTAAAAATTTACTTTAGTTAATGTATTTGATGGGAAATGCTTCTTGCTAAATAGTTGATTATGTGACCCAATAATGAGAGTAATGTAAAAAGTGTTAGATGAAATTGGCCAATCACAAGTACTTTGACTTTTATTATATGTATTTCATTGACACTTGAGCATGACTGTTGCTTGATAACTCTTAGAATAATATGAAACTCCTTACTCACTGCTTTATCTTTCAAATTTGGGTTTAGATTTGTCTCGATTGTAAACTTATGGTATGTTCCCTCTAGTTGAACTGTAGATCAAAGCAATAAAGACAATGATAGATAGCACAACAAATTTGGAATAACTTGGCCTCAAAATAATGTTGCAAACAATAGTGCCAACCTTACCATGGTATGAACAAAGAAAAGCTCCAACATTAACATGGAGAATCCCTACCACACTTTCCTTCCCCCTCCCTAACTATGACTAACCACCATAATAATGTATCCTCTCTCGATGCTTCTATTTCAAGATAATCCTCTTTGATCTCCTTCTAGGATTTAAGCCAAGTGAGCTTGGAAAGGTAGGGTAGGAGATACCCCCCTAGAGTGATTTCCCTTAAGAAAGATCAATGATTGGCATAGTTACTAGCAATCGCACCTTGGTGTGCAATGGGTACACCAAAGAAGTGTGGATGGTAAATTAGGGAATTTTTTGGTTTATTGTTTACATACATTTGTGTAGTATACATGAGGTCAATTGGTACGCTATTTAAAAAATTAGTTTTTTTGTGCAACAAAGGTCTCAATGGAGAAGTGATAGCTTCAAATCAAATATGCATCTACTTACAGGGATCCAAACACAACTAAAACAAAACCTTTGAATTGGGAAGATAATAAGGCTCCATTACCAATAGGCTAATGATATGTTTGAAATAGAGAGAGAGAGAGAGAGAGAGAGAGATGTGGACAAAAAGAGGGAGAGATGGAGAGAGAGAGAGAGAGAGAGGAAATTAGAGATATGGAGATGGAGATGGAGGAGAGGGATATGGAGAGAGAGAAAGCGAGTGATAAAGAGAGAGGACAAAGGGATAGATATAGATCCAGAAGAGATAAATATATAGAGGGAGAGAGGGAGAGATAGAAATATAAATATAGAGGTAGGAATTGATATAGAGGGGTAAAGAGAGGGGAAAATATAGGGGTAAAGAGAGATGGATAGATAATGAGACAGCAATAGAGAAAGATATGTAAGAATTTAAATGTGGAAAGATAGAGATAGAGATAGAGCTAGGGAGAGAGAAACAAGGAGTGTGTATGTGTGTATGAGTAAGAGAGATATGGAGAGAGATAGAAAGGGAGATAGATATGTATAAATAGATACAGAGGGAGGCCGATAGAGGGAGAGAAATAGAGATAGGAGAGAGAATTAGAGATATAGAAAGAGGAAGTAATAGGGAGAGGGAGAGGGAAAATAGGGATATAAAGGGGAGATAGAGAGATAAATATAAATTGGGAAAGATAGAGAGGGAGAGAGGGATATAAAGGAGAGATAGAGATAAATATAAACTGGGAAAGATAGAGAGAGATAGAGAGAGAAAGAAAAAGAAAAAGACAAAGATAGAGAGATAAATATAAATGGAGAGATGAAAGGAGAGAGGAAGAGAAAGAGGGAAAGATAGAGAGAAAGAGGGAGTCAATGAAAGAGGGGGAGATGGAGAGAGAAATATAAAGATATAGGAAGCGCTATAGAGAGAGGTAGAGAGAGTAGGAGAGATGGAGGGAGAGATGGAGTAAATAAGAGAGAGAGATAGAGATGAGTTATAAATAGACAGGAAGAGGGAGAGATGGAAAGATAGAAATAGAGAGGGCAAGAGTGAGAGATAAAGTCCAGGTGATATAGAAAATTAATAGAGGAGAGAGATAGAGAGATATATATAAATAGATAGAGGGAAGGAGGACTATGAGAAGTTGAGAAATATAGAAAGAGTGATAGGGAGAGAGGGAAAGAGGGAGAGATATGGATAGAGAGAGGGAGATATAGAGAGATGTATATTGTGGGAAAGAAAGAGGGGAAAGAGAGAAAGAGATGTAAGGAGAGGTAAGGAGATAGAGATAGAGAGAGAGATGGAGATGGAGATGGAGATGGAGATGGAGATGGAAATGGAAATGGAAATGGAAATGGAGAGGGAGAGAGAAATAGAGATAGAATGAGGGGGATACAAAGAGAGAGGAAGAGAATGAGAGAGGGATAGATGGAGGGATAGAAAAATAGAAATAGGAAGTTATATAGAGAGAGGTAGAGAGAGGGAAATATATATAGAGAGGTAGGGAGTACATGTGGGGAGATATCATAGAGATATGGGAA
Organism: Sequoia sempervirens; assembly: GCA_007258455.2. Classification (NCBI taxonomy): domain Eukaryota; kingdom Viridiplantae; phylum Streptophyta; class Pinopsida; order Cupressales; family Cupressaceae; genus Sequoia; species Sequoia sempervirens. The sequence continues at coordinate 36,067,939 of VDFB02137365.1, forward strand.
GAGAAAGATCTTTATATTTTTGTCTCCAAGCTCTCTTTCTTTATATTTTTTATCATCTCTCAATCTCTCTCTTCCTCTCTCTCCCCTATTTCTCTCTATATTTGTCTTCCCTTCTCTCTTCCTCTATCTTTCTCTCATTTCTTCTCTCTGTCTATTTCCCTCTCCCTATCTTTCTCCCCTTACTACTTTTTGCTATCCCTATTTATCTCCCTCCTCTCTCCCCCTTTCCCTCTTTATCTTTTGATCTCTCAACCTCTATATATTTTTGTCTCCTATTTCTCTTTATCTATCTCTCTATCTCTTTATGTGACTATATCTATCCATGTCTCTCCTCTTTTCCTTTCTCTTTCTTTATCTCTCTTCCTATCTCTTCCTCTCTCCATATTTATTCCTCTATATCTATAACTCTATTTTTGTATCTCTCTTTTGTCTCTTTGTATCCCTCTCTATTTCTCTCTTTACTTTCTCTCTTTCTCTCTCTATCTATTTCCCTCCTACATGTGCAATGGGCACATTGAAGAGGTTTTAAAGGTGAATTATCATATCCTTAACCAAATGACATGCAACCCTAAGCATAACTCCTTAGGACGTGCTATCCTTAGATTGTTGGTATTAAACGACTAATCAAAAGTTGCCTCTCTCATTCTATAAACTTTAATTTATATTTTAAGTTTGAAATTCATTTTATTATATAAATTATAACAAAATCTAAAATAGAATTATTCAACAATTATTAAAGTTTTAATAAGATAACTAATTATAAATTAAATTCATTCTAATATTTTTTAATTATTATTTGTAATTTCATAAAAAGATATAAATAATAAAAATAAATTTTAAACTTAAATCTAAATTAAAAACTAAAATAAAATACCCCCTAGAGTGATTTCCCAATTAGAGCTATGCCAAAATTTCTGTTGCAAAAATTACATTTGGCACTCCAATTATCAAATTCCATCCTCTACACCTTGATATTGTGTACAGAAATTGTTGTTATCAAACAGCCCATGTATTGAGACCCTTAAATTTGCTAGCAAACGTAATACATAACTTGTATTTCCTAACAAAGGAAACGATGGGGTATGAAGATTGTATCAGCTGAGGCAAGATGAAGGTAGAGGATTCATGTTCCAAAGCCTTGGTTCTGATAGAATTGTTTGTAGTTCTCAGATGAGGTTATAGAAAGATGAAGAGCAGCTCTCATACGAGAACCTACTGATGAGAAAATGAGTTTGGCAACCCTCGTCAATAAAGTCACCACTCAAACCTTTGATCACTGATATTACGAGGTTAGAGAGACGAAGAGCAAGAACATGCTAACAAATTGGTTGTTTTCGGTGGTTATCCTACTGTTTGTGGTGTTGAATCTCAATATCTACTTGTTACTACTAACATGATCCTGGGCAATGTTGCTGAACACTTTGATTTGTGACATGATAATTTGCACATCATAATTTGCACGGTTTAAGATAAGACCTAGACTTTTTGATAGGGAACTACTGTGGTTTACGACCTGTTTTTTTAATTTGAGATTATTGGTAACAACTCATTATCAATTCTGATTTAAGCCCAAGCTTGGAACATAGATCAATACTATAGAGATTTTTTATGCAATATAGAAAGGTAACAAATTTACGAAGGTAATGAGAGAAAAGGAAGTCCAGGACCAAAGGAGAAACCAAATAAGCAACATAAAAAATGCTATCTCAAGACAGAATATTATACCTCAAACGAGAAAGACAAAAAACTCACTGAGTAATCTTCCTTCTGATCCCTTTTATTTTGTGTGGGAATGTCAAATTGCTTCCTTCACTTATTCACCCACATGCTAAGTCATGAAAATCAAAATGGGAATATAGGTCAAACTTCGGCTACCTTTCTTTATTATGCGTGTTCAGTTTTTTTTAATGGGTAATTAACTACCACAAAATCCCACTGTGATATTTGAACCACTTCAACTGCACCTTATGGGCTGCAAAATAAATAATTTGTAATATCGTGTAATTTCATGATTGTTAATAAAACATTCTCACTACAACCACAATATTCGTTTATCTACCTATAATACTTGAGCTTCGTTAAACCAGGCTATTGCAACTCTGATTCTTTGAAAAATAGAATGCAATCAAAACAGAAAATGCTAAATAATATCAGAAGCTGCGAGTGGAAGGCTGCATGTCAGAAAATATCAGAGGCTGCTAATGTCCCATCTTGGCTATCTGTTCGCAATACAGGGTGTAACGGGACAACTTGCCAGTGCACACAACATGAGAAGTTCCATAGAACTTTACAGCATCATTTTTACATTCTTATGCATCACCAAGCACACCATATATATTATTGTATGTTTGAGATAGCTGATCAGATGGAGTACCAAGCATGCCACGATGCACAGGAATGATACAAAAAATGCAGGAAAACTCTCCCCATGCACAACAGATAATGTAGCCACTTGGTGCCATTGCTAGAGGAGGGCACTGATGGTTCTGGCTGACTTAACCTTTGAAGGTACTATCATAAGTGTAATTTGTCTCTCCTGTATTGGTTTTCTTCAACCCAAAACTGGAAACTGCTTGAGATTTTTATGTTCCTCGCCATCTCAAGTTTCTTGTTTGTCATTGGGAAGGACTGGTCTATCATGAAGATTACACAGTACATTTGTTCAATCTCACCAACAGCCAGATCTGTGAGTATCTTTCCCAGAATAATCTAAATGACAAAATCCCTATTCAGTTGAGTAAACCTCAAAATTCTCAGGTCCTTGTCCTTCCATGTAACTTCCTCTATCTCACCAGTCTACCAAACCTGTGGCTGGGGAAAAACTCTTTAATCAGAGAGATACTGTCATTCATTGGTAGTTGTGGGCATCTTACACAGCTATATCTTTTTCAGCTTTCAAGTGCCTGTAGTTCACAAAGCCATAACTTCCAAGCCATAATTTTCCAATAAGCTTCAACACCATAACTGCACAAAGCCCATCAGAGTTGAACCCTCTGACAATCTCTTTAGTGGAAATATACCATACTAGCTGCACAAATGCAGCAATATCACTCTGAATTCAGCCATCCAAAATCAGCTCACATGGCAAATACTACCCTCCCTTGGATCACTGCAACACCTGCTAGAACTTATTTCAATCAAAACAATCTGGTCAAGTCCCTGCAAAACTTTGAATCACGGCCAATTAATTGAATTGAGGTTATGAGGAAATAACTAAGGCTTTCTTCTTCTGGAATTGGGTTTAATACAGGGTTTACAAGTTTTGCTCTTGTCCACTAATTCACTCAATGGCCCAATTCCCTCACAAATTTTTTGAAGCATCGAAACTGGAGCAACTGCATTTGCAAAAAACTGTTTCACAGGGAGTGTGTGACTAGAGATAAACAAATTCAAGCATCTCAGACAAGTTTTCTCACTTGGCAACCCTGAATTGATCTTACAAGGTACAGGTTCATGGGAACAAAATGTCCAACACTTTTTTCCACTGTTCAATTGGAGCTTATACACATGGGAAGCAATCAATTGAGAGGGAATATCCCTTCAAATACAGGCATGTGTCTTTCCTACAAATTGTTGATATCTGTCATGTCCCCTTTTTCAAATTAAGATAATTAATAATATTATTTAAGTTGGGCCCAATAATCTCTAATTTTAAGGGCAACTTAATAATATTATTATAATTAAAATAAAAGGTGTTTTTAAACACTAGTATTAAAATAAAGTATTTTTAAATACTTGGAGGAAAATTTAGAACCCAAAGGCCCATTTCAAAAATGTATATCAAGGAGGTGCCTATCTTCATTTGAGGATCATTCGAGCTATCATTTGCATGCTACTTTCAAATTTAAGCAATTGTTCAATCTAGGGCATCCAAGGGCAGAAACTCTTGGTGTGTTCAAATTCTAGAGGATGAAAACCCTCTTGAAATTCATCATAATGAAAACCCTTGTTTCCCATTTTGGGTGATTCCATCCAGGGATCACAATGGTGCTGCCTTGTTGAGGATTTGAAGACATTTTTCAATCTGCTACAATACTGCTACGGTAGCGCTATAGTGTTTTTGGCAAAGCAAAAAGTATACTTTCATCACCAACGCATATTTGAGGGTCTATATATTGAGTTTCAGATTTATGGCAAATTTCTGGGCATACTAAAGGGCAGGCTCTTAGTTGTTACAGTCATACCAACTGCTGGTTAACATCATTGGAGGGTTTTGGCGCTATTATGGAGTTAGCCCAACTGCACAAAAGTTCAGAAATTATTTTTCAAGGGTTTGCATGCACATTGGTCACCATTTGCCTAGCATTTATTCAAAATTACTGGAATACCAGCACTTGTGGGTTGACTTGCATCAGCCATATTGACTTTAGACACCATAGCAGCCATTTGTCATCTTTCTATATTGTGTACCAGCATCAAGGAGGGTTCAATCAGACTTGGGGGAGCTGTACAAGCATTATATGCTGCTGTCCAGCAACTCTTTACACCATTTTACCAGCTGCCACAATTATAAATTCTCCACCACGACCTACAGAAGTTCATACCAGGTATTGGAAGGTTTCATGACATGTTCAAATCTTCATTTTGTGAGTGATTTTTTATGACTAGAAATCAGAATAAAATATTGTTTCATGCATTGTAATCATTTCCAATTCAGTGGGCAAATAAAATCAGATCTCTAAGGTTCCCCAAATTGACCGTATGATGTGGAATGATGCTGACATGATTATTTTAATTCAGATCTGAGTGTTTGGAGTAACCTAGGGTTTATATCGGCAATTGTAATTGATGAGATTGATCATATGAACAGTCGTATGATGTATCAGCAAATGAGGGTTTTAAAGTGGTTCCAGTCAATTGTTTTCAATTTTTATTTGCTGTTCCAGTTAGGTTTTGATTTTCAAAATTCAAACAAAAAAACAATAAATCATAAAGTTGCACAAAATATTTTTTTTTAGGAAAGTTGCACAAAATATTGCATGATTTTAATTGGGGACATTGCAATATTGAGCCAACAGTCTAACTGGATCTACTTTTTCTAAAAATGCTAAAGCCAATTTTCTCCCTAGCGGTGGTTTTAAACAAATGCCAAAAGCAGCCAAATATATTTCAGATAATAAATTGCACATATTCACAGAATGCAACTTGAATGCTGAAAAATACCAAATAGGTTGGAGCAGAATTCCTTCTTATGTGCATTCATTTTTTATCTCTCATAATACTAATCCATTATGGAGATCAACAAAAGGCATGCTTATTTCTATTAATAGATTTCAAAGAGTTTACAGGTGGAAATCTGACGAGAAAGGATGAAAAATTAGCCAACTACCAGGCAAAGAAAAAATTTGGCAGCGCTTTGCCTGTGCTTACGGTTGTTTTGTGTGCTATTTTGCAACTGTGCTGTTTATATACCATCTTAAGACACTTCAAGACACACATATATAATGGGAATCCAGGGTTACCAGGCATTCATGGGTGAATGCATGTTCCACGTGTTCACATGTGACACTTTAATTAGCACTTCCACTAAACTTGCCTGGATCTCAACAACTGACAAAGGTAGTTTGCCTGGCAGCGTAAGGTTCAGACACATGAACTACTTTTATCAATAAGTGTAACAGGCAGTTCCACTTAAAATCTGACTCATGCCTTTCAGCCACCTCAGGCATTTTTATTGCTTTTTTGTTTCATCTGAGCAGAGTTGTGACAGCAGTGATCAACTGCTTTGCAGCAATGTTCTCTAGCACCTAAAGGCTGGTGCATGCAACTGCACTCCTATCACATTAAATACCATTAACAAAAACTCGTTGTCCCTAATTTTAAGCCTTGCCTATTTAAATTGTATGCATCCTCACAGAAAAAACTTGCTCAAGTTATGTTCTCACAAATCACTTCTGTCTCTATGCCTTGAATCACTTCTCTCTCTGTGCCTTGAATCTATGTTGAATGATTTTGTGTTGAGGGTTGCTATGTTCAACTAGAAAATTGTGGACAAGTGCATTTTGCACACTCCTTGGGGAAAGAATGGCTTGAATGTTCAAAAAATGGGTAATAACTTCGATGTCGACTCCCTTCTTGTGGTGGATGGTGAAGCCCGAGATCCAAATTACAAGGACATTGTTGATTAGTGGCAGCAGTGGCAGCAGAACCACAAGGGCAAGAAGAAATAGGCAGAAATATCAATTATCACAGTTGTGGCAAAAGCAGACCTCGTCAGCTACATCCAGTCAAAAGTGAGACAAAAATCTCTGGTCTGGTCTCAGGTGATGCTGGTGGTGTTATTAGAAACATATTCCCTCTTCCTTCGACTGGTCTAAGTGAGGATAAGCCCTTTGATGGACCCTCCTTCCAACCTGTGTTGATGGAGAAAATCAAAAATATGTCTGCTTTGGATGGTGGACCTACTGCAGGGGATATAATGGATGCCATTCACAAGAAAATGAAGACTCGCTTCAAGGCCCTGGAGAGACATATCAACCGAATGGGAGGAGATATTTGCTCCTGCTACAAGGTCATTCCACCCACCTTCTGGCTTGTTGCCCACCCTGGTGTAATATTTGTGGTGGAATGCACAACACTAAGGTGGTGCCCGATTTAATTCTTGGCAGGCTTGTTTGTTTTGGTTACTGCAGTTTTATCATTCTTATGATCTGCTACCACTTAATCTTGGCACTGTAAGAGCATGGGGTTTTGGTGGAATATCATTTATAGCTCATGGTGCAATGTAAATAAGTTGGCAGTGTTACAATCAAGTTTAGAATTGGTAACTTCCCTGCTTTTCTTGTATTTTTCGTGTAATATCAATGAGCAATGTAAAGAGGTTGGTAGTGGTACCATTAGGTTTGCCATTGGTGATTTTCTGTTCATTTGAGTGTGCACTTTTAACTAGTGAAAAACACTCAACTGCTAGAAAAGAAGTATTAAATATACTGAGTCATGACACCTTAGAGTGGAAGTAAAAGATATTCAAACAAGAATTCTCAAAAATTTGCAAGGTAGCATAAGCCAATACAAGATTTGAGAAACAGTAGCTTTCAAATCCACCTGTTTGAAAAATTGAACCCAGTAGCTTAAAACAAAAGCATGCACTGCAAAAAAGGTAGCTTAAAGCAAACTCATTAAACTTTAAAGTTTAAATAGCTAATTAAGATGGTAAGCATCATAGAATAAACACATTCAGGGGATCTATCGAGCAAACTTGTCGTGGCAGCTGTCTAAACCAGTAATCACAATATGAAGTTTGCAAGCAAAATGTAAAACACTGCCACAAAACACCAGTGTTGCAGCAATCTTTCTTTGCATAAATTCTCATTGTCTGAAGCAAGTAGAAGCCCAAAATAATGCAAATCTCAATGTTATAAATTCAATTATGTGTAAAAAATGGTTTGCATTTTCATTGCACATATTATGGATGTCTGGAGTCATTTAGTCAGGCACTACATAGGCAGTGGGAGTTCCCCTTGCCATCTACTTGGAGGAATCTTGATCGATCCTTCTCTAAATAGTCCTGGAGGTTGAGAAACTAACAGGTACAAGGCAAGCACAAATGTGAAGGATTAGATCACTAACAATAAATGGACAGCAATTACCATGCAAGTTTGTTTCTAGTCCATTTGTTCCATAAATAATTAGCTCCCCATTATGTCAACCATAAGTGAAAATTGTCCAGTTTCATTCATTGTCCACTTCTTATTGACTCAACCCAGAGTTAACTGGAAGCTAATCAGATACGTTCCAACCAATTCACCCAAACAATGATACAATAAGAGAAAACAGATAGTAAAAATGAATATGTAATACTTAAGTAAAAACTTTAATGAAGAGTCGAATTCAATTAAAAAATCAAGAAATGTTAGCTTAATAAAACTGAAAAATTTCAAGAAAATAAAAACTTTTTGCACTCTCATGGATCTGGGCCAAAATTATGCATGTCCCCCATTTCTGAATACTTGTAACCAAGAAATGGTGACAAAAAAAATATATCCTGTATATTTTAGTTTTAACCTTTACCTAATCTATGGCCACAATATGACACATGAAGTTTCTTTCGTGCTTCACAGTATGTGATATCAAATAAATATTTCTCCTATACAGTATGCATAAAATATACATAACATCCACAGATTGGGATAAAAAAATATGAATTTTCTTGGCGCCAACAGGCAGTAATTCCTAAATTTCAATATGGTGCAAATAGGGCACCAGCTATTTTAAGTTGATATCGAGTCTAACCTGGGCATATGATTTAGGAGTTAATGGTGCTGACATGTGGCACACATCCCTTTAGTCGATTATATTGGATCATATAAATAACTTGTATAATTAATTACATTGAATAATAAGTCTGCCTATGTTGTAGTTAGTGTGGTTTACACCTCCATTATGTTATTAGGAGGAGATCTATACATAACAGGTGAATATAATTGCAAGGAGATGTGAAGAGTACCATATTTGGTTTGGATCTCATGTTGGAGATATAGTGTGGAGTGACTTCTTCCACAAGAAGCATTGTGTTGTGTTGCCCTACATTAAGGGTTTATTCTACACCTAAATTTATCAAATATTAGAACATCTTGACCCACAAATATTTATCGTGTTATGTGTTTCTCTATATTCTCATTCTGTGTATTACTGTTATATTTATTATCTAGAATATCTAAGTTATTACATGTGCAGACAATAACTAATTGCATCAGAGTATTGTTTCGGGCAAAATGAAAAGATTTTCATTGATTTTTTTCCAAAAAAACAACAATATATCTTGCAGAAGGCAGTTCTCCTCACATAAGCATCTGAAAGTAGAACTTGGAGTCATGAGAAAAAGAATTTCATGAGCTTTACAAAAAGTGGTCATCATAAAGATTTGAAGCAGTATCACAGGAGATATGGCCAAGTAAAGTTAATCCTGCAAATCTAATTTCTGATGAGTATTTTTAACAATGAATTATGGCAAAATAGGAAATAATTTTAGAGGCTTTGTTCTCCTCACACATCAGTCCAATTTTGGCAATTGAGTTGTTAAAAAGGAGATTTTCAAGATCTTTTCAAAAAAGTAATCATAATAAGGATTTTGGATGGCATTAAGGGGGGTTGTAACCCTCCAAAGTGGACCTTTGGAATCTGAATTTCAAGGTTTTTCAAGGCACAACCCCAGGAAAATATTCATATCATGCAATCCAAGTAATCCAACTGAATAATGTTTTTGGTAACTGCAGTGCTTAGATCTACCTTCCTGAATTTCTTTCAGATTTATGGTAGTTAAGACAATCAATTGGAAACAGGCTTTATTGAAATCCTAGTTTTCACGAAGAACCCTCGACGTGATGGGAAGGATGATATTGATACCAGAGATTGGCAGTTCCAATTTAAACAAAGCCATTCTCAAAACTTTTCTTTGGCAAGTTAGATTTTATCAATAAGTTGATGGTGAAGTAACCAAATGGTATATAGATATATGGGGTCTCTTGGGCAGAAGAGGAATAGGTTTTCATAGAGAAATAGGAGATAAAACAAGAAGAGACAGATGATGAGGAGGGGGATAAGAATGATGGGGAAGAAAAGGAGAAAATAATAATAATGGTAGTGAAGATAAAGAAGAAGAGGATGAGGATAAGGAAGAGGAATATGAAAAATTGGAGGAAGATAAGAGTTCAAGTAGTTCAGCTCCAAAGAAAAAAGTTCCAATATTTAGCTTTCAAAGATGCATTCAAAAGGAAGTGGTCATAAAAGCCGACAACAAATATAACTCCATTCACATGAACTTGACTCAACAACTACAAGTCCAAGCAAAGTATATCGCAGAGACTCTCATAGATGGTAAAATTAAAAATGTTCAAGCTTGTAAACATCTGAAGTTCACTGTGGACAAATATGCTTTGCATTCAGATTTTTATGCTTTGGGTATGGATAGGTTGAATATTGTTATTGGACATCCTTGGTTAAAGATTTTCGGGACAGTCAACATTAATGTATAAAATAGGTTAATTAAACTTCGATATAGGAAGAAAAAGATAACTTCACAAGACATTACACATAATGTGGACCAAAGGAAGGTCAAAGTAGAACAAGCAGATGAATCTGAAGAAAGAAGAATAATCAAAAGGAGGAAAATGAAGAAAAGGAACAAGAAATTGATTACTTCTACTCTAGATTGAAAAGAAACAAGAGGCAAAAAAGGTTGAAAAATCAAAGACCATTCCAAAGTTGACACAAAAATTGAATATGGGTGTGATCTATAGATGACACATGATCATGAGAGGAAAAAATAATGTGAGCATCAAAGAAGCACTAACTATGGACACACAAGAAATCAGAGGATCAATCACTACGGCTCGCATGGAATCAAAGGAATAATTATGAATACACGTGGAATCAGAAGAACAATCACCACAGCTACAAATGGAATCAAAGGAACAAAACTCTGAACCTACAAGGAATCAAAGGAGCAATCATTATAGATCTACATCAAATCAAAGGAGTACCAACCATAAAATTACTAGCATCAACGAAGTAATGGTTATTCATTGAAGCAAAGGAGGAATTACTATGAAAGTGAATGGAATCAGGATGGCACAGAAAAATATGTAACAAGATTTGGAGATATGTATGATCAAGCAAAATTACCCAAGTAGAACACATTTGGGTGGTTAGATGATAGATCATGGCATTATGTGCATAATGATTTGCAGAAGACTCACTATTTCGCCACTTCTCATGTTTTGGTGACACCACATGTTAAGGAGGGATGGCATGTTATGTACCTAGGCACATGATATTGCAAGGGTGATGGGGATGCTAACATGTGATATATGTTCCTTTAGTTAATTACATTGGATCATATGAATAACTTGTATGATTAATTAAATAGGGTAGTGTGTCAGCCTAAATGTTGGGATTAGTGGTTTACCCCTCTATTATGTTATTAGGAAAACATCATTGTAAGGGATATGTAAAGAGCATTGTATGTGTTTGAGATCCCACATTGGAGATAGAGCATGGAGTGACTTCTTTCATAAGGGGTATCGTACAGTGCTAACTAGCCTAAGGATTTATTCTATTTCTAGATGGATTGGTTATTTGGGATACTGACCCACAAACATCTATTGTGCCATTTGATCTCTTTTCTTATTCTCCATGTTAGTGTTACAATCTCACTTATTTCTATTGTTATAACTTATAAGTTTTTCTAATTACAAGAACCCTTGAATAAAGGTTCATAACTGTTAGTTTTTAGATCAGAAATGAAATAAGCAGAGAACACAACACAATAGACTAATGAACACAGCAGTTTACCTTGGGAAAACCCTCCTTCTCGAGGGAGAAAAAGCCCAGCAAAATATATCTCTTATATAATGGAAGAAATAAGAGCAAAAATCTGCTTACAACACAGGCCCAACACAAGGCCGAATTTGATACAATGAATAATAGCACCTCTCCTTGATGCAAAGATCCAAATAAATGTGATTGTCCTTGAGATCGAACTGCTGCTACTAAATGATCTGCTGCTAAGTCTGCTTGAACTGTTAAGAATGATGAACACTTGTTGCTGATAATGACAAACACTTGCTGCTAGAAATATGCAAATAACTGCTGCTAATAAGATGCGAATGTCTGCTGAAAATAAGGTGTGAATGAAAGGAATGAACTTGATGATTAAATGAGTGATCACCACCTTGTATATATACAAAACTAGTTGACTTCTCATCTAGGTCGACTCCCTTAGAAGATGGGAAATATAAAATATTAATTGCAACATGAAGGCCAACCAGCCTTGAACTAAGGGAAAATAGCTCCTGAAGCTATAAAACACTAACACTCCCTCTTAGCTAGGGAGGTATTTTCCAGATATCCTCGTCATGGAGTCTCTCAACATGACGCTCATAATGGCTGCACCCACATCTCAGTCTCAAAGATGTACAAGAGTTCATCACGGAGTCTCTCAACATGATGTCGTCATGGAGTCTCTCAACATGACGTCTCATCTTAGTCTCAGAGATGAACAAGGACTCACACCTCATATTTCTCCGTCTCAGAGAAATATACACTACAAGGGCTTTCACCTCATATTTCTCCGTCTCAGAGAAATATACACTACAAGGGCTTTCACCTCATATTTCTTTGTCTCAGAGAAATATACCCTTCAAGGGCTTTCACCTCATATTTCTCCGTCTCAAAGAAATATACACTACAAGGCCTTTCACCTCATATTTCTCCGTCTCAAAGAAATATACATTACAACAAGTCTTCATGATGATGTGACTCCCTCTTGGCATCAACCTCCTGAGCTCCTCGTCCAAGGTTGCCAAAGTTGGTTTGTCAGACTCCCTTTGAATGTTATTTCCTCCTCTTCGAAGAAACTGATCGGCTTTAGAATAAGAAACCTTCTTAATCGACTTTAGAACTTGGATCCTTCTGAGATGTCCCTATGTCAATTTCCGCAGTAGAAACATGTTGTGTAGACCTTAATTTGCAATCTCGAGCAAAGCGACCATACTTGTCACACCTGAAACATTGAATGTGAGAGAGATCCTTCTTCTTCTTCAGTTCTGGGGCAAAATCTGATTCTCTGTCTCTATTCCTCTTTCTTCCTTTGCCTATATCTCTAGAAGTATGTGTAGCAAGAACTTGATTTTCTACATCATGATAGTTTCGCCCAATTCCCCTTGCTGCCAACCTGGATTCTTCTTGAATACAATCAACTCGAAGACAATCAAACTTGGGCAACTTAGATCTCCCACTGATGCTTTGAATAAAGGGTTCCCAAGATTGAGGAAGACCATTTAGTGCCAACATAACAAGATATCAATCTGCAATTATATCCCCAATAGTGCTCAACTGATCTCTCAAATCAGCAATCTTCATAAAGAATGAGATGATTGAATCTTCTTTATCCATTTTTACATGGTGAAGCTATTGTCTCAAAGCAAGGGCTCTGCTAGTATTGTTGATCTCATACAATCCTTTTAGAGTATCAAACATTTCTTTAGCTGTCTTCAACTTGGAGATGATCGATACTAGGTGATTCATCTCAGAGTCTATCATGATTTTTCTAGCCTTCGTGCCATTTTTCTTCCACTGGATTTTCTCAGTATCATCGGAAAGCTCAGGCATATCACTTTCCACGAAATCAAGAAGATCATTCTCCTCTAATGCAATGAGTACCCTGGGTTTCCAAGAGTTGAAGTTTGAAGCTCCATCAAACCTATCTTCTACCTTGACACCGTTCACCATCTTCTTTTTCCGCACAAATTCAACTTCAAAGATCTGCCCTAGATGAAAAGTTGACTTGACTGCTTAAACAAATCTGATTAGATCTTTTCTTAGACCCACTCTGATACCATGTTAGTTTTTAGATCAGAAATGAAATAAGCAGGATAACACAACACAATAGACTAATGAACACAGCAGTTTACCCTGGGAAAACCCTCCTCGAGGGAGAAAAAAACCCAGCAAAATATATCTCTTATATAATAGAAGAAATAAGAGCAGAAATCTGCTTACAACAAAATCTGCTTACAACACAGGCCCAACACAAGGCCGAATTTGATACAATGAATAATAGCACCTCTCCTTGATGCAAAGATACAAATAAATGTGATTGTCCTTGAGATCAAACTGCTGCTACTAAATGATCTGCTGCTAAGTCTGCTTGAACTGTTAAGAATGATGAACACTTGCTGCTGATAATGACGAACACTTGCTGCTAGAAATATGCAAATAACTGCTGCTAATAAGATGCGAATGTCTGCTGAAAATAAAGTGCGAATGAAAGGAATGAACTTGATGATTAAACGAGTGATCACCACCTTGTATATATACAAAACTAGGTGACTTCTCATCTAGGTCGGCTCCCTTAGAAGATGAGAAACATAAAATATTAGTTGCAACATGAAGGCCGACCAGCCTTGAACTAAGGGAAAATATCTCCCGAAGCTATAAAACACTAACAATAACTAAGAAATATTGATCCAAAGTGAGTTCTTACATGCTCTTAAACATAGTTGGATCATTGTAATAAATTAAAGTCAGGCAATACTTGCCAAGTTTGTTAGGAAAAATAAAATGACGTTTTTTGAAATTGATTGCGTGGCATGTATCTACAGTATTTGCTCAAAGTAAATTCTGCCTTTGAATTTGGAGTTCTTCTCAGTGACTGTAATCCAAGCTTTTATTTAGCATTTGGCTTTAGAACAATTTGCTGTCTAGATGGCATCTTCACAGTTTGGTACAATCAATTATGAATTTACTCGAATAAGGATGACAGATATTCTGGTACAAATACAAGTAATGTCGATGCCCAGTGCATTTCGTAATGTTAAAACTATTTAACCTGTGGTCTGGATCAAACAGCTGCATGTGATAGGTGAAATTAAATTAACTCTAGTAAAGTATAGATAAATGTGTTGAATTCCCTTGGGCAGGGTTGATGGGCCATTCTGGATATAGCCAAAAATAGGGCACAAAGCACTTCTAATTTGAAAGTTAGTTTCTCTAAGCATTAAAAGGTATCAACTATTTAGAAATAATAACTATCAACGGAAAAGTGAATTCCTACAGATTATCAAATTTATTTCAACATATGAACTGGTATCAAATAGCTCAAAGTTCTAACAAAAGGAGGGCCTTTCATAATTCATACTATCATGAAGTGGTATTAAATTGAATTACAAAATTCCTGTAGAGTATTTTGCATAAAGGAGAAAATTTTATTTAAGTAGATTCTCAGGTGTTTTAAAGTGACTATGATTTGTCAATGTGAAGTTGTTTCTGATGGCTGCAAGCCATGTTTCTCTGTATTAAATGGCTTTATTGCCTGTAAACAGCATGCTATGTGCATGCAGTTTATCTTTGCATTTGATAAACTTGGAACAGGCTAAACAGAAACGTGCAACAGGAATCAGCAAAAATATAAAACTACTGTTGCCAGCCATTTGTTTTGGTTTAACAGGCTGGAAAAATCAGCCCTGATACAGATACAAGTAATTCTGAAAATGGTTGCTGAAGATTCTGATTACTTTTTCAGTTTAACTGCAAGCAAATCATCTCCTGCTTGTAGGATTAGTATTTCCAATTGGAAGTTCAAAAAATAAATAGAACAAGGAGCAGTGAAAAACATACAGCAGATTTTTTTAACCTTTACATCTCAAAAAGATGACTCCATAAACTGAATATTCAATATATTATATGGGCGATCAATTCTGTTCTGGGAGCCTTGGAGAACATTCTTCCAAGTTTCTCCTCACCCAATCCCTGAAAAGAGCTTCCCTGATTTCTTCACCTGCAATCCTGGACTGCTCATCAGTTCGCTGAAAACCAGGTATCAATCTACTGCCACTGCTATAATTCTCACCCTGCATCTCTTCTGGATCAGGCTCCCCCCAAAGCTGACAAATATTATGCAGAACACAACAAGCAACTGCAAGCTGAGAAGCGTGAATCAAATGCACATTCATACACCTTAAAATCTTCCACCTTGTCTTCAATAGCTTAAATGCATCCTGAATACATAAAAAACCCTTTAGCAGCTGCTCATCAAAGGCCCTCCTAAGCCCGTCTCCAGCCCCAAAGGGTGCCATACAGAATGATTCAATAGGATAACCCTTCCAGGCAACAATATAGGGTTTGACTGGCACCCCAATGCCACCAACAGGCACTATCGGCTCCTGCAGGGCAACACCATCACGGATTTTCTGATGCAGGCTCCCATCCCCATCGCCGCCACCACAGGAGACATGCCAGAAAACCTTGTCAGTGTCACAGACAGCCTGAAGAAAGACTGAGTGGAATTTGTATGAAGGGGCAGAATAGGAAGAGGAAGAGTAGTAATGGCGGGCAGGCTTGAAGTAAAGCTTAAGGCAAGTACCATCGAGGGCACCACAGAAGTTGGGAAGGTTAGTCAGGTGTTCAAATCCTGTTATGATCCGAGCCAGTCGGTCTCCCGTTGGAATGGCCACATACCTGGAGTTGAGAGGATAATTTAAGTGACTAGTATTTGCAAATTCATGATTTTTCTCAAACATATTTACTGATTGAAATGAATTTTTTGTCTTGATTTTGTTTTGTGTTTTTTTAAACCAAAAATGAAAGCTTGCTTCAGTTTCTATTGAATTTTTAAAATAAAGATTTTTCTATGAAATTTTGGAAAACAAAAAATTCAACCAAAATTCTGTCCTAAAAATACGACAATATAGATTCACCTCAATTTCTGTATAAAACAATTCAAAATGAAATTTGCCTCAGAATTTATAAAATAATTAAGAATGATCTTGATTTCTATATCAAAAATTACTGATAATGAAGAAATTCCTAAGTTCATTTAAAAAAAATTCAAAATGAAGATTTGCCTACTTTTCTAATGAGAAAGGTTAAAAATGAAGATTGACCTTCACAATTTGAATTTTTATTTAAATTTTTTGAAAATAAAAATCAACTCAAGTGTCTATATATAAAATAAAATGAAGATCCATTTCAGTTTCTGTAAGAACAGAATAAAAAATTTAAGAGAAGATTTTCCTCAATTTCAAAATGAAAATTACAATTAGCCTCACTTTCTGTAAAAAAAAGGACAGAAATGAAGATTCATATCAACTTGTATATGAATATTTTGAAATTGAAAAATGAAGATATGCCTGAATTTCTATGAATTCTTTGAAAAGAAAACTTTATCTCAATTTGTATTCTAAAAATTTGAAAATATAGATTTGGCTCAATTTCTATAAAAAATAATTCAAAATGGAGATTTGCCTCGGTTTTTATTAAAAATAATTAATAATGAAGAACATCCCAATTTCAATTAGAAAAGTAACTGAAAATGAAACTTTTCCTCAATTTCTTTTAAAAATGATTTAAATGAAGACTTGCCTATTTTTCTATTAAGAAATTTAGAAAATGAAGATTTGCCTCAGTTTTTATAAAAAATAATTAATAATGAAGAACATCCCAGTTTCTATTTAAAAAAAATGAAAATGAAATTTTTCCTCAAATTGTTTTTAGAATGATTTGAAATGAAGAATAAAGATCAACCTATACGTCTTAATCCATAGAAGCAGATATCCTTAAAACATCGCAATGTATTCCGATATATCTTTTCTCAGCAAGGTTTCCAACATTTTCTTGAAAATACCACAACTTTTTCAAAATATCTTTGACCAAAATTTTCAACAATATAAATTATTGGCGATATGTCACTGGTATTATCACAGTCAATTAGTTTTTTTCTATTTAAGCATCAGACCTGCAAGTTTTGGGGCATTCTACACTGGAACTTTTATAAACGGGTTATACACCTCGAATGATGTAAGTAGCTGTTAAGATTTCCAGCTGCCATTATTGAATAGCAGTTAGATCTGTTGCCAATGGACAACAGCAATTATTGCTGTCATTGTTTCAAAAGTGAACATGGTTATCTACAGTTTTGAAGACACCTGGTACAATTGGGTTTGAAAACCTTGTGAATATGGAACATGACTGTCGTTATTGTGATTATTGATTACAACCGTTGCCTTTGATAACAGCGAAGACAGCTGCCATTATTCATGATTTGAGAGCATAGTCATTACTAGACAAAACAGTCAAAGATTATGCTATCCTTTAACTTGTCATTATTGCTGCATCACCAATGTTAGTGCTGTCGCTGACTTGCTACCATTTCTACTTATCAATGAATATTGTTGTCGTTATTTTGTTTGTAAAATAGTTTTATGATTAAGGTAATTGTTTGGGAAATTTCATTGTTACAGATCAGCTGTTAATAATGTTGTACCCATTGAGATTGTTGTCATCATTATTGTCTTTAGACACACAACTCCTTTTGTGATCAGTTATCTTCTTATGATTACTGATCAGTAGCATTCTGTCATTAAAGTGACCTATAAATTCTTGATCAGTATAGTGTTCAATAGCAACCTTATTAGTATTGTGATCAATTAATATGGGCATCAATAGTGATTTCAACATTATAGGAAATATTGCTGATCAAAGCAATTAATATGAAATGTTGTTAAGACAGATCATTGCTGTCCTGAAATGCCAGGCATGAATGTTTCCAATGCTGTAAACTTAAGAGGTATTTGAACTTGAAGAGGTTAGGGAGACTTTTGTTGTCAACTGCAGTTACCATTTAGTTTATAGTTTGTTCTTTTTCAACTTGATAGTTAAAGAGAATGGTAGGGTTAACAAGTCATATTTACCTTAGTTCCATTTTATTGCATTAGAGGTTCATTAGCATTCTGGCAGAGTTATTTATTAACATTGTTAAAGAAATTTATATTATAATTATCTGTAATCAGCAATTTCATAATTAATGAGAAAAATCCATATTTAAATTCATGATGTAAACTCTTGTTTGCTTTCACTTTCACTTTCTATGTAATTAGGATGGCTTTAAATGTAAAAAAATATATATATATGTTTCTCTCTTTTTTTAATTTTACTGCATTTTTGAGGTGCCCAATATTTTTCTGGTTTTTTCCTATGTTACCAGTTCGCTGCTGAGGGCCCCCCAGTCCTGGTCCGGTTCAACCCAGATCTGGGGTCTAGGTCCAATCCCCTATGGGTTCAGACAAGATCCGGCCTACAGACTGTGGGTCCAGCCCTGCTGAACCTGAGCGGACCTGAGGAGAATTTGGGTGTTTTTCAACATTTATTTTGATATTTTTTAATTTTTTTGAGCTTTTTTAACTTAAAATAGCCCAATTCACCCCCCTAACGCCAAAATGGTGTCCGCCATGAAGGTTTATGTGGATTTGAAGGTTTTAATTTGGGTTTTATTGTGAATGCAAAATGATGTACGCCATGAAGGTTTGTGTGGTTTTGGAGGTCTTAATTTAGGCTTGATGGCAGGGGGGCCCCACAAGGGGCGCTGCCCCTCAACCCTGATGGGGGCGTTGCCCCCAAACCCCCACTAAGGGCGCTACCCCCAGACCTCTGCAAGGGGCGCTGCCCCTCGACCCTGTTAAGGGCATTGCCCTCAAACTCCCATTGAATTCATTTGATTTGCCATGTACTTTCCAAGTCCAAGTTTCCAAGTTTTCCTACAAGTCTTCATCTATAATATCGTCATCCAATTGGACAATCTTCCTTGATGCTTACCTACAAGGAGAAATGCAGCAATGTAGTTAATTTTAATATATAATATATATCATGACATTCGAGTTTGACTAATTGACATTCTAATGTTTTTTATTTTTATGGTGGTTTTGTTTATTATACAATATATGATGCTATGTGTGGTATTTTGAACCAAATTACTGTTGTAAATATGAATATATTTTTGGTTTTTATATGTTTTTGTATGGACAAACCCAACACCAAAAAAAATTTTGCCCAAACCATTGAAACCGAACCCAAACCCAAACCGGTAACTTAGTTTTTTTCCATCATTATCACAAGAAATTGAAATTTCATAGTTGGCAGGAGACGTAGGGTACTAGTACTGGTATGGGGACAGGGACGCCAATCAAATTAGGGTACATGAGTTAAATGAATAAGGAAACAGCTATTTTATATGTAAATGATTCACCGGAAATTTTGGGTACGGGGACTGGTACGTTGTCTATGTTCCCAAAATGGAGTTTCCCGGCAACTATAAATTGAATATATCATTATCTTTTGGGATGGTGACAAATTCCCAAGAACAATATTTGCTTCTATGGGACTCTATATAATAAAATAGAAAATGAAGAATGTCTTGATTTCTTAAAGAATAGAAAATTTTGAAAACCAAGATTTTCCTCAATTTGTATTTAAAAAAAATGAAAATGAAGATTAGCCTCACTTTCTGTATAAAAAAGCCAAAAATGAAGATTCGTCTCAGCTTCTATTTGAATATTTTGAAAATGAAGATCACCTCAATGTTTATATAATACAATGAAAATGAATGCCTGATAATCAGGCACGCAAAAAAGCTAAGAACAATTATTGAGTTTGGCTTGGAAAATAGAGCTTCTATTTGAATATTTTGAAAATAAAGATCACCTTGATGTTTATATAATACAATGAGAATGAACCCCCGATAATCGGGCTAGCAAAAAAGGTAAAAACAATTATCAAGTTTGGCTTGCAAAATAGAGCCCTCCTCTTAGAGGGATTTTGCATCCATGATGGGGCATCTAGGGGGAATCCTGGCTGTGTTGGTGGTGGGTGTGTAATTAGAGATGTTCAAGGGCCCCTGGAGTTATGGTGATCTTTTCCTTCCCTCAAGTTGCCCAATAATGATGCAGAAACTGTGGCTCTGCTTGAGGACTTAGGAAGGCTAAGAAGCTGAAGATCCAAAACTTGTTAGGGGAAGGTCATTCCATGGTTGTTATTCAGGAAATGTTGAAACGATCTTTAGAAGGATCTAGAAGCTAAACTATTTAATAAAAGAAGCCATGGAATTGATGGCATCCTTCTGAAACATATATTTTAATAATAATCATTGCTTTAGGGAAGCTAGTGTTATGATAATTGTCTAGCCAATACAGGCATATATCAGTTTCCCTTCTTGATGGAGATTAGCTCGGATTCATCCTCATGGACAAGGCTACAGGAGTTGCTTGTCAGTGATTGTCATTCAGAATATCATATTTGAATTCATGACATCTTTTAATAAATAAATAAAATAATGATAAAAAAGACCATTAGAAATTGAAACAAATGAAGATAATTACTCTCCTAGTTTGGAGTCTGCGACAACATTTGTTGGCAGTCAGAATAATCATGCTAAGAAATAAATTCTCTTTTGGGAAGCTTTAGGAGTATATGAGCGAGTAGAATGCTGCAATCCAAGTTTATTCAAGTTGCTATTACAACTGGGTGTTCCAGGTTTTGTGGAGCAGTTGAGATGGCGAAGAAGATGAAATCTGTCTGCAATCGTAGGCTGAATAATGTACTCTGTTGGTTTCCCAACTTGTATTCCAATAACTCTTAAAAATTTACCTAATTTTATGCTCAAAGCTGGGCCAACAAACAGGAAACACCTTCAATAGTGTTTTCCTCTGCAGAACCTAGGTGGGTTTCCTTTTATGACACTGAGTGTAAAAATGTTTAAATTTATGACTCAGTGCTTAGCAAATTAACTCTCCTATATTTATGACAAGGATTTGTGAATCTAGTTGTTTCAGATATGAGGATTTCAAACAAATACAGAAATATAAAATGGTAGATTTAAGATTTATCGTTGTGAGATCAATTCTAAGGCTATGAGAGAAACTGGACTGATCAGTGCCTATTCAATGTAACAGAGTCAATACAACATACATATTCATTCATAACAATCAATATACACCAATGGTCGATCTAGAATTATCAACTTGTAATAATTCGACCTGCAAAGGGCTAACAGTGTGATCCTACTTCAATACTTCAAAATCCATTCTATGACAGCAGTATTCTTTATTATCTTCAATGAAAGAAATTACAATGTTGTTTGAACATGACTAACAATGAAAATAACACAGATGCAGCAAATGTGCAATACTAGATTATTTTGCTCAAAAGAATACTGGATCACAAACTGGAGACAACACACACTAAGAGCATGTATTCATATACACTCAAATCAAAGTATGTATAGTTATTACAGAAAATTGCAGTCATTGACTACGTAACCAGAAAAGTAAGACACAAAAGCAATCAAGTCGCAGCTCAAAGTCTTCTCAGATTTCTCAAAACTTTTTCCAAAACCTCTAAAATGTTTAGTCCCCTTTTAAAGACGAGAATCCAAACTCAAGTTGCTATGAGGAGAAGTTGTCTTCAAATTGATCAAACAATGCTAGGCATGTAGACTGGGCGGCCTTTATCATTACAGCATGCTATAGTTCAAATCTACTGTGAAACTTGGAGATTTTGTCGTTAATCCACTCATTCATGCGCTAGTTCCAAGTTATGGCATGATATCATGCATTGCATGGCTCAAATTGCAGTTTTAGAGTGTTACCAGCACTTGACACTTGACAGCCAAAAACACATCTTTTGAAGAAAATGCAAAAATCCGTGTCCTACAACATTGCGGAGATTCAGGGGTCATTTTCCATTGCGGAAATTTAGGGAGCTTTTTCTCCATTGTGAAGATTTTGGGGGCTTTTTCTCCATTGCGGATCTTTGAGGGTATTTTCTCCACTGCGGAGATTTTGGGGGCATTTTCTCCACTACAAAAATTTTGGGGGCATTTTCTTCACTACGAAAAAATTTTAGGGGTATTTGGATACATCCCTATTGGGTCAAATTTCTGAATTTGAGGAATATCTCAATCCACAAGGAATTTCCGCAATTGCATTTCTTTTACAAATTTACTCAAAACTTCTTCAAACTTCAAACATGACATCCTTGACACAAAAAAATCCCGCAATTGCATAACTTTCACAATTTTGGTCGGGTTTTCCTCAAATTTGAAACACGACATCCTTGACACTAGGAAAATCCCACAATTGCATAACTTTCACAATTTTGGTCAGATTTTCCTCAAATTTTAAACATGACATCCTTGACACTAGGAAAATCCCACAATTGCATAACTTTCACAATTTTAGTCAAATTTTCCTCAAATTTGAAACATGACATCCTTGACACTAGGAAAATTCCACAATTGCATAACTTTCGTAATTTTGGTCAGATTTTCCTTAAATTTGAAATAGAGATGCCCAATTGGGTGTTCTAAAACATGAAACCCTTGGCGACCTTCACACTTAGACAGTTTTTTGGCTTTTCAATTTGGGTGCTTGGGCCGAAATGGGGGTACGAGTATAACACCTAAGACATCACCTAAACATCACAAACCCATGAAAACTTTCTCAGATTGGGTTATACATGATGGTAAGTGAGATGTGGGTGTGAAAACTGGCAATACCTAATAGTGGCTCTTGTTAGGAGACACATGCTTCAACGAAGCATGGCAAGGATTCAAAAAACTCTAGGAAGTAGACCACACAAACAGAGACACACCAGAACTAAAAAGTAAACACACTCCGCTATGAGCTACAGGCAATCACAACAACACAAGACCAAACAAAGGAAAATCCTAAACTAATGTGCATGGAAAAGCAAGCAGAGCTCAAGAGAAGTAATGCCTTAGGAATTGTCCATGCATTGGAAACACCTGAAATTCTCCAGAAAATAAAAAAATTCCCCATGAGTGTTAATGACAGCATAAGGCCCCAACCACAAAGGATCAAATTTGCCATGTTTACGTTTGTCTTGAGCCCTTTCATTCCACATTAACACTAGATCACCAACCTCAAATTTCCTAGCACATGGTTTTTTGTCAAACAAATATTTGACTTGTTGCTTCCTCATGTTGACTATCTAGGCTTTCCTTCTTGACTCATCCAACTCTATCAACTGATTGATCCTGCAAGACATTGCATCTTCAACATCTTCATCATATTCCTAGATAAATTTGTAAATAGGCAATAAGTTGTTTACAAGCATTACAACATCCATACCGTACACCAACTCATAGGGTGACTTTCCTATGGATTTTTTCAACGTAACCCTATTAGCCCATAGAGCTAACCTTAGTTTTGAATCCAAGATTTCTTATTCTTTCCTATCATCCTCTTTATGATCTTCATCAAACTTTTATTATTGGACTATGTTTGTCCATTCCCTTGTGGATGGTAGGGAGATAAGTATGCTAGGTTAATCTCATACCTAGAGCAAAAATCAACAAACTCTTCAAACTTGAAATACATTGCGTTGTCTATGATCAATTTGCTTGGGACTCCAAACCTTGTAATTATGTGCTCCAATACAAAATCTACAACCACCTTGTTGGTTGATCTCCTGGTTGGGATATAGCTTCAATCCATTTTGTGAAATAATCAGTGGCTACGAGGATCCACTTGAATCCACCACTAGACTTCTCTGTGATCTCACCAATGAAGTCAATTCCCCACTGTTGGAATGGGGTTTCCACAATCATGGGCCTCAAAGGTAATGCTCCAAAATGTTTCAATTTACCAAAAAATCTTTGACAAGCATCACATTTTCTCACCATCTTCTATGTGTCAACAAATAGAATAGGCCACCAATAACCTGCTTTTGAGTATTTTGTGAGTTGTGGTTTTTGCTATGAAATGCCCTCCACAAACTCCATTGTGCGGCTCTAACAACACTTTAATAGCGTGGTCCTCATCCAAACATCTTAGGACACCATCTTTGATTATCCAGTATAGATTATCATCTACGATAACATACTTGATAGCCTATAGTTTCAAAGAAAAATTCTAGTTTTTAGTCAAATTTTTAGGACAAGTCATGTATTGCAAGTATTGTATTACATCTCTATACGATGGGGAAGTTTTCAAATTACACTCCTTCAAACGATTCTCCTTTTCAATATAATTAACTTGGGCAACCTCTAGATTAGCTTCAACCATGATTTTAGCCGATCTTTGTCCTCTGACTAACTTGGTAATTTGAACATCAATATTAAATTCTTGGTTCTTTTTGATCCATCTACACCTCCTTCCAATAATTTCTTGCTGTGTGAAGATGTCCTTCACAACTACATGAGGGACATATGCAATAATCTTGACTCCAACCAAATATGGCCTAAAATTCTTTATTGTTTTTACCAATGCATATGCCTGCATTTCCATGGCATCATATTTCAATTTCGCTACTTGAAGTGACTTGAAGAAGGAAATGGGTTGCTCATATCCTTCATCATCTTTCTGCAATAGGACAACAACAACTATGTGGAAGGATGCAAAAGAAAACAACTAAAATGGCTTGGAAAATATGGAAATTTTAACCCAGGAGCCTGCTTAATTTCTTCTTTAATGCTTTGAAAAGCCTCACTTGGCTCCTTATTCTAGGCTACAACTTCCCCCTTTTTTAACATCTTTGATATGGCTTTAGTTTTTGGTTTTTTGCAAATTTTGGAACAAACCGTCTGACAAAATTGACCTAACCAAAGAATGATCATATACCTTTGACTGTTTTTGGCTGTGGGATTCTCCCAATCATAGCTACTCTTTCAGGGTCAATCCTTACACTTTCCTTGGAGACCATATGGCCCAGCAACTTCCCTTCTATTGCCCCAAACATGCATTTCTTTGGGTTCAAGGAGATTTCATATTCCGAAGCTCTAGTAAAGATCTTCTCCAAGTGCAAACAATGATCTTGCTTTTTTGAAAAAGCAGTCAGATCATCCTGATAGACAACCATGATAACATCGATCAAATATGAGAAGCTACATCCATGGCTCTCTAAAAAGTGGCATCAGCATTGGTTAAGCCAAAAGGCATCCTTACAAAAACATGTGCCCCAAGGTGTAGTGAAGGCAATCTTATATTGTTTTGATTCTTTAACCTTCACTTGGCCGTATCTTGAAAAATCCATCCATCATGGTCAACAAATCACAACCAATAACCTTTTGTAGCATAGCTTCCATATTTGGTAAAGGATAATTATCCTTTAGTGATGACACATTCAAGTTTCAAAAATCCACACATAGTCTAACGTCTCCATTCTTTTTTCTTACAGGGACTAAATTAGAAACCCAGGTGGAATGTCTGATTGGTGTTACTATTCCACCATCCCTAAGCTTTGTCAACTCTTGCTGCATTTTTGAAGCCAAGGTTGGGTTTATAGGCCTTTGCTCCTATCTAAAAGGTTTTGCATCAGGCTTCAAAGGAATCTCATGTTGAAATAGGTCTTCCCTATAAGCCTTCAAGTCATCATATGACCAAGAAAAAACATTCTTGTACTTTTTGAGCAAGGCAATAAGCATGGTTCTGAAATTGGGATTCAATTTCTTACCTATAAACACTTTCTTTGGTGATGTAGTTGTACCAAGATTGATCTCCTCTAGATCCACTTCATGCACAAGGGTTGATTTTGTCAAATTTCTATCAACAAGATCAAAAACTCTCTCTAACGCCACCAGTCCCTTTGAAAGCTTGTTTGTCTTTAGCTGGATGACTTCATTTCCAAAAACAGCATCCTTTCCATCAATCACTTCAACAAAATTCTGAAATTTGATTTGTTGGCTATGGTATTCATCAGCACAATGTAGGAACTTGAGAAAATCCTAATCGTCATGGAAAATCTACCAGTGACAAATGTTGTCAACAATGGAAGGTCTGGTTAGCATTTCTACTTGATACCTTCCAAGATTGTATCCTCAGATCTGACAGCAATGTTGGCCAAAAATCAGCCATAACATTCTTCCCTTTGTCCACCGAGTCAATTGAAAATGCATCAAACAAATTAATTGTATCCCACATAGCAACCTTATATTGTTTAAGTCTTGTTTTTTTATGCATACTTGGCTCTAACTTGTGAGACAACTAACTCTGAGTCTCCTAGAACTCTGATTTTCTTTATTCCATATTTGACAATCATATTCAAACCAAGTAGAAAAGCTTCATACTCGGCTACGATGTTTGTGCAACTGAAAGAAAGGGTAAAGGAATACTTAAATGACTTACCAGTAGGTGAAATGAGGATTACCCCTGCTCCCAAGCCTTCTATTGAACATGCACCATCAAAGTGCATTAACTAGATACCATTGTCATCAAGAACTGCACAAGCTTCTTGTTGAAGTGACATTTCTTTATCTTGAAAATGTTCAATTGTCTCAACCTTGAAGTTGTCTATGTCTGTATCAATGAAACACACTTCTTCATGAGGCTCAAGATCTTCAATAATGAATGGTATGAGATCTCTTTTCTCTATCCAACTTCACATTTCTACCATTGATAGGAATAAGGGCATAGGATGAATCCATCTAGATGCTTCCCCCTACCACTGCAGACCATCCTTTGGATAGTAACATCCCATATTGAGGGGGGTAGTCAACTATTGCGATATTCATACTGTATGTTTTTTATGGGAATGCAGACAATTTGAACTCCACATCCTTCATAATGCCAATGACAAGTACCTCCCGAGTCCATAGCAAAACATTTTCCATATGAGCTATTCACCTAAAGACCAAGTTGATTCATGATTGACAAAGGCATGAAATTAGTTGATGCCCCAAAGTCAATCATACAATTCTTCACTAATTTTCCATTCATCAACAAGGTCACATAAAATGGGTCCACTTGGGATGGACATTTATTCACTGTAGTTCCTAAATAAACTTCAGGGATCTCACAACTTGCATCCTTGTTTTCAATATTATTCACATACTTCTTGTTCTTTACAGGTTGGCTAGCATCATTTACACTATTTGAAGAACTAGAAACAATCTCTCCTATCAAAGCCATAATTTTACCTTTATACTCTTCAATCCTCATCATTTCCAGTAAGGGCAATGAAACTTTTTTAACTAAGAACCTGAGTGATATCAATTGGAGTATATGTTGGTAAAACACAACTGAGAGCATTAGTAGGAACAGGTATACTCACTTTTTCCTTCTCTTTTGCATTTTAATCCTTTGGAGCATGAACACCCTTGAGAGTGTGTTGCTTAGCTTTGCAACCTTGAATCTTGGTCTTGTTTTTGTGCTGCAAAGTTTCCACATGAGGTGCATTGTCTTTGCCACCTTTTCCTTTTGCTTCACCATTTGTGGCAAGGGTTGGAATCTTTGTTTCATTTTGCTTTTCTCTGATGAAGATGATGCCCACATTACTTTGACCAGCATTTTTCCCTTTGCTTCTCAGGTTGTAGTTACACTTAACTTGAGCAAATGCAGCAGCTATTAGAGCTATGATTTCTTCATTAGAAGGCCTTCTCAATCTGAAATCTGGAACAGCAGATTCAAATTTGTGGACATGATAAGTTTCTTCATCTTCAAAAAAAATTGTCAATGATAATTGTTGTTCAAGCATCTTCTATCATTAATGTCTAACTCAATACCACATTCATCTGATGATGAATATTCTTCAAAACTTGAGCACAATTTAGTAGACATCATGTTAACATATCGGTGTTCATCATCTTGACCTATTCCATGGTCAAAATCATTGCCTTCATCACATGAGTGATTATAAGCCTCAATAGACTGTGCTGCCATACATTGCAGAGGAGAATGAAGCAATTGGCTTGCAATACACTAGGGAGTTTCCTCCACAACATTTGCTCCAAGATTTTTGAGAAGATATATTGTTTCTTTGCTTGAAGACCCCCTCTGATGATTATGGACAAGCTTGCCATTATGCCAAGTTGTATGATAAGGCTAATCAGATATTCTTGGCATTCTTTCTTGCTTTTGATAATTAGGCTTGTCACAAGGCAAGCCTTTTTCATTTCGAGTCATTTTGTAACTCAAGTCCTTCAAGGTGTTCATCACTTTGTCTAATTTGTTTTCGGATGCAAGCACCTTATCCTGATGTCCTTTGTTGTTAGTCAAATCTTAATGTCATCCCTCTTAGGAAGCTTACCTGATGCTCTTCTATTATTCTCTATACGAGCAGCCACCTTGTATGCATCCCTCAACATCTGAGCATCTTTGTCTCTCAATTGACAGCCAATCTTAGGATCATATACATTACAGTATAAAACTAAACACATAGATTCATTAGGTCTGAGGTAAGCTGGGATTTTATTCATTACCTTGGGGAACTTTGCATTGAAATCAAGCACGGACTCATTTAATCCTTTGCTAATATTAGTGAAGTTATTTATGATGAACCTTGGGTCAGTCTTTCACCATATTGTTCTGTAAAAATCCTCTAGAATTTATCCCATGAGTCAATGCTCGCTACACGTAGTGCTCTATACCAATTCCTTGCTTCATTAGTTAGAGACTACACAAATAATTTCATGGGGACATCTTCATCCTCAATCTCAAAGTCATCAGTTAGATTTATGAATGCTTTCATATGGTCTTCACCAAATAATGCAGTATTTCCAGAAAAAAATTCTAAGGCAGTCCTTACTTCAATCAGGACTAGATTTGGATACCCAAGAATCCCAGTGAAGTCAAGTTATCTGTATCTTTCTAAAATCAAAGGTGGCCTAGCAAGAACGTGGCCCTTACCTCCCCAAATTGGATTTTTTTGTGATCCACCAAGAGCAAATCCTTTAGCATTTACGTTCAATCCTTGTTGTGGGACTAAACCTCTAGCTTTAATGGATTGAGCATTCTAAGATACCTTCACTGTATGGGCAGAATTGCCTAGCTGATCTACATCTCTCAAAGCATTAATCCTTCTTTCCAAATCATTTTGGATCCTCTGAGCCTCCAACCTATCCAGTTCAGCCTTGAGCTCATTTACTTCTTCTAGAATCTCTACTTCCCTTGAAAATTCAGTTTTCTTTTCAAATCTAACTATCTTCGGTGAATTTTCATCATCTTCAATCTCTACACCATCTCTCAGATCTTTAGATCCAAATGCAACAGTATCTTTATACCAATAAGGACCTTCATCTTGCTTGACGGAAGACAAAACAGGATCAACAAAATGATGATCCCTAGGGTTGATTGCCAAGGGATTTACTCAGGAAAAAAACCTTTCATTGATATCGTTCTCTATTCATAACCTTTCTTTTTCCTTTTCAAGATTGTTAAGGACTTTATGGTATTTAAGTCCCATCCAAGCATTGTCATCTTTATTTAACAACAGTCTATTGATGGGTTTATCAATGTTACTGTTAAAGGATTTGTTCCTATCACTAGCATTTTCCTTTTGCTTTGAGGAACTAGAGTCAAGAGTGGAAGGCCTACCTAAATTCTTAGCTTTCCAAGTCGATTAGTCTTTCTACAAATATCTTGTCAATTTCATCTATGGATCATTTTGAAATTGAGATCTTCTACCATCCATGTCTAATGCTATCTATGCAATCTCACCAGTTAACATTTGACAGAGTCGCCACCCTAAGAAGGGAAAGTAAAATAATAGATCTCACAACACTATTGGCAAGATATTGGATGCAAACAATTCAAACTCTAACCTATGATGGACTACTAAATCCCCAACAAAGTTGCCAATCTATTGGTTCCCCACCTTATATTCCAGTTACTCCTAAAAACTTACCTAATCTTATGCTCAAAGTTGTTGGAAGCTAGGCGAACGAAAGGGAAACACCTTCAATAGTGTTTTCCTTTGCACTTCAGGCTCTACAAAACCTAGGTGGGTTTCCCTTTATGACACTGAGTGTAAAATTGCTACTAATCTATGACTCGACACCTAGTAAATTAACTCTCATATACTTATGACAAGGATTTGTGAATCTAGTAGTTACAGATACGAGGATTTCAAACAAATATACAAATATAAAATGGTTGGTTTAAGATTCATCGTTGTAAGATCAATTATGAGGCTTAGGAGAAACTGCACTGATTGGTGTTTATTCAGGGTAACAGAGCCAATACAACATACATATACATTCATAACAATCAACAATCAATATACTCCAATAGTCAATCTAGAATTATCAACTTGTAATAATTCGACCTGCAAAGAGCTAACAATGCAATCCTACATCAAAATCCATTCCGTGACAGCAATATTCTTTATTACCTTCAATGAGAGAAATTACAATGTTGTTTGAACACGACTAACAATGAAAATAACACAGATGCAGCAAATGTGCACTGATGAACATTATAATACTAGATTATTTTGCTCAAAAGAATACAGGAGGAGACAACACACACTAAGAGCATGTATTCATATACACTCAGATCAAAGTATGTATAGTTATTACAAAAAGTTGCAATCATTGACTATGTACCCAGAAAAATAAGACATAAAAGTAATCAAGTCACTACCCAAAGTTTTCTCAGATTCCTCAAAACATTTTTCCAAAATCTCTAAAAATGGCGTTGAGTCCTCTTTTAAAGACAAGAGAATCCAAAATCAAATCACTACGAGGAGAAATTGTCTTCAAATTGAACAAACGGTGCTATGTATGCAGATTGGGCGGCCTCTGTAATTATAACATGTTGCAGTTCATATCTACCGTGAAACTTAAAGATTTTGCTATTAATCCACTCATGCAAACGCTAGTTCCAATTTATGGCGTGAAATCATGCGTTGCATGGCTCAAACTGCAGTTCTAGAGCATTATCAGCACTTATCAACAGCAAAAAACACATCTTTTGAAGAAATTGCAGAAATTTGTGCCCATTTACACCATTCCAGAGATTTAGGGGTCATTTTCCATTGTGGAGATTTAGGGGGTTTTTTCTCCATTGTGGAGATTTTGGGGGCTTTTTCTCCACTGCAGAGATTTTGGGGGCATTTTCTCCACTACAGAATTTTTGGGGGTATTTTCTCCACTATGGAGATTTTGGGGGCATTTTTTCCACTACAAAAATTTTTAGGGGTATTTGGATAAAACCCCTATTAGGGTCAAATTTTTGCAATTGAGGAATATCTCAATGCACAAAGAATTTCCACAATTGCATATCTTTTACAAATTTGCTCAAAAACTTCTTCAAACTTGAAACATAACATCTTTGAAACTAGGAAAATCCCACAATTGCATAACTTTCACAATTTTGGTCAATTTTTCTTCAAATTTGGAACACATCCCTGACACTAGGAAAAAACTGCAATTGCATAACTTTCACAATTTTGGTCAAATTTTCCTCAAATTTGAAACACGACATCCCTAACACTAGGAAAATCCTGCAATTGCATAACTTTCATAATTTTGATCAAAATTTACTCAAATTTGAAATAGAGATACCTAATTGGGTGTTCTAAAAGATGAAACTCTTGGTGATCTTCAGACTTACACAATTTTTGGCATTTCAATTTGGGTGCTTGGGCCGAAATGGGGGTACAAGTATAATGCCTAAGACATCACCTAAACATCACAAACCCATGAAAACTTTCAGATCTGTCATACATGATGGGAAGTGAGATGAGGGTATGAAAACCTGCAATACCTAACATACTCATCGTTGACTCCCTTGCAACTCTTAAAATGGTGTGGTTTGTGCTGAGGGCGAAAGGTGTTGGAATACTGGCAAATGAAGAGCATGCACGTGCATCACCAGGGATGCCTAAGTAAGGCGAGCAGCTGTAATTAGAGTTGAGTCACTGTATGAGTGGATACTGCAGTCCCTATTGAAGGAACATGTGAAGTCTTCAGAAGAGAAGCATATTGAGGAAATGCAGGCAGAAGAAATGGTAGCAGCCATAAAGAAGGAATCGGGTGCAGAAAGAGAATTTTGATCGAGTGGATGCACCAATTGGAATACAATGTTGCAGTCTTGGAGCAATTTTGTAGAATTTTCTCTAGATACATGTAAAGAAGGTGGGGTTGTTCACTTGGAGAAGCAATTGGGGATTGCAAGCTCGCTCACTTTGCCAATGTGAACTGAAGAAGGGTTACCAAAGAAAAAAAGTTGAATATAACACATCCGCCCGAAAAAAATTGAAAAATTTTATCCTCTTCTAAAGATGACCATGGAGTGAGATCCAAAAATGCTGATGCTATGCGCTCCTATGCACTATCATGGACTGTGAAAATATCAATATAAAAAATGAAACCGGAAATTTACCTCAACTCCTGGAAAAAGAAGAATTGAATATGAAAATTGGCATCACATTTATTGAAAATGGAATTCGGCGTCCATTTCTACTTTTACAATAAAAATAAGTTTCTCTCAACATTCACTTTAAATATAACCTCAAAGAAACTTCAAAAATAGAGAAAGCTTGAGACAAATATTTTATTTAAATTCCGTATCAGAAAACTTTGCCCAAATTTAAATCCACTAAATTTCAAACCCACCTGGAGTAGAGCTTATTCGCATCAGCAAGCGCAGAAGTAACAACAAGCGTGTACTTTCCCACAGTAGAAGCTCCCACGTTATACTTTTCTGCTACCTGTCTAGCACTAAGGCCGTGAGCAAGCCGAAAGATGACAAGCGCCACGGCACGCTCCACCTCGTGCGGCGCCCGGGCAAAGACGCTGCATTCCGATTGTATAAAGGGCCTGAGCTCCTCCACCACATAAATAAAGCATGCATAAGACATGCTATACTTCCGGCGGAAGATGCCGTCACGGGCGGCGGAGTCGAGGCGGACGGCGGCACCGCGGCTAATCCGGTTCCACTCTGTCCCTCCCCGCGGCACCTTCCAGTGTCGCTGCACCCTCTTATACCCCTCCTCTTCCTCAAAGAGAGCAGAAGAAGGAGACCCGTACAAAGAGGCCGCCGCAATGAGGACGAGCTTTAAAAAGGCGGCGGATACGAGCGTCGATGTGTCTGTGTAGAGACCACTTTCTTGCGAGGGTCCGACATCTCTGCACAGTTCCGTTGACAGAACAGTTTGCAGTGACGAAAAGCACATGAATGCTTGCAAACCTAAGGTATTGTCTTCTTCTTCCTCTTCCTCTTCCTCTTCATCCTCTTCTCTTATTCTCTTGAGCGTATTATTCTCTTCCATTCTTGTCTGAAAACCCTGGATTTAGTCTATTCTTCTTAGCCAATTGAGATTCAATTCATGTACTCCTGGTATAGTGATCTTTTTCAGGTATTTATCAGGACGATATTCTCCCTCGCAGCTATGCTTGTTTGGGTGCGACCTGTGGCCCAAAATTTGATGGTCGAGCCATACATATATATGTAATGCGTGTACAGAATATAATAGCATTATTAGTTTCTATGACAGAGGAAGATTAATGCATTACTTCAAGTTTTTAAATGGTAGAGGATAAATTAATGAGAGGAAGAATTAAAATAGGTTGATTAATTTTGTTAATTTTTTTTTTTTTCAATTTATTATTATTAATATAATGTAAGTTATTTATTATTGATTGGATTTCTTTTTATAATAGTGAAGTCAATTAATTTGGTATAATTATTTAATGCTATCATTTTAAATGATACTATTTCATAATAGTTTCACTACTAAATAATAGATATTAATAGTTTTAATAGTCAACTATTTACTATTGTGAGAATTTTTGTCTTATTTATTTTGACTATAACATAGTTAAAAGTGGAGTCATTTGATTTTGAAAAAAACCACACTTATATTTAAAATAATAATAAAACAATATAGACAATTATAAATGTCAAACATATTAAATATTAAATATGTTATATAAAAATATATTGATATATATTGTATAATATATAAAGTAACATACTTATTAATTATTATAATATTATAGTATAATTATAGTAACATAATTATTATTCATTACAGTAACATTATAGTATACTTATTAAAATTATAATTATCATTGCTATAATAATCTTACTATACTAATTTTATTATAACAACATTGTTAATTATCATATTATTTATAATTTATAGTTACTAATAATTACTATTTAATAACATGTCTTGTCATATCTTCCACTTTAATATGAATAGACATAAATTGCATTTGAATTTTTAAAATAGATTTGTTGTAATCTATTCATGTTGACTCATGAGAGGGGGGATAGTGTACATGATTGGTGGTGAGATCTCAAATCATGATGATATAAGGATTGTGATTTGATATACACAAGATATGGAAGGTTTTTGGTTGAAGTTTTTGTTGTTGAATGTTGTTAGTAATTGAAAAAAAGTATAAATAACATTATTTGAAGTTCAAGATTGTGAGTGAGTTTTTGTATGCTTAAAGTGGTGTGGCTTACGATACAACAATAAAGAGAGATCATTCATTGATAAAGGTACACAATTTTATCATTATTCATGAACAAAAAAATATTTGCTTTGTATATCATCTTGTGCAATTCTATAGTATTACATTTTCTACAGTATTTTAAATTTTCTTAATGGACAAGTATATATTTTTAATGAACTTATGGTAATGTATACCATTGATCTATAAGGGTCATCACACATTCATCACCTGCCCTAGAGATAACCTTTTCTTAGGCTTATTGTACATGACTACTTCCTCTTACTCCAAAAGCTTTTTTATTATTAGAGGTTTTACTTCTTGAACTCTCCCACAAGCATTGTTCCATCAATGAAACCTTTTAAATAAGTCAATCTCTTTGATTTTGTAAATTTATATTTGTCATTTTAACGTTTGGTATTCAAATCA
This sequence comes from Sequoia sempervirens, assembly GCA_007258455.2. Lineage (NCBI taxonomy): Eukaryota > Viridiplantae > Streptophyta > Pinopsida > Cupressales > Cupressaceae > Sequoia > Sequoia sempervirens. The sequence continues at coordinate 36,102,839 of VDFB02137365.1, forward strand.
AGACACACCTTCTTGGCTAATTTGCCCCAAACTTGAGGATGTTGATTATAGGAATGATTTCAAATGACAAAACCCATTCATCCTTCACTCCAAACTTGGCTTTGAGAGTTACTTTCAACTTCAAATTTAATAGATCCATATAGTCATGAGGTGAATCACTTGGTACACTTGTGATTCTTCATGTTCCTTTGTTTATTAGAATTGTTACTATGGGAAGGGCATACACAACATCATTAGCTATAAGAGGGGACCTCAAAGGTAGACCAATTAAGATATGCCCCATTAACTCAACCAAGCAAGTAGGCTTCTCAAGGACATTGGACACATGTTGGTATGCAAGATTGAGGGTGACCCTTTCAGTGACAACAAAAAAAATCACTATCATTGACTTCAAAATGCACCATAGTTACCATCAGGCAACACCCAAAAATTTTGTTTGACCATGCATAATTTTCAACCTCAACGTTGTTATAGCAAGAAAGACTTTCCTACTCTCCAAGGTCTTTAATTTCTTAGTGAAAGGAAAAATAACTTCCATTTTGATAAGATTGTATTCATGAGGTTGTACATATTCCCCTGAAGCCCTATCATGATATCCATGAGCCTACTTGGCTAAAGCGTAATAAATGGTGTAGTGCATATCCTTTAGAAATTTTCCCATGTCTTTCAAAGTCCTCATTTTTTAATACACAAAAGAATCATAAAATGGATTCATGTCAATAGTGATAAAGGAGCATCTCCAATCGACCCCAACACTATACATTTTCAGATCCTCTTTTGCTAAGGGAGGAAAGTGGATGAGGAAATTATAATTATCTCTAAAGTGAGCTATCTAAAATAGATTGAATAATCAAGATCTTCTATGAGAGAGATAAGCTATAAATCTGTAAATGAAATAACATAATTATAGACCCAAGATTCCAAGATTCCAAGAGATGTGCAAATGTCAAGATGACAAGATTACATTAGGAGCTCAAAGCAAATCTACAAAATAATGATTGCATGCATTAAGGTGCATGTATGTCAAAGTATGCAAGAGAATGCTAGAATATATGCAAGAGTATGCAAGAGTATGAAAATACACTTGCTAGGTAGTGAGTTTATATAGAACTGAGGATATTATGGAGGTGGAAAATCCAACCAATAGGAATTAACCACCAAAAGTGGAAAATGTTCCACCCTTTAAGGAAGGGGACACCACATCACTTATCTCCTACTTATAAAATGATAAACTCATTTTATTATCCTAAGCAAGCTTAATAAAAGTGTAGGAAAAGCCTAGGACTAAGGGAAAATAAACTAATCCACTAGGAAAATAAAAAACGTACACCAACAACCCCCTTAAGCGTAGCTTAAGTGGATGTAAAAGATGATGGTTCCTAGCAAATGAAGCCATGTTAGGTACCCATGTACATATAAAATCCCCCCAAAGAAGAAGAAGCCCCTGTATAAGAATGAATTTGCACCCTAGGCGCGATTCCCCTTTTTGCCTCTATACACTTTAGAAAACCTAAGTCGAAGGCTTAAATTCACTTAAGCCCATTGATGGCAGTCCACTTGGCACCTATTTTGTGTGTCGATGGAGGCATTTTTGTCGAGGACGCCTGCGTGGTGTGCAGACATCCACGCAGTGCGCTTACGTCCCTGGCAGATTCCTGTAGCTAAGCTAACAAAGGCGTTACTCTTCCCATTGGCAGCGAAGTTGTAATGCCCCCTTCAGCCACCCGACCCGAATATGGTCGTTTCCTCTCTCATTCCTTCATAATCAGTATTTGAACTTGCATTAGGAGGTTGGATGAAAGATTGGAAGAACTCTACACCACATCAAGCTCTCATACTCTCATTCACAAGCTCATTTGCACTCACTTCCAAGCATTCCATAGCAGCAATATCACACTCCATCATGTTGGTAGAGCAAGTTTGGGACCACACCATTGCAACAGAGGCTTGACTTCCTCTCGTTTCTCCCCCAAGCAGCCTTGAGTGCTCTTGGTGGAGGTGGTAAGCTTCCCTTTCTTCTCCTCTATCATTTGGTTGAGTAGCATAGTATTGTTTGTAGTGCTTCTATTTTTGTCACTTCTTTATCTCTTTTCCATTGGTTGTTCATGGAGGTGGGAACACCTAAACGAGGGTCTAACTAAGGCAGACCCCTATACAACCACCCCCCAACATTCTCTCTCTTGTTTTGTGTAGGTGTGTGAGCTCTTGGAGGATCAGTTGGCGAACAAGTTAATTGGTGAGATTCTCCTCATCTTTATCACTCTTGTCTATCTACTTTACAATCTTAGAGATTACTTGGTTTATTTAGTTCTGTCATTTTGGCCCTTTTAGTTAGATTGTTGGGTCGTTAGCTAGTTTTTGGTGGTTTGACCTTATCTTTATCATTATCTGGTCGTACGGACTACAACACACTTTCGAGACACTAGCGCACCGCGTTGTTGTCCAAATTTTGTGCTTTTGTCCTCAAACAGAGAGCTTTCTAAGATGAAGTGTTAAGCCTAGAAACCAACTCACCTAGCCTCTTTTTGCATTTCAGGCCTGTTGAGTAGCTGAGAGGCCCTACGGTCCTCACAACCCTCACCTTACACACCCTAAACAATACACTTAGCTGAGGTAAGTTAGGGAAGCCTCTCACATCTTGACCCTTCGTGACCTGGGGTCTTGCATGCGGTGGTCCCCCTCTCTTACAGTCCCATCTCACAAAAAGGAATTTTTCCCCCATAATAAAGAGAGAGAGAGAGAGAGAGAGAAATGATGTGGAAGGACAAAGAAGCCCCCCCCAAAGAGATCTAATGGTAGATGTCTGAAACTGGATGTAGAAGATGGTCCACGATCACCAAACAACATTCCTCCCTTTTGGAAGAAACAAAGCCAATGGTGTATGCAAGTTATCTCCCCACTCCTAAAAGGAATATGTAGGAAGATTTAACTCGAGATTTATGGATTCTTTGCACTTGGCTTAAGTGTCCCCATGTCGATGTTGAAGGCTCCCACAATCAAATCAAGTGTTCTAGACCACACTGCTGAAAATTAAAACTTAGAATCTCCTAAATATTGATGTAGAATACCATCCAAAGACTCAAGTATCTCCTCTGAAGATTTCTTTTCAAAATGATGATCCAAAGTATCCACACTCACATCAAACTATAATGAATGATCACATAGAGAATGAATAAGAGGGTCAAATTGTTCCCTCACAAAAATTAAAGAATAATCAACTTCATCAAAGAGAAGATGAATACAATCAATAATGTCTCCCAAATCTGTAATATGTGTCTCCATAAACAAGTTTGAAATACCTATCAAGAGATCATCCCACAAAGTTGAATCTGAAAGACATTGTGCGTCTTGCTTTAAAGAATCATTAGAAAATTTCAAAGAAGCAACACTAGACTCTGAAGTAGCAACAATAGATGCAAGTCCTGACCAAAGAGTTGTCCTCAATAATGTCATCTAGATCCAAAAGGAGGGACTCTACAAATAAACAAGAAATGTTCTGGTAGAAATTGGTCAAAATGGACTTAATCCAAAAGACATAAATGATCCTACTGTAATGAATCACTAGAGGCTCTCCAAGAAGCATCTCTGGAATATGAATTTGCAATAGGTGTTGTTGATGGGGTATCAATGAATTGATCATCCACACAAGATGTGTCCATACAAGATGGGGAAATATAAGTCTCAGTATTATCCACAGTAGCCTGGTTCTCCAAGGAAACATCACTTTCAGACGAAGATCCAATGTCTCCATACAACTGTTGAATGATGGTCCAAGCAATGAAAGGGCACTTAGTGTACTCTACATGATGTAGTTCATATCCTCATAAATAGTAAGACATATTAGTCAATAGACCATGTCATTATTGTTAAACCATACATTCTTTTGATTATAGTCACTTGGCTCAAGAACGAGTCCAAGGAGATAAGGTAGTAGATCTTGCTCCAGGAAATGATTCTTTATCCCTTATTTCCAGGACAAATAGTTCTCTAAAGTTATCTTGACAACAGAAGGATGGAAGTAATGTTTTTAAGAGACATGCTTAACCCCCCATAAATAGAAGTTTATCTTAGTTCGTGATTGCAAATTGCATGTATAATCCTCCAAGATTGATTCAAAAAAGCTACTTTAAGTGAATGCAAAAAGAGACATTAAGAGACACCCCACCTTTCCACTAGTCTCATAAATCACTCCACAAGATATTACAATGTTGGCACTTTATGATTAGTGTGTTACAAAGCCTTTTCGAAGATACAATGCTCAATAAACCCACAATGGTTAAAATTAAAAAATCTGATACAAAGTCAATTAGAGATAAAATCTCAAAAAAATATTCATGTAGCTATGTAGTTTTCTTCAATACCTTTCCAACGCTTCTTAATTTTCAAAAATCGAAGCTCTGGAGTGAAAGTTATGGCATGTTGAAGAAATAACAACAAACAGCTTCAACCTACAATATCTGGTAGAAAAAGGAAAAAATTCTTTTGTAAACCTTTATGGATGGAAAGTTCTTGTCTCTAGCTTTTTGATGATATCTCGTTTTCAAAAATTTGACACTGTGGCAAAAAATTATACAAGTTTGAAAATTGGCCTAATTTGGCCTATTAGAGGGCTTTGGCGGCTCTCGGGCGACACTACTAGCTGAGGTGGCCCATTGGCGACGCTTTGACGACTGTCTAACTGAGCTATGGTGGAGTTTCGGTAGAGAAATTTGATAGAGATCATGTTGATTGCTGGTGATTTAAATATTTAACTCCACGGTTATGATTAGGTCACAGTTATTATAACCCATGTGGCCCCCATAGATTTGTGGTGTTAAGCCACTGATACTTAGCCACAAACCCTACAAACCTACGCAACTATTTAGCTATGGGTCTTAGCCCAACAACACTTATAATAAGTGCTTTATAATTTATTTATTTTTGAATTTTTTAAATCTGAAGCCATACTACAAAGCTAAGGGGGTCGTATGGGCCTCTTAGCAAAAAATTTTCCTTGGTGGCTCTTGGCACGAAATATAGGAACAATTTATGTCAAAATTCTTCGCCTCGGCCTCCTGAACGCAATGGCAAGGTCCTTTTTGGCTAAAAATGCTCCTACCAAAAGTTGTTCACAAAATTTAAGCTTCAAACCCTTGTTTGCTATTGTGTCATATGGTGGCCAAATTAAGTGAAACAAAAGCCAAATCTGACTTTCTTGAGCCTCCCAAACACAATGGGATAGTAAAAAATACTACCACCATTGCCAGAATAGTTGAAATTACCAGATCTCACCAAAAACACACATGCAAATATAGGATTAACAGATCTTCATAATTCCTTTTTTATTCTCCAAATCATATTGAAATGCAAGAGAAGAGCATACATGAATTTACAAGATCATATTAAAAACTCCAATCTCTTAATTAAGAATCCAAGTACTCAAAACTCTCAAAATTTAAGCTTTGATACCATATTAGAAATATGAAATAGATTGAATAACCAAGATCTTCTATGAGAGAGATAAGCTATAAAACTGTAAATGAAATAACAAAATTATAGACCCAGGATTCCAAGAGATGTGCAAATGTCAAGATGATAAGATTGCATTAGGAGCTCAAAGAAAATTTGTAGAATAATTATTGCATGTATCAAGGTGCATGAATGTAAAAGTATGCAAGATAATGCTAGAATATATGCAAGAGTATGAAAATACAAGCTAGGTAGTGAGTTTATATAGAACTAAGGAGACGGTGGAGGTGGAAAATCCAACCAATAAGAATTAACCACCAAAAGTGGAGGATGCCACCAAAAGTGGAAAGTGTTCCACCCTTTAAGGAAGGGGACACCACATCACTTATCAACTAGTTATAGCATGATAAACTCACTTTATTATCCTAAGAAAGCTTAATAAAAGTGTAGGAAAAACCTAGGACTAAGGGAAAATAAATTAACCCACTAGGAAAATAAAAACCTACACCAACACTTTAGTCCCAAACTCTACATGATTTTCCACTAGTAGTTAGCAACCCCTTCCTTAGTAGAAGCTTTGGATATTTTTATTTTATATTGGCCAAGTAATACGTTGCCTACCCCACCATTATGTTGTTGTTGCTTGAGTATAATTGGATTTCTTCTTCGACATCATAAAATATGACCTTTGTCACAAATAACTTATATACATTATATAACAAAATAAAAAAATAGGCAACAAAACATTCTACTAGTCATTAAGCAATCAAGATTTTGAGATTTTTGTCGTATATGAGTATTGACCTTGAGTATCAATACAAAAACTGTGAAGCATATATGTCCCATGCAATTTCCTATTTTTACAAACTATAGATCATTTTTCAATTTCAATAGCAAAAATCATGCTCGTTGAAGTTGTGTTAGAATGCAAATTGATTTTATGCATCTAGTTATCATTTATCTAGTTCCTAGACCTAGTAGTCATATTCACACTAGCTTAAGTTCACTAGGTGGTTTAGTTGTCTCACCTCATAGACACATGACACATGCACTCCCATTTGTTCCAAGTGTTCTACATGTTAGTGTAAATAGAGTAATTATCATACCTAGTTAGCTAATTTCCTTTCTAGGATTGACCTATTCACACCTACCTTAAGTTTACTTATGTTTCTTTTCCTCTTGTCTCACTTCATTTGGTTGATACATGTGTCATCATGACTTGAGACACCTATTGACACTTGCCCACACACTTGTCAAGTGAGCTCACAAGTGTTCTATCTTTGAAGGGGTAGTAATATTTTCACTCCTACCTTCTCACCTCCTCATCCTTTCCTATATATGCAAGGCTTGATCATTATATTTACACACTCTTCATATTATATTGATATACATACTATTGTGTATATTGTATTCACTTGTGGAAGTTGTTTCATGCTCTTTGATCTTGACATTCTCCAACACTACATGTGTCACAATTCTTGGAGGGTTAGTTAGTATTTCTATTTCACCTTCCTAATTTCTCTTTTTCCTAAATATACAAGGAGATATCATTATACATACACATGTTCTATGATAGTTTCTTGGATAATTTTTTGTGTTTGATTTTTTTGTGGAAGTTTTGGATTTTGCGTTCATAGTTTGATGATCCAACATGGTATCAAAGCACTGGATCACAAGTTCCTTCCCTTTTTTTCACTAAATCTAGCATTAAGCCCTATCAATGAAGCATTTCAAAGCTAAAGGGACATCATCATTGCATCTAGAAGGCTTGAGAAAAAGTATCTTTCATTTTGTCAAAAATGATAACTTCAATTTTTTACTTTTTTTTCTTTACCATTTATTGTGCAGTCATACAATCATACTTGTATGGAATTACATACATGTACAAAAAAAAAATTACAAAACCAAAATAAATTGAAAAATTGATCTTTTGTAGGTTCTAGGTAGAATTTATTGTTGTTGTCAAAAAATTAATTATTTTCAAGGGTTATTCAAGTAGTCATATGCCTATTTCTTTGGCCCTAAATTGACCTATGCATGGTTGTTTAGGTTTTTGAATCTATTTCTCCGCATCTCCAATCACCTAGTTCTTTGACTCTTGACCTAGAAAGGGATTGATTTTACATACATGCAGGCTTCCATATGTGTTTATGGCTATGACCTAAATTTGATTTGCAACATGTTTTCTATTATATTTTTATAGTATTTATAGTATTTAGGAAAGAATCATTGGTTGAGTTTGTGTATAACCCTACCGTAGAGTCATCAAGCAATTATTATTTGTGTCCTTTAAATTCATTCATTATTCGATCTATTTGAATTCCTAGTCAATTGACAAGGATTAGTCTCACAAGTAAACTAATCCACCTCATCTACTTGATTCATATCCATTTGATTACCTTTCATCATATCTTCATAGAAGATTTTGACCCCTACTAAATCTTATTTGCATAAAATATGAGGAGAATGAAGTGAAGAGAGAATTCATTGTGCTCATCCTTTGGTTCCTTCTTGTTCATATATAATTTCAATAGCGAGCGAAGTAGGTTTGTACAATCTTGTGAATAAACATGTATTCTTTTTTTATTGTGGAAGTGAACAGGTGTGAAGGATTAGGGTTTGACAGAGTCATGTAGTGTGTACCGAGTGAAATATTATTTTCCCTTTTACTAAATAATACCATGTGTTTCTCATTCAAAAAATCTTATTGGTGAGCCAGTTGACTTGAGAGTCTCCATGCCATTTACTATGATTTCACACTTCAATAGGCCCAAAACCTAGTCAACTATACATGTGACCTACATTTCCCACCATTTCTACAAGAGCTTCCACTGTGATCTAGCATCTTCCCACATGAGGCCTACAACCACTCACACATAGTCAACACAACTCCAAATTTACCCTTATGTTCATAATTTATGTTACAAAGTTCAATATTTTATATTAACTTTGTATGCTAGCATCTTATGCTAATCCTTATTTTATAAAAAATGTAAACTTATAGTGCTCAAAGGGGGGTCTTTTTCATTTCAATAACTAGCAAATAGGGGGGTCTTTGCAAAATTTGTAGTCAACGGGAAGCTCATTCAATTGTCGACACATTAGTGACAAAAAATTCTCAAAATTGAAATTTTTTAACCTATTTTTTATCCAAGAAAAATTTAGTATTTCTTGTGCAATTTTTGATGAGGTGTAACTTTCACCCCAATTTTTTATAATTGAAAAAAAAAAAAAATCATCAAAATTTTGTAAGGATTTCAAAAATTTAATCAAAATTAAATTTTAGATAAGCCTATTTTTTAAAATTAAAATAAAATAAAATTGTGAGTTATAAACAGATGATTTGGCATCAAAACTTAAACAAACACTTGTAAATCTTTTCTTGCATATTTTTGGGGGGTCAAAATTCAAATCTAATCCAATTTTGGGAGATTTTTTAGGCACAATTCAAGTGCCTCCTTGTGTGTGCATCTTGGATCCTAAAATCAATTTGTTAACTCCACATATTTTCCACACATGAAAAGTGAAAGTACAACAACTTATTCAATCTAAGGGATTATGGCAAATGGTTAGTGGAAAATAAATGTAATTTAAAAGGGATTTTGAATAGTTTAATTATTGAAACAATTTAGATAAGGCAATGGGCATAATTGGTCTTCTTGTATCTGATAACTTGTAATTTCAGATTGTTAATTGTACAACTTCTAAGAAAATGTGGTACAAGTTTATTAAACTATTTTGTACAGTTGACAAGCTCAAAATACTTTAGTTGGATGTTAAATTAACAACATTATCTCTTGACGCACCCCCGTCTATTGAAGATTACTTGGTAAGTTTTAAGCCTATTCTTTCTCAACTTAAAGCTTGCGGTAAAATAAAAACAAATAAAGAGTGTGTCTTCTTGGTTTTTTCAAAGCTAAAAGGTCCTTATCGGGTCTTTTCTTCTACCTTTTACTCTACCTTTCCTTTGAATGTTTTGTCAAAGGCTCAATTAGTCCTATGAAATCTATTGCTCATTTTTCAAATGGATTTTGAGCTAATATTGTTCTAAGTGGAATTTCATCTTGTGTGGTAGGTTTCCCCACCCTTTGGCCAATATCACAACTTTTTATGTACTCTCTAGCATCTTTGTAAAGAGTTGGCCACCATAAACCTGCAAGTTTCACCCTTCCAACTATAGTTTCTCTAGAGTTATGGCCCCCTGCAACTCATTCATGTGCTTCTTTTAAAATTGAGTTCAAGTTTCATGTTTATATACCACCCTTCTCAAAATATCATCTCTCCCAAGGTGATGTAGCTCTCCTACTAGGGTTTATGGCACAACCCTCCACACAAGTGATTGTTTGTCTTAAAGGTATATAGATCCTTGGGAAATTCGCATGTAGACAATAAAATGGCAATATATTCTAACTCCTCCAATACCATAGTGATGCAGAATAGGTGTGTGTTGGGTAAATCTTCCCCCTAGGAATCCAGTTCTTCTCCAGTTTCAATTTGTGACAAATAATCCGATCCTTGATTATTTTTACTTGGTTTTACCATGATTTTAAAATCAAACTCTTGAAATAGCAATAAATATTTACATATGCGCCCATGGGTTACCAGTTTATTAAGAAAATTTTCAGTGGCTCATGGTCTATAAAGAATGTAAATGGTGTGGAGAGCAAGTAGTTTCTGTATTTTTATAGCATATACACCATAGCCAGTGCTTCCCTTTTTGTAGTGGTATAATTCCTTTCTACGACAGACAACTTCCTACTAGAAAAATCTATGGGGTGTTCCTTATTTCCTTTGGTTTGTGTGAGTATTTCCCTTATAACTATACTAGAAGCACCTACATGCACATGGAAAGGGTTGTTTCAATATGAGAATATTTTAATTGGTGCTTTTGCAATTTTCTACTTTAGGGTGTCAAAGGCTTTTTGGATTAATCATTCTATTCAATGTGTCTACCTTTCTTATTTTTCAAGAGTTCTTCTAGTGACACAACAATGTTGGCATATCCCCTTATGAACTTCCTATGATCTTTGATATATGCCAAAAATGTCTTTATTTCTGGTGCATTCTTAGGTGGTGGTAAGTTTAGTATTAGTGCAACTTTCATAGGATCCACCATTAATCCATTTTTACATATGATATGGCCTAATAAGGTCCCAAAGGGTACCACAAAGGTACATTTCTTCAAATTTAATGAGATTTGCATGCTTCTGCATTTGTTTAACATCATAAGGAGTACCTGTACATGATCTTTCACTAGCCCATAAAAAGTCCAATCATCATGTAGACACCAAAAAACTCTTGATTAATACTATACATCTGATTCTGATAAATTAACACTGAGTCTTCCTAAATCACTTCAAATTCATCAATTAATTTATTTTTTTGCTTGATAACACGCAGCAGAGCTGTGAAGAAAATTATATTGCAGTAATCAATAAAATTTACATGAGATCTTCAAGGGATCCAAGCTTCGGTCAACGGACCACAACCATAACAAAAACCTTCTTGATGGCCCAATCCTCCATTGCCTCAATGGCCAATTTAGCCACTCAGAATGCGATTAGAAAGCAAATAACGCTTCCATTCATTATGATTTTGATAGTAAAATGACTGCCTAACTTGTAGGCACCCCGGTGTCCAAGCTTGTGCCAAAGTTTTTGTTTACCTCCAGCAGCTCACAAAGAAGTGTTAATAGCATAACCAAACCTTTGAGCTAAAACATAATTCCTCTAAGTTCAAAATCAACCTAAGACACACCTTTATCCGTAATGAGAGAGTGTACAATAGTTGTCTTGTTTGTCATCCTATACCCCAACTATGTTGGGACAACACTCCTTGTACTCCACTTGAGCTCACAATATCTCCCACTGGTAAGGCCATTCACCCATATATCCAAATATAGTGTGACTTCAACTGAGGAGTGAAGGTCACCCAAAAGTCCCAAGACTCCCCCGAATGCTATCCTGGTCCAATAGAACCAAAAACAATCCCATCCGCAACCCAATTTTCCAGTTCATCCACTTCACTTTTGGCTTCTCTGAAGATGTGGTTAATTGTAAAAGCCTCAAAGTTTTTCAGAAGTTCCAGCGCTCTCTCTAGCATTGCCTTCAATTTCCAATTAGGGATTGTTCCCGTTCTTATTACATTAACTACTAAGGCAGAGTCACCCTCAATCTCTACTTTTTCTAACTCAAGATCCTTGCATAGTAAAAGTCCATGGATTAGAGCATTGAAATCTACAACGTTGTTAGTGACTTCATCCAAAGGAATGGCTAGTCTGCCAACAAAGTCACCATTCCACATCCTGATAGCACACCCGGCACTAGAAGGCCCAGGATTTCCCCTTGAGGCACCATCAAAGTTCAACTTGAACCAGCCATTAGAGGGAAGTTTCCATTTTGCCTCCCTACATTCATTGAAGGAAGCTTTTTCTCCTTTCCCAATGTGAGGAGAGATTCGGATCCCATGCCATCTAAATCTCATCTGCCCATCCCATTCTAAGAATTTGTCAGTCTGGGTTGAACATGTGCTAATTCTATTGTTTACCACCTCCACAATTGCTCCCTCCACCTTATTTATAAAGGAATTAATTACCATTTCCTTGTCATCAAAGATCTGCCTATTTTGTTCCTTCCAAATCTCCCAAATAAGAAGGGAGGGACAGATAACCCAAATGCTACTTATGAGGCCAATCGAAGGTTTGATTGGCCATCCCTTGAAAAGGCTCATGATGTCATTTAGGAGTGTTGTTATCCACCCCAATTTTGCACACAACCACCTCCAACACTGTTGAGAGAAGGGACAACCAAGCAGCAGGTGATCAACACTCTCTTCGTCCTTTTTGCATAACACACACCAAGATGGTCCCTCAAAGCCCAATTTTCTAAACCTTTATGCTGTCAAAATTTTCTTCTGAGTGGCAGCCCAAGCAAAGATCCCAGCTTTGGGCACACAGTGTTTGTTCCAGAATAAGTGAATGGGATTGTCAAACTTTGCCACAAGATCCAGTTCAGCAACAATTCTATACCCATCCTTGGCGTTATAGAGGCCATTCTTCGACCTTGCCCATATCAGTTCGTCTTCACCACTTCTGAAGACTAACTTTCTTTGTTTGATCACCTCAGTTAGCAAGGCAACATCTTCCCTTGGCAGCGGTAATTCTGACATATCTTTCCATTTCCAACCAAGGGATGGATTATTCTAGAAGAAGACCACATAATCCCTGACCCTGCAGCCCCAATGCTATTTAAGGTATGTTTTGGTCTGCTCTATTTTTAATTTACTGTCTAAGCTCGGGTGTCCTCCCCAAAAGTCCTCCCAGAACAGTGTTTTTTCCCCTCCATATATGTCCCAAGACACATGGTCAGCAATAATAGGTCTAGAACTCAGCAAAAAGTTCCACACCCATGACCCCTTAGGAGGATTAACAATCTTGACAATCCCAGCTGGATCATTGGTGTTAAGGTATTTTGTTTGTAGTATCCTAGCCCACTTTAGTTCTGGTTCATTGAGCATTTTCCAAACCAATTTGGTGCCAAGTGCTTTATTTTGTCAACTTTGATCCCTAAGTCTGACCCCACCATGTTCTTTGGGTTTGCATATCTTCTCCCAAGAAATGAGAGCCATTATGTCCTTTTCAGCCAAGCCTTGCCAAAAGAATCTTCTCATCTTATCAATGATGTTCGTGTTTGCTCCAGATGTAAGGGCAAGGTAAGACAAGAGGTATATGGGTAGAGAAGAAACCACTGTTTTTAACATCACTAACCTCCCAGCCCAGGAAAGCCAATGACCTTTCCAAGATTTCATTCTTTTGTCCAATCTATCATTTAGGGGGTCCCATAATTTGGAGTTTCTCAACCCTTTATCAATAGGCAGACCAAGATAAGAGCATGGAAGATTTCCTTTTTTGAATTTCAAGATGTTCAGTATTTCCATTTCCTCCCTTGGGGGAGTCGAAAAGAAGAATACCTCTGATTTATCATGATTGACTTCTTGACCCGAGGCCTTGGCATACAATGAAAGCACTTTTAGGAATTGTCAGGCTTCTTTCCTCTTGGCAGCTCCAAAGAGCATGGTGTCATCTGCAAACTTTTGGTGAGTGACACAGATGTTTCTTGCAACTGTTATTCCAACTAGGTGCCCAATAGATTGTATGCTCTTGAGAGCCCTCCCTAGTTCTTATGCCATTAGAATGTACAAGAAAGGGGAGATTGGATCTCCCTGCCTCAACCCTCTTGAGGCATCAAAAAATCCTTCTGGTGAACCATTAACTAGGATAGAATACCTAGGGCCCGAAATGCACTAAAAAATCCAATTAACCCATTGTCTATTGAATCCAAAAGTTTCCAAAACCTTACACAAGAAAAACCAATCTACCTTGCCATAGGCTTTCCAAATATCCAGTTCAATCAACATCCCAACCTCACTAGTATTCTGTAAGGTATGTATCACTTCTTGGGCTATGATGACTCCGTCTAGGATTGATCTCCCAAGAACAAATCTAGTTTGTTCTTCCAAGATAATGTTGGTTAGCAATGTTTTAAGCTTATTTGCCAGTACCTTAGACAAGATCTTGTAGAGGGTGTTGCATAGGGAAATTGGCCTAAAGTCCTCCAATTTCGTAGCCTTCTCCTTTTTGGGGATGAGAGAGATGAAAGTGTTGTTCACTTCTCTAAGCAACATCCCAGAATTTTTGGCTGCTTCAAGGGCTTTTGTTAATTTTGTTCCAAAGATAGTCCAACACTTTTGAAAAAAACCAATGGGAAAACCGTCTAGTCCTGGAGCCTTATCCGGTGGAGTTGTTTGAGTCTTGTTTCAACTTCTGCTTGGGTGAGTCTAGCATTGAGATCCCTGTTTTTCCCTTCACTGATAATGTGGGGAATATGTTGCAAAAGACTTTGTTGGGATGAAAGGTTTGAGCCCTCCCAATTATTTAATAGAGCCTGGTAAAAATTTACTAACTCATCCCTGATTTCCTTGGGATTCTCTATTGGAAGGCCATTAACTTTCTCCAATCTTCAGATGTTGTTTATGACTCTTCGTTGTTTTGTGATACTATGGAAATATTGTGTTCCTATCCCCTGCATCAATCTAGTTTTCTCTGGATTTTTTCTTCCAGAATATTTCTTCTTTCGTTAACACATCTTCATAATCCGCCATCAAGTCTTTTTCTTTAAGAAAGCATTCCTGTGTCATGCCACTTTTAATGAATTCCTCATTGAGTGCGCTCAACTCTTCTTCAATTATAATTTTACTTTGAAAGATGTTCTTAAAGTGTTCCTTATTCCATGCCAGCAGTCTGCTCTTTACATGTTTTAGCTTTGAGACAAAACAAAACAACTTCGACCCTTCAAACTGCTCTTCATTGTACCAAGTTTGTATCAGGCTCATAAAGTTCTCATCCTTGGTCCACATCTTATGAAATTTAAATGGAGACCTTACTGGTTTCTCATCCCCATTGATGGCTAGTCTGATGGGATAATGATCTGACCCAGAACAAGGAAGGATGGTGTGATCCATGGAATAAGGAAAGGTTGTTATGTCTTCCCCAAAGAAATATCTGTCCAACTTTTTAGCTATTTTGTTGAAGCCAAGTCGTCTATTGTTCCAGGTGAAAGCCTTGCCTCCAAGTTCAATCTCGAGCAAATTGTTTCTTATGACCCAGTCACTAAAGTCCTTTTGTGACTGCCCCGGTCTGAGTAAACCCCCTTTCTTGTCCTGGCTACGTAGGATAGCATTAAATTCACCTCCTATAATTTTGTGAGGGAATGCATTTACTGCCATGAAAGTGTCCAACTCAACCCAAAGCACTCTTTTGTTGAGGCAGAAGTTTGGTCTGTATACATTAATCAATAGGAACTACATGTTGGAGACCAGGCTCTTAATAATACCTCCAATCCAATGACTTCCTACCCCCAATGCCTCAAAATTCACCAGAGTTGAGTTCCAAGTGATTGCCAACCCTCCAGAGGCACCGACTGATTGGACTGCCTCCACGTTCCAATTCTTGAAGCTTTTAACGAAAGCCTCCACCTCTCCTTTGCCCAGTTTAATTTCTTGGATTAAAACTATTTCAGCCTTGGTCAAGCCAACCCTCCGCTTGACCAAGCGTCTTTTGTTAGGGGCATTAAGGCCCCTAACATTCCATGATACGAGCATCATGGCTCCTTGGGAAGGGGGATTCCCTTCCATGCTTCCAATAGAGATGTTATCTTAAGTTGCCCTTCAACTTCACCATCCTTAATCCTTAGCTCAGTTAGTGATTTCCTTCCAACTTTCTTGCTTGAGATCTTCCCCAAATCAGGTTTCATTTTGGTTGAGGGGATTTGCTAGATGCCTAGCTTGTCCTGCTCCTCTAGGGAAGATCTGTTCCCTGAGAATAGGAGCTCATTTTCCTGGTTCTCCATCTCACCCTCTTCCAAAATTTCTTGGAGGAGAGCTTGTCTTTTTTCCTCCTTTTCTGTGGTTGAAGTTGCCCTAGCTTTGAAGTTCCTTGCAGCCCCCCCTGAGATCCCAAGGAGATCACAGATTATGTCTACCTTTGAGAGCTCCTCCTCTTCTACGTTCATGTCATCAGAGCCCATCCTTACCCCTTCTATTTGGTCTCCTTATTTTTCCTTTGTACTTTTCCTGAGGCTACATTTTCATTCTTCTTTGCCTCCTTTACTCCTTTTATGAATTGCTCCCACAGAGTAGCATTCTTTTCCAGATTCGCACCTGGGCTAGGGGCTAGATCAGAACCTTCACTTTCATTTTGGTCTTTTAACGCCCTTGTGGGCTCGTTGATGTAGTCTATAGCCAAGAACACCTTTGCACTCTGACCTGTCTTGTTTTCTTCCACCATTTCCTGGAAGCCCATATCATTGAGGTCAAGCGGACTCTTGGCCACTTGCTCCAAAATCTCCCCATCCTCAAGGCTTAAACCAAAAGAGTTATGCTCTTGTCCTAGGGCCATTATTTCCTAATCAGCCTTTTCCTGCCCCTCGACTGCTTGAGAATCATCTGCATTCGTTATTTCCTTTAGCTGCAGTCTGATGTCTCTTTGCAAGTCTAATGCTTCTTTCAACAACTTAATAAGCTCCCCTCCTTTTTGTTTCGCTTTCTCCAGGTTGTCTTTTGGCAATAGATTTGTTGTCCAGACATCTTGCTTGTCTTGGAGTTCTCTAACACCCAGTTTCCTCTTTTTAGGGCAATCCATTAAAGTCGTGGGAACCGGTGGTGTTGTTTCCACCCATTTCCCTTTCAACTCTATGTTGTCCAATGGTTTGGTTTTTTCAATACCCTATTTTGAACCTTGGTTAGGGTTTGTAAGATTTCTTGAGTCCTCATCCCCTACTCTTGAGCAGGACGTCTTGTATCCCAACCCCAACACACACTTGCCCTTTGGTTGAACTGTGGAGATTTCCCCTTTCTGAAACCATTTGCCTTTCTCCATTATGATTTCCAGATTTTCTAGGATTTTTGTATCCTTATCGAGGGAGACACATATCTTTGCCTTCGCCCCTATCCTACCAGATAGGAAATCTTTGTCTACCCCAATGAATGTGCCCCATTCCTCCCCAATCTTGCTTAGGGCGTCCATGTTCTTGTATTCAATTGGGAGATTCCTTAAATTGATCCATCTGGGCACTGTTCTGATGCTATGTTTGCTTAGATCAAAATTTGCTTCCCAATCCGTGAGGTAAAACATATATCCTTCAAAAAATAATGGCTTTCCATACAAAATCTCTCTCTTCACGAACTCATCTATGCATTCAATAATAAAGAAACCATGTTCAAGAGATCTGATGTTAACCCTACCTCTGAACATGCCTATCCACCAATCCACAATCCTTCCCGTTGGGCATCCATCTCCACACCATTTGGAAAAAAAGGTGCATCTTTGCAAGTGTTCCCAGGTTGGCATCATTACCTTAGTTTTCAATAAAACAGCTTTACAGGTTTCTGCTTTCCTGGGCCCTACTTTCGATCTATCAGGCTAGAGTTGAGACCGATCTTTCCTAGGCCTCCCATTCCTCTGAGTTGTTTTGGAGTTGTTTTGGCCCAGAGACCTCTTGCGTCCTATCCCTCCTGTGGCTCTATTTTTCTTCTGAAAGTCTGGATGTCTTTTTCCCTGGTTTTGTTTATTGTCAAGCCAATCTTCTGTGATGGCATTAGTTCGATATTTCCCTACTTCGTTGGAGGAGCCCCCAAGTGCAATTTAGTTTGCCTTCGTGGCAAATGCAGGGATAACCGAAAAGGACTGGCGATGGATTTCGCAGTATCGCCTTCTGCGCGCCTTCTCGCACATTTTCACTTTTAATTTAAGTGATGTTTTCTTTAAATTCATTAGTTAATTAAATAATCAACATTATTTAGTTAAAATCGAAAATTCAACTATTAATCAAATAATTAAATTTATTGATTAATTCACCATTCTTCTAACTAATATTCATCATATTTAATTAAATCAGGTCATTTAATTAAATCCCCCTAAATCCTCTCATTTGATTAAATCAATGAAATCAAATGTCACAATCTCCTAATCCATTTCAATTAATTAATTTTGAATTAATTAATCCTATATCACCTTTCTAATCATCATTAATAATTCCTCTCGCTTTTAACTCCTCAAGAGTTAAATCAACCCATGGTCAACTAACCAAGTTGCACATGAAAATAATTTCTATTAATTATCTAATTCCTCTATTTATCCTCACAAAGGCATATTCCAAGGAATATTCCTCAGAATAACCTCTCATTCAATTTCCCTCTAAAGGTTTTCAAAAACCTTTCACATCCTCAATAACTCCTCTTACAAATGCAATAAATTCTCTTACATCCTCTCAAATCTCAACAACATTCATTCAATTCCTCTTACAACCTTTCAAATCCTCAACCATTCTCATTAATTTCTCTTCCATCCTCCTCCACTCACACATTTCCCAAAATGTGCTCCACCTTCCTCCAATAGTATTGTGACACTTGGCACATTCTCATTAGCTCCCATTTTATCCCACATTCATCAAATCCTCTCATTCTTCAACCCTTGGATACTATAAATTATAGATGCATCATTTTCACAATATGGATCTACAACTTCAAGCATTATCACTATAGGTATTTCAATTCATAGCAATCCATCACTTTCATCATTTTTAGTCAAAGTTATCACCATTTTGAGACATTTTCACACTTGGATCATCAACAATCACCAGAGCTTATCAAAGGGATTAGAAAAGGGCTTCTTTCCACATCAAAGGAGCACCACTCCCCCTATGGGATGGAGGTTTAGCTAGTTTTATTTAGGTTGCATGCTATCTTTTGTTAGTTTGTTAGTATTTTCATGTTTTATCTTGAATTTAGTTAAAGAATCTCATAGGGAGTTTTTGATTTGATTTCTAACATGTTTAACACTTGTTTGTTGATCCTTGTTAGTTGATTACAGATTTGACACACATTTTGGTGCTAGAAGGAGGGCTAACCAATTTACCTTGTTGTTTTTGGCCTAAAATTTCATTTTCTATAGCTACAGAGGAGCGATGCCGCCCTTGCCACATATAGCGTCACTTTTTCTTATCATGTCACCTTTGCTTGTTTGCAAAGCGTCGCTTTTGATTCTAGAGTTGCATTCGTCATGCCGCACCGCATTTGAATGTCACTATCGCATCACTTTTGCTACAAAGCTGCATTTGATCTTTTTGTTTTCCATCTTACTTCTGGTTTCGTAGAGCGTCGCCTTTGAAATTGTGTCGCATTCGTTGTCTCTGTCTTCTGCAGAGCGTCGCCTTCACTTTCACTAGAGCGCCACATTTGCTTATAGTGTCACTTTCATGTAGTTGCAGAGCCTCACATTTGTTGCACAACGTCGCCTTTGCAGGAAAGGGAGGAAAACTAAGTTGGAGACTTAAAAGCATTTTTTAATGCTCATTGTAATAGCTTAGGTTTTATATTTCTGCCGACCAACTAGAGTTATTTTGGGCATAAAATTTACAAACAACTCAAGGTTTTTAAAGTTGGTTAAAATTGAACATTAGGAACTTACTAGACTTTGAATTTGGGTTAAAATTGAACAAACAACTTCAAACTTGTTTTTTGGTGCTCTAAAAATAACTCATCATTTCTTTGAGGCTTAAAATGAACTTTTTCTTTCATTGTCTTGTAATTTTCTTTGCAATTTGTGTCATTCAAATATGTATGCACTTCTCTCACACTTCACAACGATCTTGAGAATCAAAAGCATTCTAGTGACATTGGTTGTCTAGAAAATTACCTGCACATTTCAAATTTGGGTTTAAAATTGAACAATCATGCTAGTGTGAGAAAGAGACATTTTGTGTGTTCCCTCCTTGTGCTTTATGCAAACTGGCCATCGAACTACAAGTGTACTCCCTCATTTTTGTTACCTTTAGAGGGGCTGCCTAAGAACAACTCGAAGGCGACTCCAATTGGTTTTTCACTCGGGTTGGTATATAAATGGATAAGAATAAACTATCAAGTCCTCATGGTATGTAAGCCTTAGTCGTATAGTGTCTTTCAAAATGGGGTACTACTGCAAAAAGTATAAGAGCCCCTAGTAGGATTGATTAAAGTCTTTAGTGGCTTGCTGGACACTCACAAGGTGCCATGTCCCCAATTACTTGAACTAAGAACCAATTTGTTTAGAAGCCAAAATCCTTACTATTTGTTGGTGCAAGAACGATTGTTCTGAAGCCGCCCCACATCTATACTATTCAAAGTAGAAACATAATAAATCCTTTTGATCTTCGAATTTTAAGGATTTTGAGATTTGGTGGTCCCGAGAAGTGTGTGTCGTGGAGAGTTTCCAGTGTCGCCAAATCTCTAGTTGTTCGCTTTATCTCAGTGTTTGGAGAAATCCAAGTGGGGACTCAACAAATATTGTCCTTTCTATCCTAGGGTTGTGCAATTTGTGAGTCAGTTAAAATACATTGCTTGAAATCTCAAAACTTTGAAACAAACATTCAATAATTCATCAAAATTCAAACCCTTTAGAAAGAGAAAATACCCTTGAAAAGTCCACATATTACTACTTGTCCCTAGGGATTCTATCCTTAGAGCCTTCTAAATATTTGGGCCTATATCTCAATTTTCTCTCTCTAAAGTCAACCTAGGAAAACTATGCCTTTGATTCTTTGATTTTCACATAATGGATCTTGTGGAATGAAAAGGAATTAAGACATAGACATTCAGTTTAAAAGCTAAGCAAGAAGTGTTGATGTGGTAAAAATAATCCATTTAATCAAGATAAAAGACAATTGAACCCCACGTATGTGTTTGTTCAAATCATTTCTCGCAAGATTGAAATCCCAAAACCAAAGTCTATCAATCATCATAAGCGTCTTAGTCCAAAGGATCTCAAGAAACATCTTTCAACACTTTATGAAGTTAGAGATAGATTGGTCTACAACTTTTACAAACGTGCTTCAAGAAATAATCTGAACTTGTATTCCTTCTATTACTGTCAAAATTTGGGTCTTTTCCAACTTTTTGAGTATCTCACATTATAGGGTTGAAACTTTTAGAGGTATAGCATGTTCTTCAATATCTTGGTCTTGTAAACAAAGTCTCTCTAGGTTCATCTAGGATCAAAACCAACATCTTCATTTGTCACCATCACCAACCAAATCCCATTTCACAAACAACTTTTAGAACCTTGGAAAAATCATTCATACTAGACTTTTGGTAAATCCTTCAAATCAAAATCAAAATCACTTTGTTTTACTAAGTGTGTGTGGATGAATCATTCCTCATACATTTAGTTAGATTATCATCCTTGTGAACAAGTTCATCCCAAGATAACATCTAGCATCTTGGGGTTTATAAGTTCATTATCCAAAATCAAATCAAACCAAATCCAAACCAAATCTAAAAGTCTTAAAGTCTAGTATTCCTCCAAGGGTCTTAAAAGTTCAAACATCCATATCACCCATCCTTCATTTATCTCATCATCATCATTTGATCCTTAAGCATCTTAGATTTTCTTTTTTGTACCTAAAGTTTAGATCAACCAAGGGAGTTAGAGGTTTAGCTCCCATATTCCTAGAAGTTGATCCTTATTTTATGGTCCAAACTAGATCACAACACAAGAAGAGCATGGAACAAAACAAAGAAAAATCCACTTCAAGTGATTTGAGCCAAACTTCACCAGAATTCAAACCCACTGAATCCACCAACCCTCCACTTAACACCCCTCAACAAGATCTTCAAGAGGGACGTTGCCAAGTGGAGGATGTCACCAACGACTACCAAGGAATGTCCCAAGATGAGATAATTGAGCTAGTCCAAAATCCTAAAACACACAAGATTGTCAACACTGTCATGAGACTCAATCCCACACAAAACATGTTAGCATTGGCAAAGGAAGGGGCTAAACTCCGTTCTGATTTTGATGTGAGCACTATTGCAGAACAACCTCTTGGGAATATGCCGCCGGTATCATTCACACCTTCCTTCCAAAACATCATCCAACCCATTACACAACCAACATCTTCTTATGCTCCAAGTCAACCTATGATCACCAAGGGGAGTTCATTACTCCAAGCTCTTCAAACACAACGCCTTGTAAACAACCAAAACTTGGATGCAAACACAATCTTGGGTATACCAAACACCGTCTCGCAAGACTCAAAACATCTGTATGTCCCACTCATTTTCCATAACACCAACAATTTATCCACCTTCTCCACATCACTGACATATTCTCTTGACACACAAGTCGCTCTCTCGATGATATCACAAGGACAAGTAGATTCATTTGGACAAGTGGGAACTTTTGACACGTCATCCTCACTTTTGCAAGGAAACACACCTCCAATCTTCCCATTATTTCCTCTTTTGACATCAACATCCACACCAAATAAAGGTTTAGGGCAACCCCTTTACCTAACATACCAATCAAGTCAAATCAATCCACCAATCATGAATCAAATCAACACATCGATCATACCAAATCCTCTGAGCATGCCACTGATATCACAACAGCAAGTGGCACCATCTTAAACATTCAACCAATCATCATTCCATCTACAACACCTCAAACTCTCCAAAATGTGGTCTCTGAAGGACCTAGCGCATCAACCATACCATCTACCACACAACCTCTTGTCATCACTCAACAAAAACCTCCATAGCCACCTCAACAAAATATTGCCACTTCATCTCACACCATTTCACCAAATCCTCCACCTCCACCACCAAACCCAAACATGGAAAATCAATACAACATCACATTTCAAGTATCTAAGCAAGCATATCAAAGGGCATTGTAATAATTCCAAGCTCAACAAGCACAGGAAAATCAAGTTGCACAACAAGCACAGTAGGCTGCCCAAGCACAAGCCCAAACTTTACTGCAAAAGTAACAAGCTGCACAAAACGTACAAGCTGCACAAGCCGCACAAGTTGTACAAGTTGCACAGGCCACACAATAGGTGCAAGCTCAAGCCCAAGCTCAAGCTCAAGCACAAGCTCAATACCAAGCGCAACAAGCCCAAGCACAAGCCTTGTTACAACAACAAGCTTATTAGCAAGCTTTACAACAATATCAAGCACAACAACAAGCAACTTAGCTACAAGCCCAACAACAAGCATTGTTGGCACAACAACAACAACAAGACCAATAACAAGCATTGTTGGCATAGCAACAACTACAGGCATACCAACAAGCGTTGCTTGCACAACAAAACTTACAACAACCTCCCATGAACACACAACCAAATGCCTTGAACACAAACATGCAAACCATCCCACCTGTCACCCAAACAACCATATCACCCCAAAACACATTCATCCCACCACCAAATCCACAAAATGATTTGTCCACACAAATTAAACTACTCTCACAACAAGTGTTGTACATACAATCAGGAAAGACAACAAAATCACAAGGGAATTTATGCCCCTATTTGTTTGACAAAAGCATTGCAATGGTCTCATTCCCACAAGGATTCGAGATACCAAAGTTTGACAAATATCGTGGGACTGGCAATCCTAAAGATCACATTAGGCAATTCCATGTACACTGTATGGAAGTTGCATATGATGATTCTTATCTAATGTGACTCTTCCCTCAGAGTTGGTTGGTCCAACAATGGAATGGTTCTCTCGCCTCCCGCTAAGAATTAAAAAGTTCCAAGAAATTGAGGACTTATTCATACATAATTATTCATTTAACATAGGCATGGACGTGAGCTTGGAACATTTGTATGGCCTAAAACAAGCCAAGGGAGAAACATTCACATCCTTCTTGCAACGATGACGATCCAAGGCCAATAGGAGCAAGTGGGCTATGCCAAAAGAACAACAAATCAGGACTATCATCTCTAACCTTGAAGGGGCCTTGTCTTTTCATTTGAAAATGCAATGCATAACAACCTATGACCAATTGATCCCCAAGGCACTCAACATTGAAAGAGCCCTTATACCCACATATCAGGACAATCGACCATCAAAAAGTTACAATGATAGACCTCGCAGATGGGCAAAGAACAAAAATGTCATCAACGATGGTGTCGTTGACTCCAAGGTTGTTATCAGTGCCCCAAGGAAGAATACACAAACACAAATGTATCAACAACCACAAGTCAATACCCAAAACAACGCACAAGCCAACCCATCATCACAAAAACAACCCAACAATCAAATAGTCAATAACCTAAATGCTCAAGGGGGACCACCCCCAAAGAACATATATCCCCCTAAACAAAAATACACACCACTTGGGGAACCAATTGAATCTGTCATGCAACAGTTGGTACAAGAAAATCTCATCAAAATCCTTGTTTATAAAAATTATCAAGAGCCTCAGGTTAAACCACCATGGTATAATGAGAAACATCTTTGCAATTTTCACAAAATAAAGGGACACATGACAACTAGCTGCATGCGACTCAAAAATTTGATGCAAGATCTCATTGATGACAAGACCATAACCATTGAACAACCTGCAGGGAATCAAGATCTAAAAATATGCACGAATCTGATGGCCGATCACAATAAAGGAAATAACAATGGTAAGGGAAAGTATAATAATGTGAACCACATTTATGATCATGTTGTTGCATCCTTGGGTGAATGGGTCATAGTTGTCAATATTAAAGGATGTAGAGCCGAGTGTGGAGTCACCACATGTGGCGGCATAATTACCATTCCAAGGCCATCACAACCACCCAAGGCACCCTTCACCAATCCAAAGTCAATCCCTAATGGCTATAATGTCGTAGATCAACTGAAAAAGACCCCCACCCAGATTTCCATCATGGAGTTGCTAAAAATCTCACCCGCACATAGGGAAATCCTAGAGAAGGCACAAACTACATCCTCCATCCCAACGGATCTTGATGCAGACCAGTTTCAAGCTATGATCATACATATCACTACACCGCATCTCCTAACATTCTCTGAGCAAGATTTCCCAACCCAACCATCTCATAACCGTGCACTCCATCTTGAAGTCTTAGTCCACAAGAATAAAGTCAAATGAGTCTTGGTGGATGGAGGTGCAGGTTTGAATATTTGTACTCTCAAGCTAATAAAGAATCTGAGATTCTCTAAAGATGTCATTGAGAAAGGTAAAGGTATCACTATTAGGGCCAATGATGATCAAGAAAGGGTGTCTCAAGGCACCATTCAAATCCCTATTCAAGTAGGGCTAGCAATCATGGAGACTACTTTCCAAGTCCTTGACCTTGAACTCCCTTACAATATCCTCTTAGGGCGCCCATGGATCCATGGGATGCAAGCTGTCCCATCCACATTCCATCAATGCATTAATTTCCCTTATCAGAACCAAGAAGTCACAGTCCATGGTGATCCCGAACCATTCTATTATTGCAAAAATCTAGAGGCCAAGTATTATAAGATCCCCCAAGTCTCAAAGAATGATGAGGGACCCACATCTCCTTATATAGACCCATCCACCCTAGCCTCCACTTCTGATACAAAGACACCTCCCATTCAGGGCATCCCAAATATCAAGGTTATAATTCAAGATAATGGGTGTGGAGACTATAAAATGAAGAAGAGTGCCTTTATGATAGGAGGGTTACCTCAATCTCCTAGATAATATGGGAAGCCACAACCAATCAACACAACATCCTAGACCTTCAAAGCAAAACCTACCACCTTCAGAAAATGGGGAGACCTAAGTAAAGAGGTGGTAGATGAAAAATGTGTATCAAGCTTGCTATATCAAGATAAAAGACTTGTACCAGATCTCCCCATGGAGGAAAGCAATAAAGTTCTTCAATTAATGCATGGATGGGGCTACAACAAAAATGAGAAGCTCAAGAAAAATGACAATGGCCTATTAGTGTTGGAATAATGAAGAAGAATGGCTAACTATACAACTTTTGTGTTGTCATTGATGTCACCATGTTATATGCGTTGCAACTGCAAGACTAAGTCATTGTTTGATCCAGTATTCTGGACCGGTATCTGAACCGGTATACAATTTACATCCTTCGGTATTTTGGTCCGCAATCCTCCACGGTTGATAGTTGTTGCCTGCAGTTTTGGGAAATAGTTTATGGATGTTGGAAGCATATATGTTTAGGCTCTCTCGCGCACAGGTGCTCGTATGGTGTATCAACATTATTCTATTGATTTCTTTTTTGCTATTAAGCATATCTCTAGATGACCTCATGGATAATTGGTGTTATGGTGAATTAGTTTTGCTATGCGGATGTATGTGTGACCTATCTTAGGTCTATGCCGACATGTTGAAGCATGCTACACATTTTGATTTATTGTTTGGAAAGATTTTGTGAATGCTTGAAGCCGACAGTTAGTCTCTTTGGTTGCATCTAATTAGGTTGACCTAATTGATGCTTGTGAATAGGTCAGATATATATGTCGAACAATTTTGAAGATTGTGTGTGTGAGATGAATTGCATTGATGCAAATGTGAAGAAGTGCGAAAATGATGAAGTGTGCTAAGTAAATTTATTGAGCATCACTGGAACTGAATCAACACTTATTAGGTGCACTCTTACCAGTTCATTCTGGATGTAAAGAAATTTTTGTTCTATAATCCTTTTGTAGGCAGTGAGCCTCCTTGTGTAAGTAGTGAGCTTTTGTATCCGGATAGTGGGTCCTATTTTGGGTAGTGAGCCCTTTCGCAGTGAGCCTTATATATTCAGTTTTGAATTACTTTATATTATGAGTAACTAATCCTCACTACGGTTTTTCCCTCATTGGGTTTTCCACGTAAATCTGGTGTTCATTGTGTTGATATTACTTTTTGTTATCTGCATTTCATGTTCATACTTAATAACAAAATTGTGTGGTTGTGAAGTTGATAAGTGTTTGATGTTTGAATTTGAATTTAACTGATTCACCCCCCCTCTCAGTTGTCTTGTGCCTTTCAACAATTGGTATTAGAGCTTTGGTTTCTTGGTGAAAAGCTTAACCGCTTGAGGAAGATCCTGAAGGTTGAAACAAATGGACGATAAAGAAGAACTCTGGGTTGCACTTGAAGATCTTGATAAGGCTAAAAATGAAAACATAGATTTGAAAGAAAATATTGATGAGGCAAATGAATGTGTCCGGAAATTGAAAGATCAATTGAAGAAATTCAAAGAAAGACATAGAGAAGTAAGTGAGCAGCGGAAACAAGAAATCATTAAATTGAAAGTGCTAGTGGAAGAAAAGAAGAGAATTGAAGAATGCCTGAACTCAATGGTGTAAAGCAAGACTGATGAATGCAGTAGACTTGAACAAGAGGTGGTGAACTTGAAAGTAGAACTGGAGAAATCAAAACTCTACGAAAATAATTTCAAATCTAGCTACAACAAGCTTGATAAGTTGATTGCAGGACAAAAACCAAGTAAAGACAAAGGTGGCTTGGGAAATGAAACAAGTGAAAGCTCAAAGGATAATCAAAAGACTCGAGGCAAAGGGAAGCAAAAAATAAATTCAAGGAACTTTGCTAGAAGACCACCTATTAGATAGAAAAATGCTCAAAGGTACCCATCTTTCAATGGTGTTTTCTTTTCATGTAAAAAATTTGGTCACAGGGCAACTGAGTGTAGAAGTAGAATGAATCAGTTTTCCAGTTCCTTCTCTGGATAATTTTTTTCATGCAAGAAAATTGGACATAAAGTTACTGAATGTAGATCTTAGGTGAGAATGATTAGTTAGGTGATGATGAATAGGTTTAATGGAGGCAGAATGAATCAATCTTTTGATGGCTACTACTATACTTGTAACAAGTTTGGACACAAAGCAAATCAATGTATATCAAGGGTTAGTGGAGGTCAATCAAATCAGAAAAGTGTTGTCTGCTATAACTGCAACAACCCTGACATATCTCAAGAGCATGTAGAAGTAAAAAGGGAAAGCAGTATGATCCGGTAAAATAGAATGAACCAGTGAAGAAGATTGACAAAGATGAGGTGAAGCAAGAAATGAATAAGATATGGAGAAAGAAAGAAGAAGAGCCAAAGATGACAGATGTGTTTGTTCCCTCATCTAGTGTAGGAAATTCTTTTGGCAATTAGACCTAGCATGGTCTTAGGCGGAGCATTAATAGAATATTGTTCAAACCCCCTGGATGTGTGGCGTGTTAGATGTTGGCACAAGGATATGTTGTAGAGAATGAGTAAACAAAAGTGATGTAAGAGAAACCAGAAGAAAAGTTACATAAATGTTCTTTTGCGGATCAATTTAGGGTTTACAGTGCAGAGAAATAGGGTTTTTATTAGCTTTTTGAAGACTGTCGCATTTAATGCGAATTAGGGCAAACCAATGGTGTATAAATTAAAATTCATAAGTTCTTTTGATTACTTGTGCAATTGAAGAGTTTGAAAAATGACTTGGAGCAACCTTGAAGTGATCTCGAAGCAATTTGGAGCAATTATGAGGTAATCTGAAGGAATCATTATGGAAGCTTTCAAAATCATTTCTTAGTTTACGAAGGGAAGAAGGGAAAAGGAAGAAGTTTTGATTGAAAGATAAGCACAGCGATTGATAGAGGATCGTGTGGTGATATTCCGCTGAAGTTGAAGGGTGTTGAATTGGAAGAATTTGATCATCAAAAGATGAAGGAAATGGAATTAGGGTTGAAGACAAATGAATTATAGAGCGTAAAAACCCTAGGTATGGATTTATGGGGAGAATTTCCCTAGTTTGCAGATAAAGGATCTATCTTGTTCTTGTTAAGTCGATTCAAGGATGACAACATTACTTTGGACAAACCCTATCCGATCATGAAGGAGGCAATCAAAGCTATTACTAGTTTATGTAGTGTTGGGGACCTCCCTAGAAAGAAAACCGTGAAATACAGAGATGTGGAGGAACTTACTAGTATCAACAAAGACCCTCGAGCTTTACTGATAAATACTATCACCGATCCTGTTGTAAGGTATGTTGCGTACGACATCTCTTACAAAATCTATTTCAAAAATTGTGAAGGTTCTACTTCAGCTATTGTTGTATATCTTGCACACATGATGGTAAAGGAAAACAAGCAATTTGATTTATGTATCCTTATTATGGAAAACCTAACTGAGAATGTTTGAATGTCGTTGGTTGAGGGTTATTCTTTTCGGATTGGGGTTTTACTCATATGTTTGGTGTTTTACCTTCTAAGTTTGCTACTAGGAAGAGATAATATTAGGTGGGAATCTGGCATTCCTATCAGAAAACAAGTTTACAAGTATTTGGAGTCAATGGAGGATAATGCAAGTGCTTGCAAAACCTATTTCGCATCCCTAAAGATGAATTTGTGCTCCGGTATGTTAGTGCCTAGTCAGTTTGAAGAGGGTTCCTCTTCTAGAAAGAAAGAATTGGAAGTTGTCATTGGTGAGTCCCCTCTGGAAGCTAAAAAGAGAAAATCTATCAAAAAATATGGTATCACTATCCTAAAAGAAAAGAACGAAGAAGAATTTATGTCTGGATCTGACTCCTTTGATCTAGAGGATATATGGACGATGTTAGATAGAGGTGAGATGAAGAAGGTTGGTGAAATGTGGAGTGCATGCTCTCCGATCAAGAGACTTAAGATTGATGATGTATTAATTGATTATCTACTCAAAAGGGGTATTTTAGTTTCAGATGTGTTTGACTCATTACCAAATGATCTAGTAGAAGTTATTGAAGAAAGAACATTATTGGAAGGACTTGAAGGTCATAAGTTCAAAGCTATGATTGAAAGATATACCAAAGCCAAAAAAATGTTATCTAAACACATTAATGAGACAAGAGAATGCATCAAGGAAATATTTGACATCTACAGATATTATCTTCAGTGGCCTGCAACTGTTGACAATTTTAGAAGCAGAATTGAAGCCATTGAATATGAGATAAATTGTATTGGAAAAAGTTTCAATTTCTTCAAAGACAAAAATGGAAAAAAAAGAATAAGAGTTGTGAATTGCAAGTAGAGTTGATGATTGCTTAGTGACAAAGAGAAGACTTGGTTAAAACCTTCTGGTTGGTTAAAGAAATTGTTGAGGTTTGGTTGGATCATCTCTCTGAAATACTTTCTAATGCAGAAGATTGTGAATGACATTGTTTGTCTTTGGACCAGACATCCTCTTTTACGCAGTTGTCTTTATTGGATAATATGAGTGCTAGGATGAATTCAGTTGTTCTTGCTTGGAAGAGGATTTTTCCAATCATAAGAGAAAGGTACAATAAAAATTTTCATGTAAAAAGTGTTATTTTCACTTGAATGTTTGAAATGGGGAGTTGGAATTCCTTTGTATATACAATGTTACCATCCTAATTTTTGGGCCACCCTTTTCCATTGATGTCAAAGGGGGAGAGAAGAGTATACTGGTGATAGGGGAAGAAAATGTTGTGTTTTGTAAATTTTGGCACATGTTGCCATCAATGACAAAGGGGGAGATTGTTGGAAGAACGAAGAAGAATGGCTAACTATATAGCTTTTGTGTTTTCATTGATGTCACCATGTTATATGCATTGCAACTAAAAGAATAAGTCATTGTTTGATTTGGTATTTTGGACTAGTATCTGAACCGGTATACAATTTACATCTTCTAGTATTTTGGTCCACAATCCTTTGTGGTTGATAGTTGCTACCTACAATTTTGGGAAATAGTTCATGGATGTTGGAAGCATGTATGTTCAAGATCTCTTGTGCACAGGTGCTCGTATGGTGTATCAACGTTATTTTGTTGATTTCTTTTTTGCTATTAAGCATATCTCTGGCCGACCTCATGGATAATTGGTGTTATGGTGAATTAATTTTGCTATGTGGATGTATGTGTGACCTACCTTAGGTCTATGTCGACATGATGAAGCATGCTACATATTTTGATTTATTGTTTGGAAAGATTTTGTGAATGCTTGAAGCCAAAAATTAGTATTTTTGGTTGCATCTAATTAGGCCAACCTAATTGATGCTTGTGTTCATAGGTCAGATATATATATGTTAGACAATTTTGAAGATTGTGTGTGTGAGATGAATTGCATTGATGCGAATGTGAAGAAGTGTGAAAATGATGAAGTGTGCTAAGTTAGTTTATTGAGCATCACCAGAACTGAATCAACACTTGTTAGGTGCACTCTTACCAGTTCATTTTGGCTGTAAAGCCATTTTTGTTTTGTAATCCTTTTGTAGGAAATGAGCCTCCTTGTGTAAGTAGTGAGCTTTTGTATCCGAACAGTGGGTCCTATTCTGGGCAGTGAGCCCTTTGGTAGTGAGCCTTATATATTCGGTTTTGAGTTACTTTATATTGTGAGTTAATCCTCACAATGGTTTTTCCCTCATTGGGTTTTCCACGTAAATCTGGTGCATGCAAGTTATCTCCCCAAAACCAATGGTGTATGCAAGTTATCTCCCCACTCCTAAAAGGAATATGTAGGAAGATTTAACTCAAGATGTATGGAGTCTTTGAACTCGGCTTAAGTGTCCCCATGTTGATGTTGAAGGCTCCCACAATCAAATCAAGTGTTCTAGGCCACATTGTTGAAAATTAAAAATTAGAATTTCCTAGAGATTGATGTAGAATACCATCCAAAGACTCAAGTATCTCCTTTGAAGATGTCTCCTCAAAATTATGATCCAAAGTATCCACACTCACATCAAACTATGATGAATGATCACATAGAGAATGAATAAGAGGGTCAAATTGTTCCCTCACAAAAACTAAAGAATAATCAACTTCGTTAAAGAGAAGATGAATACAATCAATAGTGTCCCCAAATCTGTAATATGTGTCTCCATAAACAAGTCTAAAATACCTATCAAGAGATCATCCCACAATGTTGAATCTAAAAGACAATGTGTGTCTTGCTTCAAAGAATCATTGGAAATTTTCAAAGAAGCAACACTGGACTCTGAAGTAGTAATAGTAGATGTAAGGACCAAAGTGTTGTCTTCAATAACGTCATCTAGATCCAAAAGGAGGGACTCTATGAATAAACAATAAATGTCTAGTGGAAATTGGTCCCAATGGACTGAATCCAAAAGACATAAATGATCCTGTTGTAATGAATCACCAAAGGCTCTCAAAGAAGCATCTATGGAATATGAATCTGCAATAGGTGTTGTTGATGGGGTATCAATGAATTGATCATCCACACAAGATGTGTCCATACAATATGGGGCAATATAAGTCTCATTATTATCCACAATAGCCTGGTTCTCCAAGGAAACATCACTTTTAGACGAAGATCCAATGTCTCCATGCAATTTTTGAATGATGGTCCAAGCAATGAAAGAACAATCAGTGTACTCTACGTGATGTAGTTCATATCCTCATAAATAGTAAGACATATTAGTCCATAGACCATGTCATTATTATTAAACCATGCATTCTTCTGATTATAGTCACTTGGATCAAGAACGAGTCCAAGGAGATAAGGTAGTAGATCTTTCTCAAGGAAATGATTCTTTATCCCTCGTTTCTAGGACAAATAGTTCTCTAAAGTTATCTTGACAACAAAAGGATGGAAGTAATGTTTTTAAGAGACATGCTTAACCTGCCATAAATAGAAGTTTATCTTAGTTCATGATTACAAATTACATGTATAATCCTCCAAGATTGATTCAAAAAAGATACTTTAAGTGAATGGAAAAAGAGACATCAAGAGACACCCCCCCTTTCCACCAATCTCATAAATCGCCCCCAAGATATTACAATGTTGGCACTTTATGATTAGTGTGTTACAAAGCCTTTTCCAAGATACAATGCTCAATAGGCACACAATGGTCAAAATTAAAAAAATTGATAGAAAGTCAATTAGAGACAAAATCTAGAAAAAATATCCATGTAGCTATGTAGTTTTATTCAACACCTTTCCAATGCCTGTTCATTTTCAAAAATTGGAGCTCTGGAGTGAAAGTTATGGCATGAAAATACGCCTCAAAAATGATAAATCTCAACGTATATTATATAGATTATATATAAGGTATATATGCTAGTTTGAGTGGCAACGCTGCAGGCAACAAACACATGTCAATATTAATTGAGATATATTATATATTATCATTATATTATTTATTTATGTTATATTATTATTTATTAAAACTATATTATATTATAATGATATATTTAATATATTAAGATTATATTATTATTAGTTTAATAGTAATGTTATATTTTTTATTTTATTTTTTTGGTCGGTAACAGTGCGCTTTTGACTGGAGCTCTCAACTAGTGGGGTCACAATGGGGGACCCCATCCTCGGAGCTAGGTTGAGGCATTAACACCTCCTCGAATTCTGACTCTTTGCTCCCACTTCCATCCATCCTTTCTTCCTTACTCTCTTCCTCCATCACTTCTCTCTTCATCCTTTTGC
Organism: Sequoia sempervirens; assembly: GCA_007258455.2. Lineage (NCBI taxonomy): Eukaryota > Viridiplantae > Streptophyta > Pinopsida > Cupressales > Cupressaceae > Sequoia > Sequoia sempervirens. The sequence goes on from VDFB02137365.1 coordinate 36,136,052, forward strand.
CTCTGTCTCTCCGCTTCCTCTATCACCTTCTCCTTCCTTCCTCCATCTCTCTGCTTCCTCCATCACCTTTTCCTTCCTTCCTCCGTCACCTCTCCTTCCTTCCTTCCTTCCTCCGTCTCCTTGCTTCCTCCGTTATCCCTCCTTCCTCCATCACTTATTCCTCCATCTCTCTGCTTCCTCCATCACCTCTCCTTTCTTCCCTCCTTCCTTTGACTCCTTGCTTCCTCCGTTATCCTCCGCTTCTTCTTCCTCCCTTCTCATCGTCGTCAGTACTTCTTCGGGTCAACTCCAAACTCCTAACCGCTGGGGTAACGAGGCATGTACACCACCTCTGCCTTCATCTGGCATCTGCATCAATCACCTATCACAGATCAGCGTGGCCTTAACACCACTTCCTGTCTAGGTTAGCGAGTTGCATTTGCCTTCGTTCTTGAACCTACCGCCAGCAAAGCCAACCTTGTCCTTCGGGCGATGGAGTGGGAGCGAGTTGAACCTGTGATGCCCTATCAATAGGGCCTGTGACTTTGTCGTCACACTGTGGGGTGAACCCCATTAGTAATGTTATATTATTAATATATTATATGATAATATTATATTACATTATATCAATAACAATGATATATTTAATATGTTAAGATTATAATATTATTAGATTAATATTAATATCATATTAAATTATTATAGTTATATTTTGATTATATATTATATTATAATTTTAACATACTTGTAATTAAATAATAATTATCATACTAATAGTTTTTAAAAATATAATGTTTAAGATATATCTCAAAATGTACTATATTAAATATATAATGTATTTAATCATAATATAAAGCATTTACATTTTATTTTTTAATAAGAGGGGTAAACGCTTTTCACTTGGAGGTGTGAACCAATGAGGTCACAAATGGGGGACCTCATCCCCAATATAAATTCTCAACAATCACACCCTAATGGGGTTTGATCCTCGATGGCAAGAATAACAACATAACCATTGCACCATGCCACTATTGGAAAATATAAAGCATTTACTTATTATAATAAAGGTTTATTTAATTTAATGAAGTCATTATGAAAAATAGAAATAAGAATAATTGAACACATTGCATTGAAGAATAAAATGGTAAATACATGATTAATTTAACAATATTTGTCAAATTAATTGATTTCTAAGGCTTTCAGCCTTTCTTGTTCTGCTTTCCTCTTTGCTAGTTGTTTTCCTTTCTTCATTTTTTCATATCTATCATATGTGAAGGGCGGCATAATTCGTAGTCCTTTGAAAGACTTTACTCATGAAATTGCTACAAATGCCAATCCTAGTCTTTCAGTGAGTCCTATATCAACTGTAGCTTTTTGGAGTGTCAATCCTTGTGACTTGTGTATTGTTAGAGCCCAAGCTAATCGTAATGGTATTTGTTTTGTGATTCCCCTTTGAATTGGTGCAATTGGTACTATATGCAGATGGCGATCATCGAACAGTATTCCAAAGTAGCTATCAAACTCAACAAGTACAAATGATGGTGGTTGCAGTGGTGCATTGCCAGGTGAATATACAATATTTCATATATATCCAAGTGCTCCATTTACAAGGCCTGCTTCTATCCATAAGTTTGATGTTAAGATTACTCTTGCATTATTACTGAGTAACAATTCCATGTCGAGTTCATTGTTCCCACCTCCTTCAATGGCACTTAGGCTTCCGACTTTTATGGCAACACTTCGTGCAATAGGTTTGATAATGTATATAATTTTCTTCTGTTATGGTTGTGAACATTTTCATTTGTTGAGAACAAATGAACACTAATTTCAAATTCTTCGTTCTCCGATGCATTAATTCTTGCATTTTTTCTTGACATAAGCAACATCCAATCGTCGATTGTGGGATTTGCATCCTTAATGTTTGTTAGAATTTGACGAAATCTTTGTTGTTCTTCGTTCTGTCCATCTTGTCAAAAAACATGACTTAATGTAATGACCATTTTGAATTCTTCCCATAGTAGCTTTGCTCGCCTTTTGCTTTCATATGGAGCCCTATCATTTATTGGAGGTAATTGTGCCAAGTCTCCAACTAAAATCATAGATATTCCTGAATAAAAAATATTTAATTAAATTGATAACCATGTATTTGTATAGAAGGAACTATAAAAAAATTTGAATAAAAAATATTCTAATTTAAAGTTATCAAAGTTAGCAATTTCAATCCATAACTCACCTCCAAAACTTTGGTTACCATTTTGTGGGAATGCTTGTCGAAGCCTAGAATCTATGTTTTCAAGCAACCTCTCTCCAAGGAAACTCGTTTCATCTATTAATATGTATCTAACATGTGATATTTCTTCTTGGAAAGTTGTAAGTCTTGTCCCTTCTAGTTCATTGAAATATCTTATTGGAATTCTTAGCTTCGAATGAATGGTTGAAGCACCAATGTTGAATGCTACAACTCCAGTAGGCGCGAGTAGAAGTAGAAGAGATTGTTGGGGAGAAGACAATTTTTCTAGTGCTTGAGTAATGGCACCAATCACATAAGACTTACCTGTTCCTGTAGTGCCTTGAATTATCATGTAGAGGGGCATTTTGTTTTCAGTTGATTGGTAATGTGACGTGATAATGTTAAACGCTTTATGTTGTTGCTCACTGAGATTTGTGTAGTGAACACATTGTGGAATATCATCATGAATGAGGCAACCATGAACTTTCATATTGTTGATGAAATTTATTGCCTCGTTTGTATAATCTTGACCCTTGAATCCATGACACCAATCAGTCTGTCTATTTGTATCTCTTTTTCCCAACATATCTATCTCTGAAACTTGCAAGATTTGTCCATGATGAAGTCGAGATATAATTTCCCATTCATGTTCTATTGTGGTTTTTTCACCATTATCATTCATTTATAAATCAGAGTTACTAAGGATGTCATTATCTTCAAGAGGTGATGTTCGTTGTAGATGCCATGGATGATAGTTGAAGTTGTCCCACTTTTCCACTATCAAGTCGTTGTCATGGCCAATATCCCTTTGAATGTCTCGAAACGGTTTGTAAAGTATCAACTCAGAAAAGCAAAAATCTATCCATTTTTCTGAGTCACGTGCTAGGATCGAATAAAATCTAGGAAACACTCTTACCATGACAACATTTTCTCTTATATTCCATTTGTTTTCTCCTTTTCTTTTTCGATTATATATCCATGATTTTTCCATGTCAATAAGTGATATAACTTCCATAATGAAAGGCCTATTCTTGTATTCGTCAATAAATGATATGGTTTATTCTTAATTGATATCTTTATTATTTAAAACAACACGTTTGAAGACCTCATTTGATACATTTAAGTTGACAAACCTTCTACTGCTCTCTACTAGCGGAAGTTCCAAGAGCATGTGGCTTGTTTCTTGTGCTCCAATATCCCTTTCAATTATTGTTTCGGTGAGAAGCCTCTTATAAGCTCTTGCAAGTAGTTCATCAGGGTTCTCAGTGTTTGCTAGACGCATCAATATCTGGTGGTATGTTTCAGAGCTCTTTTCTGCTTTGGCTGCATACTTTGTGATGTATTTAACTATAGCATGTTTGGATAGAATAGGTTTCCAATCAATATTTTCTCTCCATAACTGGAGTATGTATCGATTGTGACTTCAACTTATCATCATTTCTTAACGGTGTAATTTTTTTTTCACCACTTTGTATATCATCATATACTTTTGAATGCTCTTTGTTTAATGGCCATGGAGCATTATACCTTTAAAATAAAAAATATATTTTAAATTTAGTGCTTAACTACAATAGTAAATTATGTACAATAATTCTCAAAAAAATATATAACAATATATTTACCTGCAGAAAAGTTTTCCTGCCCTTTTCCTTAGCCATGCATCCTCTTTACACATCGTGTGTCTTTCAACAGTGTTAAGTATCTCTACATAGTCCATTGATAAATCTATCTCTGCGAGTTGTCTAGTGTTCCTTAGGCATGGATGTTGAGAAAAATTATGGAATACCTACAATTTATAACACAATGTGTAATTCAATCATTATTTTTAAAAATAATTATATATTCATCCGATCAAGCATATAATTTTAAATTATTCTAAACATACCTGTATGTTCCGTTGATGCATATCTTGTCTAGAATTCCATGTATGAACTATATAGTGTAAATAAGTTTCAGTATTCCTTCGTTGATCTCCATTTTCCCAATCAATTTTATCCATATCTGGTGCTCCCTTAATCCATATGAACCCATGAACATGTGGTGAACCTCTATGTTTCCACTCATATCTACACCAATAATCTGTAACATTCATGCCTTTTTCAAGTATCTCCTTTCTGAAGTATGTGTGGCGTAAATGCATGTATTGTGCTACAATGTGAGGGTAGTCGATCACATTTTTCTTTCGCCATGCTTGTGTTTCACATGGATTAGTATTTGGTGTTGTAGGCATTAATGTGTGTAAATTAGGCCAATACAAATTAGCTGCACTCAAAGTAAAAAAAATGTAGGCATGCTTAGATCTGATGAAGCATGTCTGTCAATTTTGCCCAACATTTTTCCCAGTATGATCTAGTACCTCTCAAGCTGGTTCCAAATCACATCAATTTGTTTTCCAAATGAGAGTTTGGAAAGGTATCCATGTGTTCACGAAGATCGTTTATTGTTATTGCATGTCTTGTATACTTCTTTTTACAAATACTGTTGATGAACTTTGGGCACGATGTCTCATAATCATATTCATCATGAAATATCAGAATCTCAGGTGCTTACCAAAGTGGTTATCTTTATAGCGAAGTAAATTCTTCACAAACTCGTGTAGATGTACTCTCCTGAGTCAGGGTTCCAACCAATCACATTTTCCATTAGGGAACAATGTTGGAAATGCCATATCTAACAAACTTGTTGTTGCATACTCATTTATTGGTGAGCCACCAATAGTAGGCCAATCAATTAACGTAGTTGGATGTATAGTCAGATTGTTCACCCATGCTTGTATTAATTCCATTTCCCTCTATGCATTTGGTAACCCCAACCTTAACCTAACCAAATCCCTAAATCCAAAACCCTAACCCTGATCCTAATCCTAATCCCAATTATAATCATAACTCTAAACCTAATCCTAAACTATAAACCCTAATTGTAACCCTAAACTAACCCTAACTTTAACTTGAACCCTAACCCTAACCATAATCCTAATCATAACCCTAAATTATAACCCTAGTTCAACTCTATTCCCAACACTAACCTTATTTCTAATTATAACCATAATTGTATTGTAGCTATAATTGAAACATAGCTTTAAATCTAACCTTGATCCTAACTATAACTCTAACCCTAACACTAACCTTAACTCTAACCTTGACCCTAATCGTAACTCTAACCATAACCCTAATCTTAACCCTAACTGTTACCTAACCCTAATACTAACCATAACCTTAATTGAACCCTAATACTTATAATTGTACCATAATCCTTTGTAATTGAACCCTAGTTTTATTGTAACCACAATTGAAATGTAACCTTAACCCTAACCCCAATCTTAACTGTAATTGTAACCCTAACCCTAACCTTGGTCCTAACCATAACTCTATCCATAGCCCTAACCCTAACTATAACCCCAATTGAACCCTAATACTAATGCTAACCCTCATTATACCATAAATATAACTCTAACCCCAAGCTTTATTATTAAAAAAATATACTATTTTTCATAACCCTAAACTGTTTCAAACCTATTTCTCATAACTCTAATCTATACCTTAAACCTAAACCCGTTTCTCATAACCCTACCCTAACCTTAACCCTGAAAAAATGAATAATCATAACCCAAAACACTAACCCTAATCTAACCCTAACCCTAATCAAATTCTTAACCGTAATTGTAACTGTAACCTTAACGCTAACCATAAACTTAACCCTAACATGAATTAAATCATAATCCCAAGATTAATTGTAGAACCCTAATTTTTTTTTAAAAACTAACCCTAATGCTAACCCTAACTTGACCATTAACCATAATCGCAACCCTAACCATTTACCATAATGATAACATTAACCTTGACAGTCTAAACCTAACCATAAACCATAATCCTAACCCTAACTCTAACCAAATCCCTAACCCTAATTAAATACCTAATCATAACCCTAAATTGTAACCTAACCCAACTCTAATCCCAATCATTTAATTAAGATAAAAGTACCAACCCAACTATTGTGTGGTCTCACAACATGCCCCATTTTTCCCCTTGGCAAAATGTGGACCCCCTTTTTTTCTTGCTCTTTTTTTTGTTTTTTGCTCTCTTCGGTGTTGTTTTGTTGCTTAGCCAGTTGCCGATTTTTCTCTCATTTTCACTTGGCCTCTTTGTTATTATAACCTTTTGTTTTCTCAGTTTTGGTGTTTCAGTATGCTCTTAATGTTTAGTTTGTTACCGTAAACCGAAATCCAAGAATCCTGTGTTGATCCAAAAGAGTTTGTATCTTTAGAAGATTCTAGCTCCGCCCGGTATTTCATTGATCACAATTTCTAATCTCGGTAATCTCTTCTTTTATTGGAGTCCGGTGTTTTATTGTTTCTTTTTGTAAAAGTCAGAAATTAGAAAGTCTACTTTGAAATTTCGTCAAGTTTATCTTTCAATTTCGGTTTTTGGTTTTTCTCTTGTTCTGATTTTCTCTTTCCCCAGAAAGTATTTCTCGGATCCCGGTGTTGTTTGATCCTTTCGAAAGCAATACCAAAAAGTCGCAACCCTGGTGATCATCAATCAATCACATATCTTTAATGACATATACCTTGCAAATAATTAGTGTGACATTTAATTGCCACATATAATTACCGCACCGCCTTTCTTCTCAAATAGTGAGCCAGTGTAGAAATCTAGGTATTCATGATTTGAACCATAATCCATAATGATTGCACCTTTATTCTAGGAATTAATGCAAAATAACAAGTAATTAATGAAGGTGGCGAACTACCTATGTACTTGGCACCACCTCAAGCATGCAGTTGCTTTTACAACACTCCACTTTGCGTCATATTGCAAATTTACTAAGGACATTGAATCAACGAAGTGACATTGGCGCGTAAAGAGAGGTAAAATTTTGAGAAACTAAGTCGCAGCTACCAAGAGTTTTGAAGTTGCATCTTGAAGAATCACCATTTTTTAACCAGAACCAGGTATGTTCCAAATAACTGATACTTTGCTAAGAGTTTCTCAAGCTAGAAAATCTCGATAATGGTATTTTCTCATTCTAAAATTGAAATGTTAATCTTTCTCTGAGTTGTTAAATTTAATCAAAAAATGAATTGAAAATTTTATGAAACATAAGTTTTGGTTGAATTTAACCCTAACTCGCACACAAGATGAATATTTTGAAAATTGTAGAGCACATTATATCCAAAATGAGCACTTCTGACGCAAGAGCAGAAGATGAATTCAAGTATTGCAATTCACAAGCAGTACCCATTAATGTAGTGGTTACAAATACCCACATCCCACATTGAAATCTGTTCATGGCTATTGTAAGAGAATGCTACCCAATGTACCAAAAATTTCGTATCAAATGGGTTACTTCCTGCAGGAGGGTTTCCACCAGTAATGGAAGCTCTTGAATTAGTTATGCAATGCATAAATTATCACAACCCACCCAAAAGGATTGTTGAGAAAGAGGGAAGAATTTATGCAGACTTGTCACAGAAAGGAATCATGTATACATTTGGTCTCCCCTCCTACACACAGATGTTCAATGTCGACCTAAAAGCCAAGGCCAAGACATATCAGAGCGCTGAGGAGGGCAATAGAGAAATTATGAGCATCCAATGGTGCCAACAACCAATTACACTACAGACCAAGGTAATTCAGAGGTCTATGTTTAAACAAGAAATGCAAGACATTATAAATTTGCTGAGCAAAGTAACTGGTTTGAGAGATGCAAGCAAATTCGAACCTTGGATGTTCGTGATAATATCCCGCATGATAGAAGGTCCTGTGGAGTTGGATTGGGGAAAAATGATAAGTGACAGACTACATGAACAAATTACTACATTCCCCAAAACCAGATGCTTCTACATGTAATCATATGTTATTTACTCATGTGCTATGAGAGCCAGTAAACAAGGGTTAAAACAGATTGGTACTCTGGGCACACAAGTTGGCAACAGTTTGATATATGCACATTTACCCCAAATCATTGTCCATGGGTATAAAGATGATTACAAAAAAGTTAATGATTTGTTCTCCATGAAACTGGTGAGGACAATGGAAGGTGATAAATCTAAGAGACTATCCCTGGAAGCACAAAGTGTCATTCGACCTATGGGAGGCTGGTACATACAGTTCCCAACTTACTCCTTCATTAGAGTGGAGGGATTTAATGGACACCCATTCATGCTGCCCAGGTATCCTATAGATAAAATTATTTTATTAGAATTAGTGAGACAGTTAAAACTATCTTAGGCTCTTTATAACCATGCTCGCAAAAATGCCTCTTTTAAATTTCCCATTACAATAGGAAATTACAAGTGCAGTGCAATTAGAGTAACTGATTTATGTGAAGAAGAGTTGAGGACTTACCATTTTGAAGAATTTCCACTCCAAAGAGTGTACTATGATATTGAAGGAAATATTGCTAAAAATATAGTTGGTTATCATGCTCATGTGCCTCATTTAGAAGATTATTGGCTTAACTGTGAAGACGATCATGTGGTAAGAAGAAGAAAGTATGAAAGAATGACTTTAGGACCTTCTCAGATGCTCAAGCTTTATGACATCCCAGATCAATTGGAAGAAGATGATGGTCAGGTGCTGAACCAATTTTACAATGATGACAGGGTATATGATGAACCCATTCCAGATCCAAGTGTTGATGATGAAGACATGACATCGATTGACGACTTTACTAGGCCAATCCTAAGGTATACTCAACACTGGATTGATGATTTTTGCAAAATTTTGAGAGAAAGAGGAATTGAACCCATCTTCTTAGAAGATAAAAAAAGAAAACAAAGAGATGAAACCGCTTTTGAAAGTGGAGAGCCTACCAAGAAGAAAAGGAAGACTAGTAAGGATACTCCAGGTGTTAGAATTGAAACAAGAACCCCTGAAGCAATATGCCAGGAAGTTCCCATAAAATCATTTGATAAACAAAAAGATGCAGAGACAGGTAAAGATAAATCAAAAGCGAGACCTAAAGGTGCATCTTCCTCTACAACTAGACACAGAACAAGAGTAACTATTGATGAAGGAACATTAGCAACATGGAATGTTGGTACACAAACCAAGTCTGCATCTCAAAGGTTTGCAACCTTATTTACCTCTCCCCCTAATCTGGCTAGTATGAAGCAAGCATTGGGTGGGACTCCTATAGCTTTAGAGGAAATTTCTGAAGAAGATGATGCTAGAATTAAGGAACATGTAGATAAATGGGGTGCTATGTGGGAGAAAGTGCAAGAAAATAAGTCTAAAGACAAACCCATGGTACACCTAGTGATAAAGAAACGAGCTCTAACCCCATAAATATTGAAGAAGAAGAATTTTTTCAAGGAACACTCTCCTCAGAGGCAAGAAACCCTAGCGTACTTGAAATGGAAATAGGGGAAATGCAGAGCCGGATCCTATTGATGAAAGAGTTGTTGAAGATACTCTTGATTCCCAACCTTCTCTTGGGAATGTGCAAAATGTTAATGAACACTCGTAGGTCTTTGAAGAATTAGAGAAAGGCCATGCTGAAACTGAAATTCCAGAAGAAGAAGCTACACAGTTTGCAGGAGATGGAACTGAAAATGAAGAGAATCCTGGTGTAGCAGTAAATGAAGAAGATAATATTTAGAGAGATGAATTAGAAAATTTGGATAGATAGGAAAATATAAGTCTCCAAGCAGAGGAGGTAGTGTCAGACCTTGTTAATCCCGAATCTATACCAAATATTGCTAAAGAAATCCCCATTTTAGAAAATGTGGCAAGTCAAAGAGAAGTTCCTAAATCAAGCAATAAACAAGATTAAGAAAAGGTTACAGAGGTACAACAAGATGATGATACACTTGATTGGTTAATTAGGGAATTAGCTTCTCCAATGGAAGTGGAAATATTACCTCTGAATCTCAATAATTTTATACAAGAAGTACTCCTAAACCTAGGCACAGAGCAAAGACAAAGCATGTTATACATAGGAATGTAGATGGAAATAGAACTATTTAGATAGCCACTCCAACAATTTATAAGGACAAACATGAGATAACGCCTAAGGAATATAAGATTACAAGTGTTAATCTTGGACACTCATCTTGGCAACAAGAATTAGATGAAATAAAAGTAAATTTAAATGCTACTATTGCCAGAGTACAAAAATATAAACAAAAGAAAAGATAATTGAAGGAGCGGGTTGCTACCTTGGAACACTTTATTAAGTCATTGAATTTATTTGGTCGAGAACAAGATGAACTGCCCCAACATCTGGTACTGATGTCACAAGAGCAAGTGGATGCCATTGTTGTAGTTCGTCATAAGATGAATATATTTGAAGAATGGATTGAATAATGGGTGAAGCAGGTAGATGAATTTATTACATATGCAATAAGAAAGTACAAGGAAGCATATCATCGTTTAGAGAAATTAAAAAGATTTGAAGATGAATGTAAATTTTGCCAAGAATAGGTTATCGATGAAAGGCGACATATTGAAATTCTCATGTAGATAGACATCCAAGAGTTAATACAGAATAATGTAATATCAAGACATGAAGTCTCATTGCCAGGAAAATGGAAGAAACAACTGAAATGGGAAGGTGACATGATAATAAAATGTATTAAAGGATTTGAAAGAGTCACTATTGATTGCAGAAGACTGATTAGTGAAAATCAAGAATTTATTGAAATATTGACACGTCAAGGCTTTGATCCTCAAACATTAGGACATGAGGGAAAGGAATCCAAAGCTTTCAAGGAATGGATAGAAAGGATAAATAAAGATCATGTTCAATTGTTGACACGAGAGGTTATTGACAAAATAATACAATGTAGAAATGTTATAGTTAAATATGAAGCAGACAAAGCACAAAAAAATGACATCATACTTCAAGTAATTGAGGAATATACCAGGCTCAAGCTCACTTGGAGACAAATACGAACAATTTCAAAAGAGTGTATACATCAAGTATTAAAGGCTTTCTGAGAGTACCAATTAAAGAAAGAAGGAAGAATCTTGGAACCCGAGTCATAAGCAAAAATGGAAAGAACCGGATACCGGATACCAGAAATATAATGAAGTTCATTTGTTGTTTTAATTTTAAATTTGCAGGTTGATCCCGGTCTCGGTAGGTGTTTCTCATTCCGGTATTTTGAAAAGAAGCTGGTAGTCTTGATAGATATAAAGTGTTTGTGCTAAAGTATGAAGAAAAGTGTTGTTGCAGACAAAGTCAAAGCTTTGACTTATTCTAGAATGTTCTTGATGACAGTTGGCATATGCCACATGACACATTTTAATTTGTTGTTTCTGACTCTCTGGATAAACTTTTAAGCTGAACTTTTGGGTGCCTTGTTTCTATAAAAGGCCATCTCCTCCCACATTTTTATTTTTAAGTTCAGAATTTGTGGATGTCAGAGGAGCAAAACTTCTTTTAAGTTTTGTTCTTTTTTCCTGCTTTTTGAACCATTCTGGAGTAAAAATTTGTATGCACGTAGAAATTAATTGATATCAGATCTTTATGGATAGCTACCTATCTAAGTATCTTTTGTAGCTGGTTTTTTAAGTTCGGCCAAACAAGACTGTATGCTATGTTGTTTAAGGGTGCATACAGAACCTACTCAGTGTCCATAAACAAAACCCTCTCTCTTTAAAAGCTTGCACCGTTTTATATGTAGCTGTGAAGCAATCTAGTGAAATATAAAGCGGTTTGCTCTGTTTTGATTAATTCTTTGGGGCATCCATGGAGAATAACCAGGATAAACTTTTATTTTTCAGTATTTTTTATACTTTGTTTTAGAATAGATGTTTAATATTTTTGAAAATGTTCCAAAAAAATATAAGTGAATGGAAATAGTTTTGTTGAAAATCTTTTATTTTCCATGAAGTTGTTGAATGCTTAATGCTAAATTTACTTAAGTGATAGCAAAGAATTTGTGATGTTCATGAAATATTATGTTGAATCTTTCGATTTCATGATGTTATTTGATGATGAAATGAAGTTTTATGTGAAATGTTTGTAATTCTTAGCAAAGCTAGAAATAACCGTAGTCCCTTTGAGATTAACAACAAATATCACATCATTACTCGAGAGCGACCCTAGTGCAACCATGACCTGGTTATCGAAGACTTGGGATTGAGCAGAAGTCAATATTTGCTCTGTGAATGTAGAATTTTCCCTTAGGTTGTCTTTGTTCCATATCTTTCAAGAAGGATAAGCTCTTCGCAGTCTTGTTTGTGGAGATTTTATTCGATCTGTTTACTATGAGCAAAACCGTTGTCAACACTAACCCTAACCCTATATCTATTTGTACCATAACCCTTTGTAATTGAACCCTAATTTTATTGTAACCATAATTGAATGTAGCTTTAATCCTAACCCTAATCCTAACTATAACTTTAATCCTAACCCCAACCCTAACCTTAACTCTAACCTTGACCCAAAACCCTAACCCTAACCATAAATCTAACCCTAACCCCAACCCTAACCCTAACCCTAATCAAATTCTTAACCGTAACCTTAGCACTAACCATAACCTTAACCCTAACATGAATTAAATTATAATCCCAATCGTAATCCCTAGCTTTATTGTAGAGCCCTAACTTTTCTAAAAAAACTAACCCTAATTCTAGCCCTAACTTGACCATTAACCATAATCACAACCCTAACCATTTACCATAATCGTAACCTTAAACTTGCCCTAACCCTAACCATAAACCATAACCCTAACCCTAACTCTAACTAAATCCCTAACCCTAATTAAATACCTAATCATAACCCTAAACTGTAAGCAAACCCAACTCTAATCCCAATCATTTAATTAAGATAAAAGTACCAACCTAACCCTAACCCTATACCCATTTGTACCATAACCCTTTGTAATTGAACCCTAATGATAACCCTAACTTGACCCTAACACTAATTGTACCATAACCCTTTGTAATTAAACCCTAATTTTATTGTAACCATAAGTGAAACGTAGCCTTAACCCTAACCCTGATCCTAACTGTAACTCTAACCCTAACCCCAACCCTAACCTTAACTCTAGCCTTGATCCTAACCATAAATCTAACCACAACCCTAACCCTAATCTTAATCCTAACTGTTACCTAACCTTAATACTAACCATAACGCTAATTGAACCCTAATACTAATAATTGTACCATAACCCTTTGTAATTGAACCATAATTTTATTATAACCATAATTAAAATGTAACCTTAACCCTAACCCCAATCTTAACCATAACTCTAACCCTGATTGTAACCCTAACTTTAACTCTAACCTTGATCCTAACCGTAACTCTAACCATAACCTTAACCCTAACCTTAACCATAACAATTAGCTAACCCTAATACTAACCATAACCCTAATTTAACCCTAATACTAATTCCAACCCTTATTGTACTATAAATGTAACCCTAACCCCAAGCTTTATTATTAAAAAAAATATTATTTCTCATAACCCTAACTTTTATTAAACCTATTTCTCATAACTCTAACCTGTACCCTAAATCTAAAACTATTTATCATAACCCTACCCTAACCTTAACCCTAAGTGAATCCCTAATCATAACCCAAAACCCTAACACTAACCAAAAATCTAACCCTAACCCCAACCCTAACCTAACTCTAACCCTAGCCCTAATCAAATTCTTAACCGTAATCATAATCATAACTTTAATACTAACCATAACCTTAACCCTAAAATGAATTAAATCGTAATCCCAAGCTTTATTTTAGAACCCTAAAATTTCTAAAAAAACTAACCCTAATGCTAACCCTAACCTAACCATTAACCATAATCGTAACCCTAACCATTAAGCATAATCGTAACCCTACAAACCTACATGGCTATTTATCTATGGGTCTTAGCCCAACACCACTTATAATAAGCACTTCATAATTTGTTTTTGAATTTTTTAAATCTGAAGCCATACTACAAAGCTAAGGGGGTCGTATGGCCCTCTTAGCAAAAAATTTGCCTCAACGGCTCTTGGCACGAAATATAGGAAAACTTTATGTCAAAATTCATCTCCTCAACCTCCTAAACGCAATGGCAAGGTCCTTTTTGGCTAAAAATGCTCCTACCAAAATTTGTTCACAAAATCTAAGCTTCAAACCCTTGTTTGCTATTGTGTCATATGGTGGCCAAATTGAGTGAGAAAAAAGTCAAATCTGACTTTTTTGAGCCTCCCAAACACAATGGGACAATAAAAAATACTACCACCATTTCCAAAATAGTTGCAATTACCATATCTCACCAAAAACACACATGCAAATATAGGATTAATATATCTTCATAATTCCTTTTTGATTCTCCAGATCGTATTGAAACACAAGAGAAGAGCATACATGAATTTACAAGATCATATTAAAAAATCCAATTCTTAATCAAGAATCCAAGTACTCAAAACTCTCAAAATCTAGGCTTTGATACCATGTTAGAAATATGAAATAGATTGAATAACCAAGATATTCTATGAGAGAGATAAGCTATAAAACTGTAAATGAAATAACACAATTATAGACCTAGGATTCCAAGAGATGTGCAAATGTTAAGATGACAAGATTGCATTAGGAGCTCAAAGAAAATCTGTAGTGTAATGATTGCATGTATCAAGGTGCATGAATGTCAAAGTATGCATAAAATATGACCTTTTTCAAAATAATTCATATACATTATATAACAAAATAAAAAAAAATAGGCAACAAAACATTCTACTAGTCCTTAAGCAATCAGGATTTTGAGATTTTTGTCTTATATGAGTATTGACCTTGAGTATCAATACAAAAACTGTGAAGCATATATGTCCCATGCAATTTCCTATTTTTACAAACTATAGATCATTTTTCAATTTCGATAGAAAAAATCATGCTCGTTGAAGTTGTGTTAGGATGAAAATTGATTTTATGCATCTAGTTATCATTTATCTAGTTCCTAGACCTAGTAGTCATATTCACACTAACTTAAGTTCACTAGGTGGTTTAGTTGTCTCACCTCATAGACACATGACACATGCACTCCCATTTGTTCCAAGTGTTATACATGTTAGTGTAAATTGAGTAATTATCATACCTCTCCCAAGGTGATGTAGCTCTCCTTGTACTAGGGTATATGGTACAACCCTCCATATAAGTGATTGTTTGTCTTACAGTAATAGATCCTTGGGAAATTCACATGTAGACAACAAAATGGAAATATCCTCTAGCTCCTCCAATACCATAGTGATACAGAATAGGTGTGTGTTGGGTAAATCTTCCCCCTAGGCATTTGGTTCTTCTCTAGTTTCAATTCGTGACAAATAATCTGATCCTTGATTATTTTTACTTAGTTTTACCATGATCTTAAAATCAAACTCTTGAAATAGCAATAACCATCTACATATGCTCCCATGGCTTACTAGTTTATTAAGCAAGTATTTCAGTGGCTCATGGTCTATAAAGAATGTAAATGGTGTGGAGAGCAAGTAGTGTCTATATTGTTATAGTGTATACACCATAGCTAGTGCTTCCCTTTTTGTAGTGGTATAATTCCTTTCTACGATAGACAACTTCCTACTAGAAAAATATATGGGATGTTCCTTATTTCCTTTGGGTTGTGTGAGTACTGCCCTTATAGGTATACTAGAAGCACCTACATGCACATGGAAAGGGTTGTTTCAATCCAAGAATATTAGAATTGGTGCTTTTGCAATTTTCTGCTTTAGGGTGTCAAAGGCTTTTTGGATTCATCATTCCATTCAATGTTCCTACCTTTATTATTTTTCAAGAGTTCTTCTAGTGACACAACAATGCTGGCATGTCCCCTTATGAACTTCCTATGATATCTGATATAGGCCAAAAATGTCTTTATTTCTGGTGCATTCTTAGGTGGCGGTAAATTTAGTATTAGTGCAACTTTCATAGGGTTCACCATGTTAATCCCTCTTTACATATTATATGGCCTAATAAGGTCCCAAAGGGTACCACAAAGGTACATTTCTTCAAATTTAATGAGATTTTCATCCTTCTACATCTATTTAACATCATAAGGAGTACCTGTACATGATCTTTCACTAGCCCATAAATAGTCCAATCATCCAAGTAGATTTCTAGAAAATCATGTATGAAGTCTTTAAAAGTGTTAAATCATTATTATACTAAATACCACAGGGGAATTTTTCAGTCCAAAAGGCATCAGAGTTTAGATATATGATCCCCATTCTGTTGCAAAAGTTCTCTTAGGTTGATCTACCTCCTTTATCTTAACTTGATGGTATCTGGAGAAACTATCAACAAATGAGTAGATCTATAGTGATGCCCCGTCGTGTGAACCCCAAAGGACAACAAAACACCACACAATTTTTTTTATTTTTTTAAGGTAGAAAAATACATAAGATGAACATGAACATATATTACATATAAAGCAATTATGCAATTACAATGACCATTATGTCCTCTAGGGTACACGAGACGACATCACAAAATCCTAAAACTAAAACCATAATGATGACGAACGAATCAAGATTACATAAAGATAACATATAACCATCCATGATCAAAGGAAATAAAAAGAATACATACATCATTTTATTACATTTCAATTAATAGTTCAAAATTACAACAATGGAGCATATTTCCACAATTACAACACATCATGGACACAATAATACATTACAACCATTTCAGGAGTACATTACATCACTTCAGGAGTACATATACATCTTGTCGTGTAGAGGAAAAGATACATCAAAGGAGAACAAGGTACAAGGTGAAGAGTAGTCTTCAACCAAGTGAAGCTCTAGAACTCTACATCCGCTTTTGCATCACAAACACAACCTGGGAACCCAATGGGGTGCATAGCACGTTTCACCTGACTGTGTGGACCCGAAGGCCCACCCCCCATGCTAGGAGTTGACAAGAAGGATCCCCATTCCTCAACCAAAACAATCGAATGAACCAATAGTAAACCAGTCTCCACAACAAGGATAACAACAATATAAGATAACAACCCATAACATTTCCATCACATAGCCACAACAAAATAATGAAAAGTCCAACAAAACCAAATGCCAATATTACAGCTCAACACTAAATAACCATAAGAGGTGCCAACAACAATAGGATCCAAATCCTTCAAATGAAATCGCAGTATCAACCAACAATAAATATCAAGTGAACCTTTCATAATCATCAATCAAGTTGCCATGGGGCATGTATGCAACACTAAAAGGTAGAAATTGGAGGCTTCAACAACAATCACCAAGAACCAATTGCCTCAACAGCATCAACAATTCAAACAACACTCCCAGAGGCAACCAAACAAGGGAAAATAAATAGGTACTATAGGAGAGTGTCATCACATGGCCTTACATGGATTAGCTAGGCAACCTATCCCAAGGTACCGCCTCCATCTATGGTTATCCAAGCTGCCTATCTCAAGGCGACTGCTCCATAGGGTGACTCATGCAGGACCACTTAACTTTCGTGAGGACAAGGAAATGATCTTACCAACTAGGTCTTCTCATCCCATCCTTAGCCTGTGAAAGCACTAACTATATGGGTGAGGCTCATAATTAATCTTGTTTAGTGCTTATCTACCCAAACCTACTAGTTCATTAATTATATTATCACTTGTTTAGGGAAATCTTCCATGGGTTACCCTAACAGCCCCTTTGTGCGTCAGATCCCCATGAAGAGCCACTCCCTATGGGTACCAAACCAAAAAATGCAAGGGGTGTATCTCATCTCACATAAAAATCAAGTACATAACACACAACATGTGAGGCAAGAACCATCTCGCAAACCCATTCCATATCACTGAAACAAGAACAAAGGAGGTACCACCCACAAGAACTCAAAATCAGAAATAGGATCAATGAATCACAAAGGTCCAATCATAGAAAATCAATATAATTCAAGTTTCTCCATTGCCTCTAGAAGCCTAAAATACCGAAAATCCACAAACTCCCACTGAAGGTAATTTAACATTTCAAGTTCCCAATCATCTCAAAATATGACTACAAGAAAATCATTACATAAAGTCTCCTTAATCAGAATTAACACAAAAGAAAGACTCACATCATGGAACTCCAAAATATCTATATAAAATATACAAAGAGACAAGTGTAGAATCGAAGGACAACGATAATAGTCAACCGAGCACATCTCAACTTGAAATCCAATCCAATAATTCAGCATGAACAACCAACCAAAATCTTCACACTTTCACTAATCAACTACTTATACAATGAGAGCACTTATTCAAGTATTACAACCAAATAACAAGGCACCAACAATCAATGAAACATGATCGTGAGTACATTCGCGACCCATAAGATATTAGAAGAAAACTACGTAACTAACATATTCAACAATCTCATTAACATTATTTTCACATATTTCCCATATTACCATTTTACCATAAACTATCCAGTCATTATCTAATACAATAGCTTTAATCTCTTCAAGAACATTCTCTTAACTCTCTAACCCTAATACAACCTACATCTTCATATACATATATAGATAGTCAACCCATTAAACTAGACCAACATAACCTTATACTATGATTAGAAAATCATTATAATAGAATACATTTTGCTTGATCATGCCCTAGGTATAATTAAATCATTTCCCCTTACCCTATTTACATCATTAACTTGTAAATATTGAGCAATCACATAAATATTAATAACACACAAATGCATGCATATAATTATTTTTATATAAATTTCTTTTACGTATTCTTTTCCAATTACTCACTTGAATAAAAGAGTTATTTTATTAACCTCCTAGTCTTTTATAAAATCATTATCTCTTAAATCTTTAACCCTAAAACTACTTTCCAATAAATAAATCCACTATATGAATATATCTATCTTGAATTAGATTATTTGAAGAATACTAATCTTCACGATACAATACTATATTTACATATCGCCACACGTAATACATAAACATGTACTCTATAGAAAGTAACACTATTAGATGTACAAAAATTCAATGAATAACGAGATTTCCAAATTCCCATTCAACATCATATAAACATAAATTCTATATTTTCTTTTAAACTTCACTTAATTAACTAATTCTCTTAAAAGATAATTACTTAAATATTTAATATTATATAAAGGACTATATTTACCCATATATAAATTTTTTCCTAAAAATATAACTCTTTAATTTTAATCTACAAAATACCTTTCCTTCATAATAATATAATTTAAAGATTACTTATAAATTTAATATTCTATTCTATAACCTTTAATTCACTCAACTTAATTAAATCCTTTTAATCATCAATGTTTACTTATTTGGTTCCTAAATTTAGTAACAAGGTAAAATGGAACCCTATTAAAATTACAACTTATTATAATACAATAATGATATTCCAAGAAAGGAAAATTTGTATTTTTAACTTGATTATAATTTTAACCCTAAACCAATCCCCTTACAATAAAGGGTTTCATTAATATAAGAACATGCAATTTTAGATCATTGATTCGAGTATTAGATTTAATTATAGGAAAATTCATTAATGATATACATTCTCTCCCTTTCTAATTTATCTTATGTAATCTTTTACTAAATATCTTTACATTACATATTTTTATTTAGAATTTGTTTATTTCGGCTTCTAACTTTTAAATGACGTTGTAATACTAAATTAATAACTTATAGATAAAATACGCTTATATAAATTTACCTTAATAGTTCAGTGGGTGGTAGGGTGGGCTCCCTCCCGCCCCTCATTTGGTCACTCAGAATCCAGGGTGGACATGAGGTGGTAGTTGGGTTGGATATGGTGCTTGCGGATGTGGCATTGCCATGTCATTCCAAGTCTTTTCAAATAGCCGAAGGGAGGAGCTGGGATTATTTTAAGTTTTTCGATCTTGAAAATAGCGGAGACTTTGGTACATGACAGGGGGAATGCATGGCACAATATACAAAGCACCGTCCGCGTGACACGTAGAGCACGACAATCATAGAAACGAAAGCTGAAGGGCTGGGTGGCAACTCACTTCATTCAAAGTGATAGTGGTATGTAGTCGAAAGGACAGAGGCCGTAGAAAATCTTCATGGCAAGGACGATATGCTCACTCCGCCATTATTCAGATTCGTGTGCGAAGGCCTGACTGAACATCTCACGGGTTTATTAAATGATCTGATGAAGTCATTTTTAAAGTTATGCCTTCGAAATTTGGTATTGTCTTTTGTTTCTGTGCAGGGAACGACTGTCAAAGCTTTGCAAATGGCGAGGACGACGAAGTCGAAATTCATCATTCATATTTCGGCGGAAGGATTGGAAAGTTTTGGTGTCGACACACCAGTCTCTTTGGTGGCCACGGAGAGGCAGATAGCCTTTCGGGAAGTTACGGACCAGAGATTAAAGAGAATTTTGCTTGAAGATGATCCGGTGTCAATAGTTGTTGTCAAAATGGTCCTAGGCAAAGAACACTTGGAAAGAAAGGAATTTGCCAGAGATAATGCTCATATCTCCTCTCAGTTTCTTGCAGTGCTTTTGGACCTGGAGACCCCGAAGGCGGAGGCTAAGGAGATGATGGTGCATCTGTTTCGTGATGACTTGCTTGGAGGTCTAGAGAAAACATTAAAGGCGGCCTTCATAGGCAAAGGTATTCCGCGCCCTGCAGACTTGGCTCTCCTATGGGAAATGGATGATGTTGTTAAAGTCTTCCCTTTCATCTTAGACATCAAAGGGATAGCACTGTCGAGGCACAAAAAGTTAGCAGATGTGGCTGTGGATTTCTTGAAGAGAAAGTTGAAGCTGGTGCCAGAGGAGGGGCTGGAGTGGATGGAAGGTTTCATAAGGTTTGCAGAAATAAACGGTTTTATGTGAGGCTTGGCCTCTGTGGTTGAATTTTTTTCAAGTTTTTTAGTTATTAGCTTGTCAAATTTTGGTGGAATTTAGCATTAGTAGATAGTATATATCGTCTTAAGCTAGATGAGGCTCGGCCTACGACCCAAATATTTTGTATCAATGCTTATAGTGGCTAGTTTTCTGATGCTTGCAATGGGACTATAATGTTGAAATGATGATATTGTGTCCTGGCTGGGAATGTTTTTTGTTCGGCTGCATGTCCAAGATGGACTTTTTATCCCTACTTAGCAGATGCTTGTATACTTTTATAAAATCAATATAAAAACTACCTTGCGTATCAAAAATAAATAAATAGTCTCATAACTTAAATCTATAGCTTTTAACTTAAATAAAACAATTTAAATCTTTATCCTTTTGAACAATTACATTAACATTCTCTTTTTAATCAAATAAAATTAACGTCAAATAATAAATCTCTATTTAAAAGGATGCTTCAACATTATGACTATTATTTAAACCTTATTCTTTAAATAAAAGATATTAATGTGACTATTTACATCTTTACCTCATTATAATCCTAAGTACCATGCTAAGACATGTGAGGGGAGGGTAAAAATGAATAGAGAACAAAGTACCATTAACAGATGAGAATAATATAAGCTAAAACTATAGCAATTGTCTAAGCCTACTGGTACATGCTTTCTTTGCCCATTCTCATTTTTGCTATTAATTTCAGAAAGTTTCAATGCTTGAACTGTTGAGATGTTCTTGCTGTTGAAAAAATGTGAAGGTTAGTCTAATAGAACTCGACAATGAGCAATAAATGGATTTGGATGAATCTTATACCTCTAGAAAGTGAACGATGATTGCCTAACATAACCAACTTGTTTCATATTATTTAATGATTTAACTTTGGCAACCGCTCAATATGTGTGTGCTTTCTCATAGTGACTATTTTTCCTTGTTTCTAATAATGAAAGGACATCCATCAAAGCGTACAAAAGGGAAGTTTTTTTTTCTGAGGATAGAAGTAATTGCCTTGGTATACATGTATGCAAAATGCAGCAATAGAGCCAAGGCTAGTGAAGTGTTTGGCAAAAAGCCTCCAAAAACAGTGATTGCTCGCATGCAAGAAATGAGGGCAAAGACAAGTCACTGTTGGAAAATTAATTGCTCTGAGCCTCTTTCCGTCCACCTACCTGTCAAGAACATTTGATGCCTGCAGCTGAAAGATTGTTTTGGGGATTGCCTTCCCCACTTGCTCCTGACGTGCACCTGAAGACTGCAGAAGAAGTAAATGAAGTTAGGAATTTTTGAATTCCAATTCAATGCTGGTAGGTGAATTTGAAATTGAGAGGGAATGTGATTGAAGACAAAAAGAATGAGGGCAGATTATTCAACAACAGGAGGAGAGTTAGTAGAGAAGACTCAGTTGGAAGAAGAACTTTTATGTGTAGCAGTAGTCTATAGATAGAGAATGTTTTTCCTGTGTGAGCTCCTGAAAGCTCCTGAACAACAGCAGCTGTTTGTTCTATGTGTGAGCAAAGATTGCTCCTGAAGAGCTCTGTGTAGCTCCTGTCAGTTGAGCTCTTAGCAGCTCCTGAAGTCATTTAAACTTGGTTGAGCAACTGATTGCTCCTAGCAGATTGAAGTTCATAGTTTAGAGTTTAGTTTCTGAAGTTTTTTATGCTTAGTATTTATGTATTTACATTTCCAGCTTAATGAATAGAAAGAAAGCTTGCATGTCTCCTTGTTTGTTTTGTTTATTTCACATTTGTGCATTCCCCTGTTTGTGATTTTGGGGAAACAGAGTAGTAGCTTTGTGTGTTTTCTTTGCATTCAGAAATCTTGTTAGTCACATGGGTTGTTTGGAAGAATGTGAGGGGTTTGGCATAGGTGCGCGGGCTGATGAACATAATGCCTCAAGGAAATGGGGTCTCACAGTCTGCCATGCTTGAAGAAAATGCACAAAAAGGATTTGATGAAGGGCCTTAGAATCTTTCAAGCAAATGCGATTGGCAGGTGTAAAGCCAATTTCACAACCTTTACCAGCATCGACGCTACCTAGTTATCAAAGAGTTTATTTAAACTTTTACACCCTTCCATGATCAAGTGCTGCAACTACGTTAGATTGTCAGCAGAGTCAAGGAGGTTATTTAAACTTTTAAACTTCTTATTATGCTCAAGCGCTATGGCTGAGATAGGTTGACGATGGAATCAAAGGGATTATTTAAACCTCTACAAAATTCTATTTCCAAGTACTGCAGATGTGACATATTTCCAACAGTATTAGGAAGGCTATTCACACCTCTACAGTCTTTTATGTTCAAGTGTTGCTACTGTGACAGGTTGAAAATGGTATCAGGGACATTATTTAAAATTTATACCCCCTCCAAAGTCTAAGCACTGCAACAGTGATAGGTTGTCGATGGTTTCAGGGAGTTTGTTTAAATTTATACACCCCAACGTCTAAACACTACAGCCGTGATAGGTTGCTCATGAAATGAAATGGGGGCATTGTAGAATGTGCACAAAATGGATTTTGCAAGGAAGCTCTCAAAATTTTTGAATTAAAGAAGCTCTCTGTAACACATCCCAACATTGCAAGCTTTGCTTGTGTTCTATGCACACACAGTTATGCAGGTTTAGAGGATGAGGGCTGCACGTACTTCACACAT
Source organism: Sequoia sempervirens (assembly GCA_007258455.2). Classification (NCBI taxonomy): domain Eukaryota; kingdom Viridiplantae; phylum Streptophyta; class Pinopsida; order Cupressales; family Cupressaceae; genus Sequoia; species Sequoia sempervirens. The sequence goes on from VDFB02137365.1 coordinate 36,159,716, forward strand.
CAACCGCCCTTATTGCATTACATATATAGTTGATCATTTGGTGTGCATGGTTGACCTTCATGCTCGAGGTGGCCATCATGGGGACTCTCTGAACTTAACCTGTGGTGCCTATAGATGTTTATAAGTTGAGTATTCTAGCAACGCTGTTTTCTTTCTTTTTGTTGAGTCCTAAACATGCTACAACTCATGTTCTGAGAAGAAGCAGCAGGGGAGGTGGGGTTTCAAAAGTAAGGGGAATGATGAGAGACAGAGGAATTAAAAGGGATAGTTGGATATCGTTAGATTGAAGGCCATCAAGAATAATTGAAGATAGATATAATTGTAGCTATGTTGGTAGACAAAAATAAGTATGCGAACTTATTTGTTTACATGCCTCAAAGAAATGTGATCTGGTGGACTGCAATGATTGCAGAGAATGCACTGGATGGATCTTGTTGACCAGGCTTTAGAAACTATCAAGCAAATGAATCGACAGGTACTTACCTCAGGTCTCTACACATTCCTCCTCTGCAAGTACTAGACGCCTTCCCCACTTCACTCCAATCCAATCCCCCCACTCAAAACACCCTCCTCCCCCAAACATAGACAATGCACGTAGCCTTCTAACATAATCGCATGCAAAAAGAGGACGCTTACAGGGACATGTGAACTGTAGATAGAAAGTGGATGCTTAGACAAGACACATGGAACTTGGAAGGATAGACTTGGAGCAAGGTGGAGGGCACAAAAGGGATAGGTGTACTTCTTAGATGCTCTTTTTTTTTAAGTTTATTTATTGAATCAATTTTATATATTTATATATGTATATTTGTTCTTACTTATAGTACCCATAACATTGGTGATGTCATTTAATCATAAAAATTTTCTAATAAAAGATTAATTAATAATTTAAGTTCATTAATAAATAATGAAAATACAAATAAGATTTATTATTGTTTTATATTATTATTATTATTTTTATATTTGATTTGTGACATAAGAAGAGTGTGTATCTTGAGAATGATATTCCTTGATACCTTTTACATAAAATTATCTAAGTTACATATGTTAACATGGTTTAAGTAATAAATTTTAAATTATAGTATTGAATTCATAGTTAAAGCCTTATGTATTCCATACCAAACTATTAAACACTTGTTTGATAACCTTTCTAGGATGATGCCATGACAATAAAGTTTCATGAATAATAATACTAATATTTTAACTTTTGAAGTGTTTGCAAAGTTAAAGATGTGAAATATTTAATTTAATATAATGATGGCACCAATTATACAAGATCTCACAAGTCGTAAATACACAAATTACTCATATGACGCGAAGGACCAAAAGCGAAGGGGTACTACATCTATCTTCTTGCAACTAATTCTAAAATTTCCTCGGTGAATGGGGTTGGGAAGGGATCATGTATGCAAGATTTTTTTAACTCTTTGAAATCTACACATATGCTTACCTCTCTAGTTTTCTTATTTTGGACCACCATAGGACTTATCCAATTAGTATACTCTATTGGCTTTTAATAATTCCGACAAATATCTTATCTATCTATGTTTTGACCTTTCTCTTCATGTTTGGATTTAGTCTGTAAGGTCTCTTCTAGACTAGTTTAATGCCTTCCTTTAGTTGGATTTTCATCATTCGTACCTCTTCTTTGATTCCCTTCATTTCTGTGAAGGTTCCAGGAAATAAATCTTGGAACTTTGAGAGAGCTTCTATTGTTTAAGCTACAACATTTTCATCCCACTAGTCCCCTATTCTTGCCACCTTGGGATCCCATTTTTCCACAATATTTTCCTCCTTCAATTTGAGGGGGTCATTATAGTATTTATTTTTAGGTTCGATGGATTCTTTTGTTTCTCTTTCTCCTTGATCTATTCTTATTTCTGGTTTTTCTTCTTTATCATCATTTTGTACCACACAACAATGCTTCTTTCCACTGGTTGATTCCCAATCCAACCAATTAATGCACACATATATACCTTCTTCTTTGGGTGGTGTGGAAGGAGTTTGTGGTACCGCTAGTTTCAGATCTTCTTTCGGATTGAAGATGATCTCCTTTATTCGTAATAATAAAGTATGTATCTACAGATTTTCACTAGAAAAAGAAAAGGTATGGAGTATGTGACTTCATCCCATGTTTTAGTTTTTGCACGTCTCTCCTAGTCAATGTACCCTATTTTAACTATCAGGTTAAGTGTCTAGTAGAACAATTGGATGTATAGCCTATCATCATAGTCATATTTTTCTTTCCATAATTATATGCATATGTATAAATGATGTTATGGTAGGATGTCTCCCTCATATGTGGGTATGTCTTCATATTCACCTACTTCCGATAGGAATCTTGATTTTATTAAGGTTTTGAAGGTTTCCCATTTGATAATGGTGTGCTTGTGTGTGTTATAACAACATGCGGTATTGCAAGTGAGGGTATGCGATAGGGTATCAAGTCTGTGGGTTTCATTTGGGAAGGTTTGTTCTATTTTTACTAGGTATGCCAGTAAGTCTCCTATTCTATAATATTTGGGTATCTTGATGTTTGAAACTTCATGTGGAATGTGGTTGACTTGATGGGAAGTTATCTTTTCCTCTTTCCCCCATCCTTTGTATCTTGCGATATGTTGTCAATGGATGGTTCTTCTGTTGGTGTATTCCTTACCATAAATATCCTTCTAGAGCCAAATATTATGTGAGAATATGCTACTGGTTCATCTTGTAACCATGCTTCTAGTGTAGTTTCATTGTCTATGCTTTCATCAGTTTCATCTATCTCCAACTCCCCTTTTGAATTGTTTCTTCCCAAATTTTAGTTGTAGGTAGCTTGGTTATGATGTTTAATCTTTTCTCATCATCCTCATATTCCTCTACATTTACTTCTTCTATGTAGGTTTCATCTAGATTCTTTCCTAAGGGAATGTGTACTATCCTCATGTCATCTACAAATGAAATTTCTTTCTTCCTTGCATCTATTACTTTATGTATGTCTATAAACCATCTTAATCCCAGAAGTGCATCAAAGGAATAAAATGTTTATTTAATTGTAACTACTCCAAAATCTACATTTTGTTTAACCTCTTTAATGTTAACTTCTACTTGTCTCCAGGTACCTAAGTTTTTCATTCCAGAACCATCTTCCAAACTGATGTTGTATGGGGTAGGTTCCAGTGGGGATTTTCCTAAGTATTCCCATATCCTTTTAGGGATTAGATTAACATCTAACCCTAAATCAACCATTACTCTAGAGATTTTTTGGTTGTGGATCTGGAGGTTAATCATGATAGGCCTGATTTTCTAATGTTTCTGCATTGTTTTGACTTGCATAATGGTTTTCTTATTCCAATATTTAGTAATTTGTTTTAAATTTACTAGTAGGTCATTTTGCCCCACCATCTATGCTAATTGTTTCAGTATCTTTATTTCTTGTTCTAAGAAAAACCCATTATATTCTCTTTCCTTTCCTTGTTCTTTCTCAATAATTTTCCTAGCTTGTTCTAGTATTTGGTCATATTGTTGCTTAGTGGGGTGGAGGATTTGTTCCCCTTCTGAGCTCTCTTCCTCTATTGGTATCACATCTTGTTTTTTGGTATTTGTACTCTATCTAGTGACTACTATTGCTTTACATTTTTATATTGTTCTAGGTTCATTGTAGTATTCATCTCTGGTGCTACTTTCTTCTATGGTATATCTTTCATCCCTTCCCATATTCTGGTATCTCCTTGTTTCTTCTTTCGTATTCTTATGTACCTTTTGAAGAAGTATTGCTCCTTTATTTTTATTGGATGTTTTTGGTTCATCTATTTGATTTTGCGATGATGCACTTTTATAATATTGGTATACCTTTTCACAATTGAAGGAATTATGATCTTCTTGGCTAAAATTTGCATTGTTTTCTCCTTTCCCCAACATTTGGTTGCAAAATGTCTCAGTTTGCGACAATTAAAACATGTAGCATTTGCTCTCTTTCCTCTTCCTCAGTCGTTGCCTCTTCCTTCATGGGATGGACCGTTGTTGTTGTAATGTTCTAGGTTTTGGTTGTTGTTTGCATTTCCCTGGTTTTGTTGCCATGGTGGTACTCTGTATCTACAATCTAGTGCATGTAGTTTACTTTTTTCAGTGTGTGTTGGTCATTATTGCTGAAGTTGGGGTGGGATCTTCTCTTAGTCAGAATAACTATGATGGACAGTCTTTGGTATCATGGTCATCCCACTCTTCACACATTCCATAGTAGACTAAATTTACTTTCTTAGGTATTTTCTAGAGGTCTACGCATAGTGCATTGGCTTTCTTTTCCCCTAGTGCTTGAGGACATTCATTTCTAACATGGCCTCTCTTCCATAGTAAGCGAACCATATGTCTGATCTAGGTGTATACATGTCTCTTTTGGCCGTTATATCTTGTTGGAGCCTTAACTGTTTGACCCCAAGTCTAATTTTCTACATTTATCTATTTTCTCTTTCCTTGTTATGTTTACGCCATGGCTAATTTTCAATCCAGTAGGTGAACGTGAATAATTCTGAATATGTATTGAATTGTCTTCCATCAAGTGCTACTCTTATTTATGGTAGGAATCTGGAGATAAACCGCTTGATCTTTTGTTTGTCACTTAGAGGTTCTTCTAGGCATCTAACAACCTCTTTGAATCTCTTGTCAAATTCTTTGATTGAATCATTTCCATGCTACATGAGTTCTTGAAGTTTAATTAATCCTTCTGTAGGTAACTACAGTGTGGCAAAATTTGATAGAAAATCCTGCTTGACCATATATCAGTCTCTATTATAGTTTGCATAGTTTTTTTTGATACCATTGTAAGGTTTTTCTACAAATCAATCCTATAAAGTTAAATAATTTGATGTTATTTCTAGTTATGTTTTATCTCTGACATAAAGATTCTAAGATGAACACATGTTCAAATGCTTCAGTTGTATCCTACCCAAACATGGGTAATTTCATTGTGGTATTCATGATTGGTTCTTTTGAACTACTATACGTGTACTGTTAGGATAGGTGACATTATAATTGCTATCCTATGTTGATAATTGTGCGTCTCGACATTCTTTGGAAAGTGTTCTAGAGGACATGAGGGATAAAATATTTATTATTTATTTTCCTATGAAAAATTTGTAATTGCATTCAAAGAGGTGGACCCACTATAGTGATAGTTACAGAGCATCTCAGAAGCATATTCCCTTTGGGAGTCCAAATTCTGAGTGGGTACCACTTTGTAATGCACATCTTTGCATGCTATTTGCATGTTTTGCATGGTGGGGTGCCCAAGTTTGCATGTTGGTGCATGTTTTTTCATGAATCCTTTGGAGCCTTCAAAGAGTTATGGAACACTCGGTATTGACCAATTTTGATTGGTTGTAGGTTAGGCGCCAATGTGAAGGCCATGTGATCATTTAATATTTTTCTTCATGCTTATGGGCTGTCCACTAAGGGGGCATGGATTTTTCTAGGTGGTTTTTTTTGCTATTTTGGGATAAAAAAATTCGTATTCTCTCCCACAAACTTCTATATATTGGAGCATTGAGATAGTGGTTTGTAAGAGTTTTTTTGAAGATTGTTAGAGTAATGAAGTGCTATTGAAATACAAAGAGAAGTGTTGTATTGGTGTATCTCATTTGAAGATTAATTCAAACATTGGATCTCTTTGGGTATGGATTTTTTTCCCGCGAGGGTTTCTCCATGTATATCTTGTGCCACTTGTGCTTGGAAACTTATGGTATTGCTAATTTTGCTTTCATTGTTGAATTGTTAATCACATAATCTATTTTATGGTAATCTTGGATACATACTTTCAGATTTGCAAACACATTATTAAATTCATATTGCTACAAGTTTCACCTTGGATTTCCAACATTTAGTATCAAAGCTAATAGTTTTGTTGAGAGAGGGACACCTTTCTTTTAAGTGTTGAAGGATTTTTGGTTGCAGTGGGAGCTTGTGCATTGTACAGAGTACCTTGTTCCTCCTTTTGGTGAAAATAGGTCTAGTTTAGTTGCTTTAGTTTGATGTTTTCAAATAAGGATATGATAGGCCATCTTGTAATGTTGTTTTGGTCTAGGAGTCAAGGTGGGGTCATTAGGAAAATATTGCAAAATTGCTAAATTTTTGTCATGTTGCAAAATTGAAAAGTCGCAAGAATTGCAATTGTTGGAATACCAATGGTTAGGTGGAAGATGGAAAGTAGTTAGTCAGTGTAGGTATTTGATACATGAGTTTTGATGATAAAAATACCTCTCTGGAGTCGAGGCAAGGATTGGATAACATTGTACTTGGCAGCAAAGCAATACAATTCTCTGTTAAGATTGTAATTTCTATATTTTCATAGAAAATTCCTTATTTCTTTATTCTGTACGAATCCGTACAGGTGATTCTTGTCTAAAATGTGGTAGAATCTTGTAGAGTACTATTATAGCTTTGGTTTGCATCCATTTTGAAGGGGTTTCATTGAGTAGAACAAGTTTTATTGTCAATTTACAGAGGACTAGTTTGTAATTGTAAAATCAAGGGTTTGAGGGTTAGAATGAACTAAAAGGCCATTCCACCTACTATACATATTTTAATTCAGTGGATTGGGCCTTATTTAAGTAGGATAGGGTTTAGGAATAGATATTTTGTTGTGGTAAAGACAATTGAAGGGTTTTGTAACGCTGCCCCTATGGTAAATGTTGAGCTTTGGTCAATAAGGCATAGTTAGAAGGGTTAGTTTGTGAAATTTGCTGTGGAAAAGGCTAGAACCTGTTAGTTTTGGTGTGAAAAAGGGTATTTTGATGTGGTATGAAGGTCTACAAGGACAAGAGGGGTCAAAATTATGATAAGGAATGTAACCATAGTTGAACAAAGTGTGAAAAAGGGTAAATTTGAGAGGTTTTATGAAGGAAGTGTGAGAGATTCTTGGGGGCAGCCTAATTTGGTGGTCAATTAAGCTTGTGTAGGCAGAATAAGGTATGTTGGAAGTTATTTCAAGGTTGTGAGAGGTTTGGAGATGGGTTTTTCAATAAACCCTTGTCAATTTGGAGAAAAGTGAGGGTTTTATGAAAGAGGGTCATAGAAGGTTAGTTTTGACTCAAGGGTTGGAAAATCTAAAGTTTTGCAAGTAGTTTGAAGTTTTTCAAGTGGAATATTGAGTTGGTAGTTAGATTGGAGGTGTGTTCCTTTGGAAAATTGGGCTAATTGGAGCCCTTTTTAGCGCTAAAGGCCAGTTTGAGTGAAGATGGTCCAAAGAGACCTAATAAGATTTTGAGGTATGTTTTGTGTGGGCTTAATAGGTCCTTGAAAATATGAGTGGTTAGTGGATTTGTTAGAGTGTTTGAGAGGTAAGACTTGAAAACAAGGTCTGGTTGCTTACAAGGCAAGTAGGGTGGTAACAAAGGAGATAACCCTAGAGAGGGTTTTGAAGTTTGAAGAAGTGGTTGAAGGATCTCAAATTGTGTTGGTTAGGTTGATGACCTCCTTGTCATTGCATCATTTTTGTAGATTTGTGAAGAAGATTGTAAACCATGGCTTCTACCACTAGTCTAAATATTGGGAAGTTCAATGTCAATGGTTATGAGAGGTGGAAGTTGAAGATGGAGGATCTCCTTGAAGAGAGAGATCAATGGTTGGTAGTTTCAAGTGAAAAGAAACTAGAATCAACATTTGATGAATATTGGACTTAAAAATGGACAAGAAGGCATGAGGAACCATTCGATTGTGTCTTGCAGATTCTCTCCTCCATCATGTTTCAAAAGAATCTACCGCATTCAAGTTGTGAAGGAGGATAGGTGAAATTTACCAAACTAAAAGTCTAACAAATAAGTTATATCTCAAAAGATGTTTGTATTCTTTGAAAATGAAGGATGGTGATTCTATTGTAGAATATTTAAATGCTTTTAATATGGTTATAAGTTAGCTTGCATTTGTAGATGTTAAGACAGAAGAAGAAGATAAATGTATTTTGTTGCTTTGTTCTTTACCCAAATCTTGGGAAAATCTAATTATTGTCATAAGTGGTGGTGGTAAAGAACCGAAGATGGATATTCTCATTGTTATACTTCCTTCAAAAGAGATGAGAAGAAATTCCATGAATGCGGGCTCCCAAGATGCCTTGCATGTGCGAGGAAGGTCCAAAGAAAAAGGAGGGCCTAAAGGGGACAAAAAGAGAGACATATCTAAAGGACATTCTAAAACCCCTGGTAAGAGTAGAGTAAAGTGTTGGAATTCTGGTAAGAGAGGGCATGTGAAGAAGGAGTGAAAAAACAAGAAAAAGAGTTTAGATACTTCCACATAAAAATCCTCAAAAGATGGTGATTTTGATGCTTTGTTTATTTTTGCTAACACTATTAGTAATGATGCTTTGCTTATTGATTCAGGTTGCTCCTACCATATGACTCATCACAAGGAGTAGTTTACTTCATATTCAACTTATGATGGGGGAGAGGTTTTCCTTGGTGATAATAGTATGAAGAAGATTGTTGGTAAGGGAAAGGTAAAGTTGTGTTTCTGTGATGAAAGGGTTAAAACCCTTGATCATATTTTACATATTCCAACAATTGCGAGATTTACTTTCAACATCCGAGTTAAATAATTTTGGAATGCATGTGACATTTGACAAGTCTGGTTGTAGGTTGGTAAGGGGGAGTTTGGTGATAGCTAAAAGATCTCGGATTAGGACTTTTTTTAGGCTTAATGCTTCCACTTTTTGTAACTCTACCATGTAACTGGCACTGAAAATGCATGTATGTTGTGGCACCATAGATTGGGTACATAAGTGAAAAGGTTTTTAAGACCATTTTCAATAAAAAGCTAGTTGACGGTATTTCTAATTATTTTGTTGGAAAAAATGATTTTTGTGAGCATTGTGTGTTTGGTAAATAGAATAGGTCATCATTTTCTAATGGGACTAATAAAGCTAAGAGATTATTTAATCAAATGTGTTTGGACCAGTGGGTGTTGACTCTTTTGGAAATCTTGTTATTATATAACTTTCATTGATTTATTTTATGCATGCAAAATATGAGGTTTTCACTAAGTTTAAGGAATTTAAAGCCTTAGTTGAGAAGAAAATAGATTATAAGATAAGGGTGTTGAGATCTAACAATGGGGGTGAATATTGTTCTAGGGAATTTGATGAATTTTGTAAGCATACAGGTATTGTTTGGCAAAATACTACTCCTTTTACACCTCAAAAAAATGGGGTAGCAGAAAGAATGAACTGAACCTTGATGGAAAGAGCTAGGTGCATGTTGAGTGGTGCTAAGCTTGATAAATGCTTTTGAATAGAAGTTGTAAGTACTACATGTTATCTAGTTAATAGATCTATTTGTTCAAATCTTGTTGATAAAACTCCCTATGAAGTGTGGATAGGTAGTGTTATCACTCAATATTGCATCCTTGACTGCCCATTGTTAACACCACTTCATTTTAACTTCATCTTTGTCTTTTTATCTTCACTCTCACCTTTTGGAGTGAGACTGTCACTTTCCATGGAACTATCCCATGTCATGAAACTATCCTCTTTGAATCATGGATTGCATTTCTTTATTGTCCTATTTTACACTGAAGGCTCCACACCATGACTATGATCTTGAAACTACTTTTCACCAAGATCATTAACTATTTTTCCCACATGAAAGCTCTTTCACATTGTTGATGAGATAAAAAAAATGTCTCATCTATTAGCCAAATAAAAAACATGTATTTTGTTCAATTATGAAGTTTATCAAAATTGAGCATGATGAGGAAAGTAAGAGATTTTTAGTTATAACAATCAAATATTCTATCATATCTTGAAAATTACGATCTGGGTTCTTAATATTTTTGGATAGAAATTTGGAGACAAGAAGTCAAAAAAACCCATTAAATTTCACAAAAACCTAGTTCATGGTTTGAGAGAAAACTTCACCGGTATGATCCTTCAGAACTTAGCTTCCATGTTTCAGAATTTGTTCATTCGTTTGCTTCCATGCTTCAAAATTTTCAGAACTAAGTATAATAGAATTTATGAAGAGGTTGAGCAATTAAGGACAACATTTGCAAGCATTAAAGGGAATTGGAGTGATTTGAACAGAAGTTGAGAGAATATAGGGGTAGTTGCAAATATCTAGGGAGTTGTTCAACCCAATTTATGAGCATATAGAAGCAAATTTAAGAGTTTTAATGATAAAAGAGGTCAAAGGAAGGATTCTTCAACACTCTAACACTTTTTTGAAGTAGTTTAAAGGGATGAAAAGTAGGGATTATTATTTTGGACGACCAAAAGAGATTGACTTATCTTTTATTTCTCTGCACATGTTCCTATTTTCTAGCAAGTTGCTGCACAACTATGAGGCTCATCTTTTAATTCTATAAATGCATTGTAATCAAGGAATCAAGGGGGGGATTAAAAAGACTTGTTTTGGCCTAAGGAAATATGATAGTTTCTAGTTTCATTTCAAACAATGTATTTCTAGAATTTTTAGAGTAAATTTGAATTCAAACAAGCTTTTAATTTTCAGTAAAGTGTGAAGTAGTTTAACATTTTCAATTCATGCAAGTGTGCCTTATATTAATTTCTTTTCATGCAAATTTACTTTTATGCAAGTGTGTTCCAGAATAAGTTTGATTTCTGCAAGTTTGATTGTAGAATAGACTGTCAAGCAAGTTTTCTCCATTTTCTTTTGCATACAACCATGGACACCGCCTTGGATTAACAAGTTAAATGATGAGGATTGCAACAGACCCATAATTTTTGGTGCCGTTTTCAGGGACAAGTGTCATTAAAGAAGGGATCAAATTAGTTTTACAGTCTTTTAGATTTAGAAGTTCCTCAAGAAAGATTCATTTTTCAAAACCCCCCCAAAATACCAGCTCTAAAGAGAAATCCCCTATCTATTTCAAAATATCCTTAGTTGGAGGACCATCACTCCAAGTCCTAGCAAATGATGTTTCTTTAAGCAAAGAATTGATGGATTATTGCTTGCAAGAGGTGCATAATACAATGAAGAGATCTTATCTTTGTTACAAAAGCTTGCAAAAAAGAGACTTATTTGGAGACCTTCAAAGTCTAAGAATGGCAGCCTAATTAGATTTTTGAAGTCAAAAGAGGGCTGCCCAATCAAATATTTGAAGAACAAGAAGCTATTTCCAGTCATGCATGCAACAAATTAGAAGGAAGGATTGCAAGATCTCTCCAATCATCCCATGTATTTACTAGAACTAGAAATCATGGAGAAGGTTTCCACTTCAAAGGAAGGTGAAGCATTGAGTTTCAAATTTTTGTCATCTTATTTTCATTCTCTTCTCTCAAAAAATTGAATGCATGGAAACATACTTTGAGAAAGGGAAGATACTTTTCAGAACCAGTCAATGGTTATGTGTAACCTCTCCACATCATTAAGTAGAGTAGGTTAGAGTAGGTTTGATTTTTGAAAATAAGTGCTTTGCACATGCTATTTCCTCTTCTCTAAGGCTGTAAACAAGTACTTTTCTATACAAGTTGCTGCTCTAAAAACTTGTAGCAGATATTTTGGCATTATGGATGATTGGTTAGTGTAACAAAAATAATGATGAAGTAATTTGAGTTAGTATTTAATGTAAAAGATCAAGTTGCAACTCTCAAAAGTTAAAGAAATTCTTTGCATGCAACATGGAGAAATTGAGCTACAATTCATGCATGATGGTTGCATGGAAAACTAAGATAAAATCAGGAGCTGTCAGGAGTTACCTGGAGCAACTACTAAAAAAAATGAATTTGAAGGCTCATTATGAGTTGCAAAGGGACCTACAACATTTTAGGTGTGGGGGAGATGATGAGACAAAAAAAATGTCTCATCTATTAGCCAAATAAAAACATGTATTTTGCTTAATTATGAAGTTTATCAAGACTGAGCATGATGAGGAAAGTAAGAGATTTTTAGTTGCAGCAGTCAAATATTTCATCATATCTTGAAAATTGTGATCTGGATTCTTGAGATTTTTGGACAAAAATTTGGAGACAAGAAGGCAAAAAAACCCATTAAATTTCATGAAAACCCAATTTGTGGTTTGAGAGAAAACTTCACCAGTTCGATGCTCTGGAACTTTGCTTCCATGCTCCAAAATTTTTAGAATTAAGTATGATAACATTTATGAAGAGGTTGAACAGTTAAGGGACAATAGTTGCAAGCATTAAAGAAAATTGGAGTGACTTGGACATAAGTTGAGAGAATATAAGGGAAGTTGCAAATATCTAGGAAGTTGTTCAACCCAATTTATGAGCAGTTGAGAGCATATAGGAGCATATTTAAGAGTTTTAATGATAGAAGAGGTCAAAGGAAGGCTTCTTCAACACTCTAACACCTTTTTGGAGTAGTTTAAAGGGCTAAAAAATAGGGATTATTGTTTTGGACGACCAAAAGAGATTGACTCAACAAAATGGAGTGAAGACTTATCCTTTATTTCTCCACACATGTTCCTATTTTCTAGCAAGTTGTTGCACAACTATGAGACTCATATTTTAATTCTATAAATTCATTGTAATCAAGGAATCGAGGGGGGATTAGAAAAACTTGTTTTGGCCTGAGGAAATAGGATAGTTTCTAGTTTCATTTCAAGCAATGTATTTCCAGAATTTTTAGAGTAAATTTGAATTCAAGCAAGCTTTTCATTTTCAGCAAAGTGTGAAGTAGTTTAGCATTTTCAATTCATGCAAGTGTGCCTTATATTAATTTCTTTTCATGCAACTTTACTTTTATGCAAGTTTTCTCCAGAATAAGTTTGATTTCTGCAAGTTTGATTGTAGAATAGACTGTTAAGCAAGTTTTCTCCATTTTCTTTTGCATACAGCCATGGACACCACCTTGGATTGATAAGTTAAATGATGAGGATTGCAACGAACCCATCAATTGTTGTCTCTTTTCCCTATAAGGGACTATCCTTTTTGATGGTTTTAGAGTTTTAATGAATAATCCTCACATAAGGAACACAAGCTTCATTTCTTGGTTATGGTCACCTATGCATTCATAAGATAATTGAATTTTACTACATTCCTTGGTATTAGTAATTCTTGAACAGTCCTCTATAGCATTTATAGATGACATAAAATGAATAAAATGAAACACCAAACCCTTGGATAAGCAACAATAGAGTCAACGTTGTAAAAACTATCTTGTTCACTACCTTTCAAAATGCATACCACTATGAGCTTGTTTCCAGTCTTCAACCCTGACACCCTAAAAAAACCCTCATAGGATTGCTAGCTCTTATTGTTTTCTCTGCCTTACCACTATCCTTGTTGCACTTTCTCATGGTCATCAAGGTTTTGATTACTACAAACTTGCAGTCATGAATCACCCTTAAGCACTGTCTTTATGTTATGAGTCACTTATAAGGTCTACAATCTTGCTCATTTCATTGCATAGTGAACTGTGACCCTGGTGAAATTTTCCCCTTCATTATCTTTTCTTGGTTTCCATTTTATATTGTAACCCTTAAGGATGATGGACCATATACAAGCCATTTGTGTCAAATCCATGACAATAGTCCTATATAAGACACTTTGATAGATAGACATGACAAAAACAAGACAAGGGTTATGATCTTGTAAAGTTTCCTAAGGTGGAGCATATGGTTAATAACTCACAAAATTTATTTAGTCCCTTTACACTGCTACAAAAATTCAAAAGGGAAATGCTATCTCCCTAGAAATTATTACTCGAACTTGAACAGGAGGGGAACCAAGAACTTGAACAAGAACTGCTATCTCTATCTATCTCTTTCCATATCTATCTCTCTTCTCTCCATATCTATATTTCTTTCTTCTTCCCATATCTATAGTGCTAATCCGATGATCAGAGAAGGCTTGAATGGGGAACCCTATAGTTCCCATGAACCCAACCCTAAGTGCTTGACACCTCCCAAATTATTCAACCCACCTAAGAAAACCAAAGCAAGATTGTAACCAACTTGACCAAACTGTGAAATAACACTTGGAGGAATGGAAAGATTCCTAAAACCTATGTGCAACAACACTTACTAACTCAAAAAACAACCTATCCTAACCTACCCTAACCAAAATTTGTAGTATTCAAGCAAATCCATTGACTAGTCTTGCAAAATAACTTCCTTTTCTGACCAACAAAGGATGCTTTACATGATTATAAACCGCTGAGAGGATATGAAACACAAATAGATATTCAATAAATTGTTGCAATGCATCATGAATGATGTAAATACATCACTTATAGTGTTGTTTTGAATTGGGTAAGTGAGTTGAATTTGACCTCCTTCAATTGTGACTTCATATTCAACTTCCTCGTCAGTTGTAACTTCATGCTTGGGTGCAAGCATGACTTGTGATGCTTCATGGGCATCCATGCTAGCTAAATATTTGATAGGAGACCCTCTTGATTGAACAAAATTTGGACTCCCATTGTTGGCTTGATATTTATGCACTGCTTCTTTAACATCATGCAGATTGGCATGCTTTGGTTCATGTTCTTCAAATAGAAACATGGCTGCATTCTCTTCTAGTTTATAGTGTTGCTCATAATTTTCTGATTTAGGAAGTGTAATCTTGGCATCAAGATTTGAGAAAAAGTCTTCTATAATGCTGGAAAAAAAGTCTTCATAAATTTCTAGCCTACTCTCTTCATGTTTGTCAAAATTTACACCCTTCAAAATAACATTATCTTCATTTTGTTCTTGGTAGATCAACACCTTATCAAAACTGCTTGTATCTTCTAGTTGTTCCAAATTTGATGTTGATTTCAGTATGTACGTGTCTTCTTCACCTTGTTGAACAAAAGAAGGCAGCTCATCAAACCATAAGGTAAGCTCTTCTTTTTCACCACCTCCTTCTTGCTTTTCATTTTGTTGTCCCAAATGATCATGCTCATCATCCCTTGGAAAAAAGTCTAATTTTTTATTTTCTACCTAATGTGCAAGTTCATTGGCTGCAAGTTGTTCTTCTCTTACCTCAAAAAACTCCTCCTGCTTGTCATTAAACTAGCTATCTCGATAAACAATAGGTCCATCCTTGAAAAGAGAAATGGTACTAGGACAAGAATACTAATTTGGTGGATGATTTTGAGGAGTTTGTTGAGTCTTTTGAGGTAGGAAAAGTTCTTGAGGGGACTCTTCATGAGAAATAGTAGGCTGAATTTGTTCAAGCACATGTTCTCGCAATGGAAAAGTACTCCTAAAACTTGGTATTTCAAATTTAGCACACTTACTTGAGAATTCAAGAGACTTATCTTGCTTGAAAATTGGAAACTTGTACTTACGAACCTCCTCTTTCACAAGATGATTTGGAATGCAAGTGGTTGATTGAGATTCCAACCTTTGTACTTGGGAAAGCAACAAATTCATTTTCTCTTATTTGTTACAAATCTCTTTTGTAACAGACTCCTCATATTGCTTCCTCTGAATACCTATATCTTGTTGGTGCTAGTAGGCTTGGTAATTCAACTCCTCTTGTTGTAAATAAAATTCTTGTTGCCTCTTTATGTCATCCAACTGCTTATTGAAGCCTATCAATATAATTTTCATGTCACTAACCCCCACATTATCAGTATGTTGGGGCTGGCTAGGAAAATAACAATGCTGGTTTGACATGGCAATGGCTTCTTGAAACTGATTGGAAGGCTGCCAAGAAGGTTGAGCAGGGATGGGTGGGTGGTAAGCATGATACGTATGCTGGTAACCTATTGTTAATGGATTGTTTAAGACAAAACCAACAACATATTCTGCTTGGTATGGATGATAAGAAGTGGTATAAGCATATTTTTCATGGAATGGAGGTGAAAAGACATTTTTTCCATGAAAATTTGACATACTAAAACATTCAAAAAGCTAGAAATTTGCTTAGAAATGCTTTGAAATGAAAGAAAATTAGGTTTATTTTCTTGAACATACCAACACTTAGTTTACTCAAGCTAGTAGATTCAAACTTGGAGTCACCAAATATGCAAATTTCAACCTCTTAAAGGTTTGAAAAATTACTGGTTGCATATCAAAACTAGTAACAAGATGTATTCTTTGAACTATTTTGATTCAAACAATCCCATCGGGCATGCCAAAAACTTTATCACTCAATATTATGCCTTCCAATCAGTTTCAAGAAGCCATTGCCATGTCAAACCAACATTGTTATTTTCCTAGCTAGCCCCAACATACTAACAATATGGGGATTAGTGACATCAAAAGTATATTGATAGGCTTCAATAAGAAGCTGGATGACATCAAGAGGTAGTAATAATTCAATTTATAACAAGAGGAGTTGAATTACCAATCCTACTAGTACCAACAAGATATAGATATTCAAAGGAAGCAATATGAGGAGTCTCTTGCAAAAGAGATTTCTAACAAACAAGAGCAAATGAATTTGTTGCTTGCCCAAGTAAAAAGGCTGGAATCTCAATCAACTTCATGTGTTCCAAATCATCTTGTGAAAGAGGAGGTTCCTAAGTACAAGTTTCCAATTTTCAAGCAAGATAAGTCTCCTGAATTCTCAAGTAAGTGTGCTAAATTTGAAATACCAAGTTTTAGGAGTACTTTTCCATTGCAAGAACATGTGCTTGAACAAAGTTAGTCTACTATTTCTCATGAAGAGTCCCCTCAAGAACTTTTCCTATCTCAAGAGACTCAACAAAATCCTCAAAACCATACACCAAATTAGTCTTCTTATCCTAGTACCATTTCTCTTTTCAAGGGTGGACCTATTATTTATCGAGATAGTTGGTTTAATGACAAGTAGGAAGAGTTTTCTGAGGTAAGAGAAGAACAACTTGCAGCCAATGAGCTTGCACATGAGGTAGAAAACAAAAAATCAAAATTTTTTGCCTAGGGATGATGAGTATGATCATTTGCAACTTAGCTTATTGGTGAAACATGGGGAATTTTCCAGGATGTGGGTCACCTAAACAAAAAAGAACCTCCAAAGAGGCCTAGTTCACTTGGTACTCACCTAAACTAAACCACCTACTGCTGCTTGCAAAGGAAAGAGATAGGAATTGACATGAAAATGAAAACCTAAGATATAAGGTGATACACCAAATGAATTTTGACTTACACTTGTTTAAATGAACATAATATGATCAACAATTTAAGATTTGATGTACACAACCCAAAATTTCACATGTCTATTGCATAAGTATTTCATGACTAGGTTTGGTAACTAGGACATAATTTAGAAGGAAATATAAATGATTTCACAACTTAAATTTTGCCCCTAGCTGGTTAAACACAAGTAACAACCTGCAAAAGTACATATTTCTACATAAAAGCAATGAAAATGGGACAAAAATCAAGGGGAAGAAGCATCACCACAAGATTACGTCAACCATTTTGAAGCTTGCATAATGAAACAACTTTGAGAAGGTAAAAATAGCTTGTTTCAAAAATGCTTACAAACAACATACAAGTCTGAAAATAAGTTACATGCCTATTCTTTGCTTGAAAGAACCTAGAAGGGTTACAATACATAGCTCAAAATAAGCAAGCAAAATTGATTTTCTGAGTTACAATGCACCAAAAGATAGAAAGAAGCTTTTTTGATAGCTTACAATACTTTTCCAAAAGTGAAAAGAACTAACTAAATTTTGTCCTAGTTACCAAACCTAGTCATGAAATACTTATGCAATAGACATGTAAAATTTTGGGCTATGTACGTCAAAGCTTAAATTGTTGATAATATTATGTTCATTTAAACAAGTTGTGGACACAAAAAAAGTATCCCTTTTTTCTTGCTTGATTTGGGAATAATTTATGACAAATTGGACTTAATGAGGCCTTGATTTTATGTTGTGAGGTGTTTTACACATCCACATTAGGTCTTGGGCCCTTGAAAATTGAATAAAATGCATTTATTGATGTCTTGTAAAGGTGTTGTAACACATCTTCACACTTTTCTAAGTCCATAATATCATAATTCACCTAAATAACCTTACCAAGACCTATTTCAAAGTGTTGTATAATCTTGTAACAAACTTTCACACTTTCCTAGGCTTGTCATCAATATTTACACCTTTCTTATGCTTTAAATGGCCCCTTTAGGCCCTTACAGGTCATACTTAAGTGTCTTCTTGAAGAAGAATCCAAAAGAAATTATTTTAATCATCACAATTCCTGACATCCACTTGAAAATTCCCAAGTAGACTAAGTCGCCATTGGTGGCAACTTAGTCCCATGTGGCACAAAAATCAAAATTAATTCAAATTTCTTTTGGGTTTTTATTCCTTAAGACCTAAGGTTAGCTTGTGATGAGGTATTTTTCGGGAAATATTACATAATTGTGTATAAATATAGGGTTTTCCCTCTCATTTGACCTAATTCATTCGCTCCTCTTTCTTCCATCATTCTTCTCAAGCAAGCTAGGGTTTCATCATTCCAAGACATCAAGATAGCTTCCTAAGACGTTCAAGGGAAGATTCTTCAACTATTGCTGCAAAAAGTCAAGATCTATCACCATGGCAAGGTACTAACTCCATTGGTTCATGCTTCATTACTTTGTTTCTTCATTTTGGTTTAATTACCTAAAAGGGGTTTGACCAAGGCAAACCCCCATGCCCTAATATTCAACATTTCTTTCTCTTTCATTGTATGTTTTTAGATTTTGACATTTTGAGGGTTTGAAGATCATTGAAGATAAGGTTGAAGGCTTGTTGAAGACATCTCCTTGTTGACCAAGCTAAAATATCAACAAAAATTCACTTTCAGGCCCGAAAATTGGAGTTTCAGAAGCAGACACCTATAGGGAACTAAAGTGCAGACCAAGGACTTCCGTTTCCACTTCTAAATTTTTAGAAATTTAGAAGTGGAATAAGTCACCAACAGTGGGGAATTAGTCCCACTAGACCTATTTTTTAGATATTTTTGTAGATTTGGATACCCATTTGGCCAAAACGGGTTTCTGAGTAGTTTTCCCAAAACTGGGACTAAGTTGCCCAACCTGGCGTAAGTGTCCCAGTCAACATTTTCAGTCAATTTTTCAGGATTCCAGAATCTCTCTACATCATATTTTAGATTCTAGGTGCACTTCTCCAACCTTGTTTAGTTTTTTCATCATTTACTTGCATTTTTAGCTATTTTTGCATACAACACTGTGTTTTCCAGTACTTTACATTTCTTAAGTTTAGCCTTAATAATCATTTTTATTTTTTAGTTTATTGCATTTAGGCATTACAATTAGGCATATTGCATCCATTATTACATTAATCTTGAGTGTAGACATTGTCCATTTTGGCCCATCTCTCTCCTTTTAGGTGAAAAACCATAGAAGTGTTAGAGAGCATTAAGGTGCCAAAATCTTTGTCCACATTTTGGTGAACCCGAATTTTGAAAATTTTTTCTTCTAATTTCAAGTGCATCCTAGGATTAGCTTTCAGTACCATTTCATTGCATGTTGCATTGGTTAATTAGCATTTTAGGGTTTTATAACTTTGTGTGTGAGGTAAAATGTGTAAATGAGTAACAAAATCACACAAGCAATGAAACATTATATTAGACCATGCTGACCTGAGTACTACTTTCATAATTTTTGATATTGCAAGTTAACACAAGCATCTAGGTATAATTAAATCGAGATTCCCTAAGCATTACTTGCATAAAACGGACAAGAGTTAATTATTTTCCTATGCAAATTTGGAATGTCATCAGTGATACTTTGTAGAGCACATCTTGCGACAATTCACATAGTAATAATGATTAACTCACAGATAGCAGACAAAGAAAAATCATACTCCTTCCTAGCTCTTCTAGTTCAAGACATCCTCGAGGTGCTCTGGAGATATGATAACAAAAATCAAAGTACAATAGTTGAACATTCATGCTAACGTGATAAACCATGATTCAGAAGAACATCATCCATTTAGATTTGTTTTGATTGATTGATATGGAAGGTTGATGTGTGAAGTTTGATCGTGATTGCTGTGTTGGTGACGTTGTTTTGCTATTGTTTGTCTGTTGGTTTAAGCTCAAAGTTTATTGCCCCCAGTGAGTTCAGGATTTTTCCCCCAATCTAGGGTGAGTCACGACTGCAATGCCAGGATATGTACATGAAGCTTTTCGATGATAGGTAGAATGATGGCTAAAGAAAACCATCAACACATGCTCAAATAGATGGAAAAGCTAATGTATCACAAATAGCGCCTGTTGCCAGGTTTTCACTACTTATTTTTATTGCACTTTTTCAAATTTTATGATTTTTTTTATTTTTTTTTTTTTTTTTTTTTTTTTTGTATTTTCATTTTTCCTTTTTTTGATTTTTTCCCTTTTTTTTTTGTCACCAAGACGACTTTTTGCCAGGTTTTCATCAGGGTGACCATTTTTTCAAGACATTTTCTCTTATTTTTTTGTATTTTTTCAAGACTTTTACCGTGCACTGGATGAGTTAAGTGTAGAACTTCTTGAGATGCAGGTTGTTGATGGGTTTTTTGAACATGTCCCCTTCAGGCGTAGACAACTGATAGGCTCTAGATCCATAGACTGATACAACAAAAAAGGGACCTAGCTAGTTGGATTCAAAATTTCCTTTCTTTTCCCTATCCTATTGATTACGGGGATTTTCTTTCAGGACCAAGTCACCAACCTAAAATGTTCTTGGTTTAACCTTGTGATTATAACTTCTGGACATTCTCTGGTGATAGGATTTTAGGTGATCAACTGCATGCTGACAACGCTCATCCAACAGTTCCAACTCTTGTATCCTGGATACTCTATAATCTTCCTCTGAGATAATTCCCTTCAAAGACATTCATAAGGATGGTAGCTCAACCTCAATAGGTAAAATGGCCTCTGACCCATGGACTAGAGCATAGGGTGTAGCTCATGTTGGGGTGTGGATACTAGTACGGTAAGCCCACAAAGCAGTGTTCAGTTGAACTTTCCTATCACATCCAACATCGTTGACAGTTTTCTTTAGGATTTTCAGAATGGTTTTGTTTGAGGCCTCTGCTTGGCCATTCCCTTGAGGGTAGTAAGGTGTGGAAAATCGATGCTGGATATGAAACCTTTCACAAAGTTCTTGGACATCATGATTCTTGAAAGGTCTACCATTGTCAATGACAATGGACTGAGGAATACCATACTAACAGACAATGTAATTTAGGATGAAGGATGCAATTTGTTTTTCGGTGATTGTGGTTAAGTGAACAAATTCAATCCATATTTTAAAGTACTCTATAGTTGTGATGATGAATTTGTGTCCATTGGAGGATGGCAAATGAATCTTACCTACAAGGTCAAGTCCCCATTGATAGAAAGGCCATGTTGATGCGAATGGTTGCAATTCCTATGCTGGTGCATGTATCAAGTTTCCATGGACTTGGCATTTTTGGCACTTCTTGACAAATTGAAATGACTCCTCCATATTCGGCCAGTAATACCCCAAGTGTAGGAGTTTATTAGCTAAAGTTAGTCCACTTGAATGAGTGCCACAGATACCTTCATGAACCTCGCACAAAGTGGTTTAAGCTTCGTTACATTCAAGACACCGAAGGAGAGTACCATCAAGCCCTCATTGATAAAGTACATCCGCTATAAGGGTATGTCGAGCTGCTTGTCAAATAAAGTTTCATTTTTGGTTTCAAATAAATTTGGTGGTAGGATATTATCTCTCAGATAGGTGTAGATCTTCCCATAGATAGAAGCTTCAGCCTCGACTAGATGGTATATTACTTGGGATTCAGGGTTATCATAGGTAGGGTTAAATAATTGTTCCACCATGAATTCATAACGAGCTCATTTTTCAGGTATCTATAGGAGAGAGGCGATGGTTGCCATGGCATCAACAACTTTGTTGTCCCCTCTTAGAATTTTCTCAAATTTGATTTCAAAAAATTACTTCTTAAAGTCATCCACCATTCTTTTATATGGCATGAATTTTTCATCTTTTGTCTAGTAATCATCATTCACCTGATTGATGACTAGTTGGGCATCACCATAGACTTGCAACTCCATGATCTTTCATTCGACTGCCACCTTGATTCCAATGATGAGTGCTTCATACTCAATTGTGTTATTTGTGCAAGCAAACATCAGTCTGTAAGATTTTAGGATGGTATGTCCTTGAGGCGTGACAAATAGGATTCCTGCACCTGATCCATGTTGTGTGTAAAACCCATCAAAATATAACATCCACTGTTGTGCTGACATGATAAGGACATCCACGTCTAGAAATTAAATGCTCATTGGCTGATCATCTTGTAATGGTGCTTCGACTAACTGACCGGCTATCGCCTAACCCTTGATTTCTCTTCTGTCCACATATCGAATGTCAAACTCGCTCAATATCATTACCCACTTGGCTAGTCTTCCTGTCAGGGTAGCTTTGCTAAGTAGATACTTCAATGGATCAATTTTTTCTATGAGTTTGATGGTATGGGTTAACATGTAGTGTCTTAGTTGTTGAGTAGCGAATACTACTACCAAACAAGCTTTCTCAATAAATGTGTAGTTGATTACATAGCCATTCAAGGTTTTGCTGATGTATAAATAGTCCTTTCTTTTCCTGCATAATCTTCTTGTGCCAATAGAGCACCCAAAGATACCTTTGTTGTTGTTATGTAGAGTAATAATGGTTTTCCTTCAGTTGGCAGTACCAGTATAGGTGGTGACATCAGGTACTGCTTCAATTCATTAAAAGTTGCTTCACATTTTTCATCCCATTTGAAAGAAACATTCTTGTGTAGCAAGTGATTAAAAGGATGAGTTTTATCTGCCAGTTGTACAATAAACCTTCTGATAGATTGGAATCGTCCCTATAAAGATCTAAGTTGGCTGATATTCTTGGGAGGAGGCATCTCCATGATGGATTTTAATTTCGCAGGATCCACCTCAATGCCTTTAGCTGATACTATATATCCTAAAACTTTAGCTAATGTCACACCAAATACACATTTCTTGGGGTTTAATCACACATTGAATTTCTCCAACCAAGTGAATATTTTTTCCATAATTTCTAGATGTCCTTCTCTAGTGAACGATTTGGCTAGGAGGTCATCTACATAGTCCTCCATAAAAGTGTGCATCATATCATGGAAGATGGTTGTCATCGCTTGCAGATATGTGGCTCCTACATTTTTCAATCCAAACGACATGACGTTCCATAAAAATGTACCCCAAGGACATGTGAAGGCTATCTTATCTTGATCTTCAGGTGCTATCTTAATCTAATTGTAACTTGAAAATCCATCCATAAGTGATAACATGGCATGTCCTACTGTCAGATCTACAATGATGTCAATGTTAGGCAAAGGAAAGTCATCTTTTAGACAGGCCCTGTTAAGGTCTCTAAAATCCATACATATCTTGATGCTATGGTCGGGTTTAGAAACTGGTATGTAATGTTTGATATCCATTTAGCATAATCAATAGGTTGGATAAATCCTACATCTAGTAGTTTCTTCAATTCAGCTTTCACCAAAAGAGCAATGTGCGGATGCATTTTTCTCAACTTTTTCTTCACTGGCTTTACTCCAGGCGGTAGGGATAAATGATGCATGATAAGATCTAGATCCATTCCCAGCATGTCAGTGTAGGACCAAGCAAAGTTAATTTGTCTCTCTTCAAAGAATTTGGTGAAGCTTGGTTTTTCTTCCTCTGTCATGGATGCTGCTAGATGTAGGGTCTTCGTTGTTTTAGCTGTACCAATGTTGATGGATTGTGTGGGATCAACCAACACTAAAGATCTCTCATGATAGTGCTCAGGAAGAGTGTCAAATCTCCTATCTTTCGGTGCCTCAGAGATGTTTTCACCATTAGATGCGCTCTTTATTTTTACTTTTTCTTGATCTAATACTGCCATTAAATGGTTTTCACCATTAGATCAATTTTTGATATTCATTGTTTTGCAGCTGAGAGATTTGGCACTCCCCTTGTTTGAAGCTTCATTATGAGATTCATTGGTGGAACATGTTTCAAGATTATTAGAGCAAATGAAGTTCACAATGGCATCATTGTTTGGAAGGATAGGTATATCAAGCAGCTCAGTTTGGTCCTAGTCAATTAGTTTAGGGTGTACCAATGGTAAAGAATTGTCAGATTGGTTAAGGTCAAAAGGGGTAAGTGTCATGATGGCAACGTCGTCAAATTGTTCAATAGCGATGTCAAGGTTTATGATGTTACTCTCATCCAAGTGATCTATCTCGCTCGAGGTTTGATCATCTTCACTAGAGTCATTGATATGCTATGATCCAATTTCAAGTGGTCTAGACCGTGAGCATTGTCCCTCCATACATGTTGGTGCATACATTTGTATCACATCAATTTCCTTATCTTGACAAGATTCTTCGGAGAGTTCATCCCATTCATACTCATTGGAATCTATTTCAGAAATATCTCTCAATTGGAGGATTCACTCAACAATTTGCTGCTTGGTTTCTTTTTTTGACTCTTCTCTGTATCCTAGCCTTGTTTTGTCCTTTGAATTGATTATGCTAGGCTGTATTGGTTCCATGATACCCTCTTTTCTTTTTCCAACAAGACCTTTTCCATCATATCCCATCTTCTCTAGGATTGTAAAACCTTTACCATATGGTTCAGTTAGCACATTGGAAGTTGATGCTTCTTCATCTTTGTACAACCAATTTAAAAAATCCTTGTCTTCAAATTCATCCACTAAAGTTCCTGCTTTTATAAACTTACCATCAAAGAGCATGGTTGGTTGTGAGGATTGTTGTCTTGATGTTGATGGTTGTCCATAGGATCTTGGTGAAGATAGCAACTATGAAAGACATAATGACTACTCAATTGAATATTCACCCATTCCTTTGTCTTTTAATTGGATCTTTTTCTCAAATTTTTTTGATAGGGAATTGAGTTGACTTTCACGATTTGATGGAGTAGAATCATCAATGCCTTTGTCTTTTGACTGAACCTTTTCCTCGAGCTAATTTGACAAAGAATTTAATTGAATTTCATTATTTGATGAACTAGGAGTGTGAGCTTCCCTATTATGTGGCACAAAAGTATCTTGGACTATTTTGAGTGGGTTGCAATATTGAGGATTGTTGGAATCAACTGAAATGGTGATTTCTTTCCCATTGAAAGGAAATTTCAAACACTAGTGATATGTTGATGACACTGCTTGCATTTCATGAATCCAAGGATGTCCCAAGAGTATATTGTATGTCAACTCCTTGTCTAACACTTGGCAGATTATATCTTTTACAACTGGTCCCACTTGAATTGGTAACACTATCAATCCTTGGGAGGATCTCTCTTCATCATCATAGGCTTTTATAGTGATATTTCTTCTAGCATCAATTGCATTTTTTGAATATCCAAGTGCACGAATAAGTTTTAAAGTACATATATTTAGGCCAACTCCACCATCTATTAGAACACGTTTGACCCGATGTTTGTGAATTAAAACCTCAATGTGGAGAGCAACATTGTGTGGATGGGTGAGTGATACATCATCTTTTTCAGAAAATGATAGGCAATGAAGCACGGTCAAGTGTCCCACCATAGCTTGGAATTGACAAACTTCTAGATCATTTGGTACTGTGGTGGCTACTAGAGCTTGTTCTAGGATTTCTTTGTGAGCTGGTGAAATTTTTAGCAGTTCCAATATGGATATTTGAGTTGGGATTTTCTGCAATTGATCAACCATGTTATATTGATTTGAAGGGGCAGCAGATGTTTTCAATGTAGAAGAGGTAGCAGGTGTTTTAGACACAACTCCTTTCAATATTAATTTGGCCTGCCCTCTTGTGGTTGCATTGAATGGTTGGTAATCTTGTTTATCTTTGATTTTAATGACATTAATCTAATTATCAGTTGCAACAAAGTTTGTGATCAGATTTACTGGTATGATATCATTGATTTGATGTGATTTGGTGTTGATGTCATGGAGATGATTTTCAGCTGTAATAATGTTTTGTTCATGCTCAATTGTGATGCCATTAATTTGATTATTGGATGTAATAATGTCTTGTTTGTCACTGATCTCAATGTCATTAGTTCGATCCTCAACTACCTCAATATGAAGAATGGTAGAATCATAAACATAGTTCACATTTTTCCCTTTGATGTTTGATGAAGAGGACTCCCCCTTTTTGTAGTTAGGTAAATGATTCTTGAATGCTCCATGATCATTATTTGTTTGAGGTCCTTCTACAAATATTTCTTTTCTATCAATCAAATCTTGTACCAAATATTTTAGTTGCATGCAATCATTTGTTTTATGGCCCTTGTTTATGTGAAAGTCACAATAATGTGAATCATTCCACCATGAAGGTTTAACTCTTGGTTCCCAATCTCGTGCCTCTGGTAATTTTATAACCTTGGCTACAAGAAGCTCCTTTAAGGCTGATTCGAGTGACTATCCCAAAGGTGTAAATCTTCTTCGATTTGATGATGTTCGATATGGTGGTGGTTTAGATTCAATATGGTTTTGATTGTTATTTTGATTGGTGTTTTGATTATGGTTTGTGTTGTTTTTAGAGGCAACAACTGTCAAGTTAAAGACTGGTTTTGCATTTTGTGTCTCAGCTGCAGCATCATTGTTACCAGCATTTTTATTTCTTTGCCAAAATTTTGGTTTATCATTGCTGTTATAATGATTGGAAGAGTTTGCTGAGTTGTTTCCTTCATTGTATATTTTTAAGACTCCTCTTTTGACCAAGGCTTCTTCAATTTTGAGTCCATTTTCAATCATCTTTTCAAAGGTGGGTGGGCATTGCAATTCAAGTCTATAGCTCATCTCATTGTTTAGATTGTCCATGAAGATTTCCATCTTTTCTTTTTCAGGGATAGGGTGAGCATATCTAGCAAACAATCTTCTCCATCTCTGTAAAAATATGAGGAATGATTCACCCTTTTTCTATTTTGTGTTGCAAAGGTCTTTCATGGTTATCTCGTGTTGGATGTTGTAGGAGTATTGGGTGATGAATTTATTAACCAACTCTTCAAAGGTCTTAATACCTGGTGATAATTTGGAGAACCATTCCATGCATTGGCCACCTAAGCTTTGTGGAAACAATCTCATCAAATAAGTTTCCTTGTGTGAAAACTCAAGGCTCATGGTGTGAAATTCTCTCAAATGATCTATAGGATCAGTTTTACCATTATATTTATCATACTTTGGAAATTCACAATGCTTGGGAAAAGGAATCATGTTAACAGTTTGATCAAAAGGATATGGGCAAATGTCTTGAAACAAATATCTATTTGTGGTTCCTCTTTGCATGTCTTGAATATGCTGTTGGATATTTTTCATTTGATTAGTTAAAGTAGCCATTGGATCTGTATTTGGTGGATTAGTTTCAGTTCTTTTAGAGGTGCTTTCAATTGAGTAACATCAAAGTCATTAGGAAATTTCAAACCTTGATTAGCCAACATTAAAAAGTATTTTTCCCTATCTTTTTCAAAAATATTTTCCATGAATTTGTGGAATTTGGGATCTTGTTGAGCTGTTTGGATGTCTTCCTCAGTAATTTCATCATTTTCAGGTTGGTGGAATCTATGAAATGAATTTTCTTCACCTTTAGCCATGGTGTTCTGAGTTTCAATTTCTTTTTCCTTGAGTTTTTGCTTTTGTGATCTTGTTAAAACGAGCATGCAAGTGTTATAGTTTGACTAGACTTTGATCTTTATTTGGAGAGTGCCAAGGATAATAACTAAGTCAAATAAGATGACAAATCTTATTGATGAGACTAAGTTAAATCTAATTATACAACATTGTTTCATGATGAAGGATGACAGATCCTGATGATGAAACTTAGCTTAACAATCAGAGATGTGATTTGATGATTTGACACTTTTAGGTGTTTGATCTTAGTTTAGTTAAAGGATTTCACTTGTAAAGACCATTTGCATCAAGTTTAAGACACTATTGTGACTGAGGAATGATTCTATTCTGAAAAGGATCCTTAATTTTGGTTTCAAATGTCAGACAGATGGTGAATTTAGCTCTCTGGTTTGAATTTAACTGGATGCACTAAAACAGGGTACAAATGTGCTAAAAGATGGAATGGATGCGCTAATAAACAGCCTAGATGTGCTAGACTGTCCCCTAGATGTGCCAGTAAATGGACTCAATGCGCTGAAAAATGGACCAAATGCGCCAGAGAATGCACTAAATGCGCTAAAAGATGGATTCAATGCGTTGAAAAATGACTCAGATGCTCTAGAAAATGGGTCAAATGCACTAAAATAAGTTAGGGATGCACTAGACTACCCCTGAATGTGTTTCAAATTGGTATTCTGCTAGATTATCAAGTGAATGTGCTAAAAATATTTGCAAATGTGTTGGAAGATGGAACCTATGCGCTAGAAAATGTTGTGAATGTGGTAGAAAATGACCTAGATGCGCTAAAAAATGGACTAGATGCGCTGGAAAATGACTCAAATGCGCTAGACAATGGACCAAATGCTCTGGAAAATGACTCAGATGCACTAGACAATGGATCAAATGCACTGGAAAATGACTCAGATGTGCCAGAATATGAGCTCAATGCACCAGAATAGGGAATGCATGCGTTAAACTGGAAGTGTTCAGTATCTTTGAAAGTCTATTTGGTTATTTTTCTTTTAATCAAGGAATTTGAATATTTTCCAGGGATAATCTTCTGAACAATGATTTTTGCTTGGTTTCCTTATCTATGAATTAAGTGTTTTAAATGGATGATTTCTTGAAAAATGATCCCAAACACAACAACAAGTTGTAAAATAGTAGTTTCCAGGCTAAGAACTAAACATTAAGTGTATGTTCAAGAATTTGGTCTGATTCCTTTGATTTCCATAGGTATAGCACAAGAGCAAACAAATCAAACACTTTTCTAATGTCAAGGGTCACTTATAATATCACAACCCACATCTTAGAACTATGTTAGCTCACACAGTCGTGTCACCCCCTAGAGGGCGCCCGTGTTTTTTCCTTTCCCAGGTCTTAACCAAATTCGAATCCTCCACTTTGGGTAGTAATCCCTAATAGTTATATGGTGAGTATCTTGGGGGAAAATTCTTCCATCCCCTTGCACTGTGATATTAAAAGTGTTTGGAGACTAAATCGACTGGCTTGTACACTTAAAGTTTGTAGTAAGGGTTTTTGTTTGGTGTGACAAATGATAAACTCCCTCAGGAGACCTCCCAAATTTTAGAACAAAGGCTTTGGGGATGGTTATCTTGCACACTACCATTGAATTGTGAGTTTCCTCAAATTCACTTTTGATTATAGTGGGTCAGAAAATTTGGCTTTAGTTGTTCCCACTTAGGTCGTTCCCGTAGGGTGAGTACTTTTTCCCACTACGACAGGCCTTCTAAAAGTGCTATCAAAACATGAAAGAGTGAGTCTGGCATTCTGGTCACCTAGTGAAGGGGAGAGCATAGGCCTATCACTTTACAAGCACAATAGACAGGGTGTTCATTAACCTCTTAATTAAACTAGATGCCTAATTTAATCAAAAGAAAGCACTAAAACAACTCCAGACCCTGCAAACACCATTAGTAGTTTGATATAATTGTCTTTGATAGCATTTAAAAGTACCTGCAAAACATAAAACATTGATCAGTTCTCAGAATTTCAAGTTTCTGCAAAGAAAACCAGATGCGCTAAAATAGAAATCATATGCGCTAAAAGATCACACAAATGCGTTAGAGAAACTACTGTATGCGCTAGAGAAACTACTAAATGCACTAAAATATCAACTAAATGTGCTAAAATAACCCTTGAATGCGCTAAAATATGACCTGAATGCGCTGAAAGATGCTACAGATGCACCGTAACAAGGAACTGGATGCATTAAAAGATGTTTCGTATGCGATGAAAGAAACCACAAATGCACTACATAGAAGTTCACGTCCAAATCTGTAAACACACTTTCCAAAAAATGTCAATAAAAATGGGGCTAGGCCCCACGGTGGGCGCCAATTTATGTGTAAGGTAAAATGTGTAAATGAGTAACAAAATCACACAAGCAATGAAACATTATATTAGAGAATTCAGATCACATATCTAATTGAATTGAAATAAAGCAAATTCTCTAAAACCATCCCATTGTCTCCTATCTTCAAGGATTCATTAAATCATAATGGCTCTCAGATTGTTTGTGCACTTATGACCTTTAGAATGACAACCTGAAGAATGGAATGCTGTAAAATGCAAGAAATCTATTCCTACATGATGGATAAACTATATGATTGATGAGTGATGCTATGATAATGATGCTGTGATAAAAATATGATGCTAAATTTTTTGATGCAAATGTTGTATAAAAACTACTATGATAACTAAAAATGTAGCTAATTGTAACTAAGGGTTATTTTTAAGGTTAGATTATCAAATCAATAGCATATAAACCCAAAGAACTACAAAGTATAATGGAAACTAAAATAAATGAAACAAGTATACCAAATAATTGTTGAAGCTTCCATGATTCCTCTTCATAGCACCTTCTAACTTGTTGATTGTCATGTTGCCCTCAGACTGAATGTGCGAGCAATCTTTGATGAAGTCCTACACAAGCTTTGAAGGATTTGAATCTAAATGCCTATGACAAAATGATTAAAAATGCCTATGCCTAAATATGCCAAGACTTAATGGAATATGACAATTAATGCTGTAATTTCTGTAAAATGTCTAAGTGTGTAAGTGTGTGTGTCTAATCTAAAAATGAGACCAAAATGGCATTTTATAGAAAATGTCATTTTGAATGGACAGACGAGATTGACTTTCGACAGAGACTTAAAATCAGAGGATGAGATTAAATCTGATAATCCCTAATCAAGGTTAGGGAAAAATCACTAAGTGAGTGGTCGAGATGTCATCTGAAAAAGTCCAATCGACGGTCGAGAATAAATGAGATAATTAATTAGAAAAATAAAGATTTTCAAAAACCAAGAAGATAAAGACTACCTGATTTGTGAGATTTGAAAAATCAAGAAGATAAGAGTTGAACTAAAGATCAAATTTGAAAAATCAATAATTTGCTCAATTACTTGATTTTTGGAAGAGAGTTACCAATTTGAATTAAATCAACTCAAATATGGATTTTGTGAGATAATAAATAATAATTTTCAGATTATTTACTAAAATGAATTGTGAGTTAAGAATGTGAAATCATTTTAAATAATTAACTTATTTAAAATGAGAGAAATGTTAATTTCGACAATTAAATAATTAAAGATAATTATTTAATTTAGTAGATATGATTAGTAATTAAATAAATTAATAAATTCATTTAATTATGAGGATTAGTGACATATTAAATAAATAAATGAAATTCATTTATTTAATAATCAGGAAGAAATAAATGAAGAAAGGTAATTAAATAAATTAAGAAATTTATTTAATTAGGGGAAGACTTAGACAATTAATGACGTATTTAATAAATAAATAAAATTTATTTATTTAATAATCATGAAGAATAAATAGACATGAACTAATTAAATAATTATGAATTATTTAATTAATAGTCGAATGTGGACCAAGGACATAATTAAAATGTCATAATTATGTTAGGACGAAAGTGGTAAAATAGAGCTTGCAGGCCTAGGTCATTTTTAAGTGTCTACATTTTGCCCCTCTTTGTCATAATGTAGCGTGTTGCATTGTGACAAAGAAAATAAATCAAAAATATGCCCCAGTGCAAAATAGGATGAGAAAGAATGATGAGGGAGGTAGCGGTATGCCCCCTCGAGAGGACAGACGGGTTCTAAGAACATGGGTGTGCTCTCGAAATTGATGAGAAGACTAGAATATGAAGAGACAAAGAAATGTTAGTGCAAAAGATATGGATGATGATATGGATGCAATACCTATATGAGATGGGTGAGAGAAGATGACAAGACTAAAGAAGATGCATGTTAGTTCCTAGACCAAATCCTTTAAAACATTACCATAGGACTTTTTATATTTATTGCTCTTAATCATCACTGGGCAGATTGTTGTGATGGCCAACAAACATCGTGATATGACATAAATCAAGGTGTGCAAGGTTGTACCATCACATAAGACAAGCAGTCACAGACAAGGATGATCATGACTCATACTAAGAGTGTTGTTGCCCCAGTCTTTTTGTCATAACCAACCGCTAGCAAAAAGGACAAAAAGGACAAAAAGGACAAATCATGAAACATTGTTGCTTCTCTAAATCCTATTTTGAGGACATCCTTGAGAAACTAGCAACATGATTGTCAAAATACAACAATAAAGCCATTATCATGATACATTGTTGTTTTTCTAAATCCCGAAATTAGGACATCGCTAAGAAACTAGTAACATGCGTGTCAAGAGACAAGACAAACGTCATGATACGTCACTGCTTCTCTAAATCTTGTTGTTGGGATCTCGCTGAAAAACTAGTAACATGATAAAAATAAAATCCAAAGACAAGATAAGACAATCATGATATGTCACTGCTTTTCTAAATCCTGTTGTTAGGTTCTCGTTGAAAAACTACTAACATGATGAAATCCAAAAGACAAGATAAGACAATCATGATACATCGCTACTTTTCTAAATCCTGTTGTCAGGATCTCGCTGAAAAACTAGTAACATGATGAAAGCCAAAAGACAAGATAAGACAATCATGATACGTCGCTGCTTTTCTAAATCCTATTGTCAGGATCTC
Organism: Sequoia sempervirens; assembly: GCA_007258455.2. Lineage (NCBI taxonomy): Eukaryota > Viridiplantae > Streptophyta > Pinopsida > Cupressales > Cupressaceae > Sequoia > Sequoia sempervirens. Next base: position 36,192,226 of record VDFB02137365.1, read on the forward strand.
GCTGAAAAACTAGTAACATGATGAAAGCCAAAAGACAAGATAAGACAATCATGATATGTCACTGCTTTTCTAAATCCTATTGTTGGGATCTTGCTGAAAAACTAGTAACATGATAAAAAGCCAAAAGACAAGTTCCAAGTGTTTGCCCAATGTGTCTGGATACCCAGTGTTTTGATGTCAAGATGTCAGGTTTGACGATGTCGAGATGCCAGGGTGTCAAGGTTTTGATGATGCCAAGATGATGAATGTCGAAGATTGCCGAATTTAGGAAGGTCACATCCTGAATAATGTTGATGTCAAGAGGATGGATCGCTAAAAGTCAAAAGGGATCCCTCGAAATGATGACGATGCCTAGGAAGGACACATCCTAAGGCATAAATGACAGATTTTGTTCTTAGGACACATATGAGGAATACTGATGTCAGGAGTGATCCTTAAATGTCAAGAGGATCCCTCAAAATGTGAATGATAGTGACGATGCCTAGGAAGGACACATCCTAAGGCATGAATGACAGAGGCTATTCTGCAGAAGGACACATCTGCCAGGTACCAAGAGTTGATAGTTTGACAGGTTATGATGATTTAACTTGTTTTGAACGAGTTTGATTTGTGTTGACTATATGTTGATATTGTCATGATGATATGGTTGACGTGCTGATGAGATTGTCATGCTGAATAAATGATTGTTTCACTTTGTTTTAGGAGTTTTCCCATCTGGAAAATGATTTATCTTGATTTGAAGACTTTTGACGTGTGTGCCGGTGTAGTGCCATGGACCCTAATGGACTGACCTAGTGTGGCCTCGGGGGCTCATCGACAGATGGCCTTGCTTACGTCATGCACTCAGAGACCTCGTAGTTTGACACGACCAATGACTTTGTCTTGATGACCAAAGATTGCGCCATGATTTTATTTTGACAAACCTAAAAGGACTGACCTAATGTCTCAGGGACTCGAAAATGAGTCTTGCCTACGTAGCAAATACGTAGAGACAACGTAGTTCAGACAAATCACAAAGATTGACTAATATGACGAACATGGTGAAATGTGACTCTATTTTGGGGATTTTGAGACAGTTTGATAGTTCGTTGTGGTTCCTTCAGGAAATTTTTCAATTTTTAGGTCTTTCTTCAGGACGTTTGTGATGTTTTTGTCTTTTTTCAGGTCTTTTTACAATGTTTTTGGTCTTTTTTCAAGACTTTTTGTGATGTTTTTGGTTTTTTTTAGGACTTTTTGCCATGTTTTTGGTCTTTTTTACGTCTTTTTAGCAATTTCTCGAGACCATGCGTGACATCCAATGCAGTTACATGATAAAATTTTTGCCCTTAGTCAGGTCCAAGACTTAGCCAATTTTAAAGGACGTGAAAGAGATGTGCCAGGGGTGCCAGATGGACAGTAGTCAGGACTTGATGTCAACCTTTTATCAACCATGAAAGGAAGGGAATGATATGGTGGTGACGGAAAATGTATTTCATCTTGGGCCACGACAGACAAAGCAACAGTAGATGGCAGAGCAATGATTGATTATGCATGGCGCCTGTTTGCCAGGTTTTCACCATGGTACTTATCCAAAGCGCCTGTTTGCCAGGTTTTCACTGTTGGACGAATCATTTTTCTTTACTATTTTTCTTATTTTTCCTATTTTTTTGGTGCTGCCAAGATGCCTGTTTGCCAGGTATTCATCAAGCCAACGATTCTTACCATTTTTCAATTTTTTTTTGTATTTTACGGTTTTAGCTTGATCTCCTAATGCTATGCGTAGAAATTTTGGAGATGTAAACTGTTGATAGGCTTTGTCAGTTGTTCTCCATCTGGAGTCACCAACTGATAGGCTCCAGAACCAAAAGAAGATATGATGACGTAAGGACCCAACCAGTTTGGTTCAAACTTTCCCAACTTTTCTCTGTCAGCCTGGTTCTTAGGGTTCTGCATGAGGACTAAGTCGCCAATGTCAAATTTCCTGACCATGACTTTCTTATTGTAACTGCGACAAAGATGGTTCTGATACGCTTGTAGATGGTTCAGGAAAATTTTCCTTCTTTCCTCTAGCATCTCCAGCTCGTTTAGGCGCGACTGTCTGTACTCCTCATCATTAGTTAAACCCTTCAAGGAGATTCGTAAAGAAGGAATTTCAACCTCAATGGGCAAGATGGCCTCAACTCCAAAGACTAGGGCGAAAGGAGTGGCTCCTGTAGGTGTACGTATGCTAGTGCGGTAAGCCCACATAGCAGGGTTGAGTTGTATATGCCAGTCACGACCAACGTCATTGACAGTATTTTTGAGTATTTTAACAATGGTTTTATTTGACGCCTCAGCTTGACCGTTTCCTTGCGGGTAATATGGAGATGAAAAATGGTGTTGGATGTGAAATCGCTCACATAACTCACGAACGCCTTAGTTTTGAAATGGACGTCCGTTGTCAGTGATGATGGATTGTGGAAGGCCATACCGACAAATGATGTAGTTGAGGATGAATTTGGATATTTGTTTTCCGGTTATGTATGTTAGCGGGATGGCTTCTATCCACTTAGTGAAATACTCAGTGGCGGTGATGATGAATTTGTGGCCATTGGACGAGGTCGGATGGATCTTACCCACGAGGTCGAGTCCCCATTGAGCGAAGGGCCAAGGAGAAGTGATCGTCTGAAGTTCCTGCTCTGGAGCATGGATCAAATCATTGTGAATCTGGAATTGGCAACAAGTCTTGACATATTCTATTGCATCCTTTTCAATGGTCGACCAATAGTACCCAAGTCTCGTTACTTTCTTGGCTAGCGTAGGACCACTCGAATGAGACCCGCATATACTATCATGTACTTCGCGTAAGGTTGTACGTGCTTCGTTGGTGTCGAGACATCTAAGGAGGGTGTCATCAAAGCTACGATGGTAAAGGGTGTCACTGACGATGGCATACCTTGCTACTTTTTGGATAAAGGACTTCCTCTGGTTATTAGTCAGGTTAGGTGGAAGGGATTGAGACTTAAGGTAGTCATAAATATCCTGGTACCAGGGAGAGTCGGGACCAACAAGTTCACAGACCATTTCTGACTCCGAAATGTCATAGGCAGGGACCAAAAATTGTTCTACTAGGAATTCCAGCTGAGGCAAATTGCTTGGAATGTCGAAGAGAGTTGTAGCCATTGCATCTGTTGCTTTGTTATGAGCTCTCAGAACTTGTTCAAAAGTTACCATATGAAAGTACGTTTGGAAACTGTCAACCATCCGTTTGTAGGGCATCAACTTCTCATCTTTTGTGTCATAGTCATCATTAACCTGGTTGATGACAAGCTGAGAATCCCCATAGACATGTAGTGCTCTAATTTTCCATTTTATTTCCATTCTAAGTCTTGTAACTAGTGCCTCGTATTCCACCACATTGTTTGTGCATGGGAAGGCAATGCAGAAAGAATTAGGAATGGAGTCTCCTTGAGGGGTGATGAACAAGATTCCTGCCCCTGAGCCATGATTTGTGTGTGATCCGTCAAAGTAGAGTTGCCAAGGTGACTTAGGTTCCGTATGGAATATCGACTCATCTGGAAAATCTGCCACTAACGGGTGATCACTTTGTAAAGGTGCATCCGCCAGCTGGTATGCGATGAATTTTCCTTTTATTTCCTTTCTTTCTACATATTGAATATCATATTCGCTCAAAATCATGACCCATTTTGCCAGACGTCCTGTTAATGCTGCCCAATTTAACAGATATTTGAGGGGGTCAATCTTTGCTACTAGTTGTGTCTGATGGCTTAACATATAATGTCTTAGCTTATGTGTTGCAAAGACCATGGCTAGAAAAGCCCGTTCAATTGGTGTGTAGTTTAGTTCATACCCGACCAATGTCCGATTGATGTAATATATAGCTCTTTCTTTTTCTTCTTGGTCATTCTACGCTAGTAATGCCCCTAGTGCTGAATTAGTGGTAGAGATGTATAGGATCAATGGTTTTATGTGAATGGGTGGCATGAGGACTGGCGGTGACAGTAAGTAGTATTTTATGTCCTGAAAGGATTCTTGGCATTTATGTGTCCACACAAATGGGATACCTTTGCGCAGAAGATATTGGAATGCTTGACATTTATCGACCAATTGGGCTATGAAGCGCCGAATGGATTGTACCCTGCCTTGTAGAGTTTCGAGTTCACTGATTCCTTTGGGTGGAGGCATGTCTATGATGGCCTTTACTTTTGCTGGATCGACCTCGATGCCTCTCTGAGAAACTATGTATTCCAAGAGTTTACTTGATGTTACACCGAAGACACATTTCTTAGGATTTAATCAGACTTTGTATTCTTCCAATCGCTTGAAAATTGTGTCTAACACCTTCAGATGATCCTTTCTTCTTACTGATTTAGCCAATAGGTCATCTACATAATATTCCATTATTTTATGCATCATATCATGAAAGATTGTGGTCATATCCCTTTAATATGTAGCGCTTGCATTTTTAAGACCGAATGGCATGACATTCCAACAATATGTACCCCAAGGGCAAGTAAATGCCATTTTGTGCTGGCCTTCTGGGGCAATGCGAATTTGATTGTAGCTAGAGAAACCATCGATGAGGGACAACATCTTGTATCCTACTGTGAGGTTGACTATGATATCAATATTCGGTAAAGGAAAGTCATCTTTTGGGCATGCCTTAATTTAGATCTCTAAAATATGTACAAACACGGATCATCCCATTTGGCTTTGTTACTGGCACCAGGTTATATATCCATTCCACATAATCAATAGACCGTATGAATCTCGTGTCTAGAAGTTTCTTCAACTTAGCCTTGACCAATAAAGCGACCTGAGGATGCATTTTGCATAACTTCTGTTTAACTGGTTTGGCATTAGGAAATAGTGGCAGATGGTGTAGGATCAGTTCTGGGTCTAATCCTAGCATGTCAGTGTAGGACCATGCGAAGTTGACTTTATGTTCTGTAAAGAATTCATGAAATTCTGGTATCTCTTCCTCAGGTAGGGATGCAACAAAGAGAACCGTTTTAGGATCTTCAGCTGTTGATATGTTGTCTTCAATGGTGTCTTCTATGAGCATAGCTGATTCATCTTGTTGTATGGGAAGAAAGTCTAGTCCTCCATCTTTGGCCACCTCAAATAGGTTTTCACCTGCAAATATGTCCTTTGTTTTTACTTTTTTGTCGTCAGAAGGTGCCTTTCGGTTTTTACCTAAAGACGTTTCATTTTTTATTTTATTTTTATTTTTAATTTTGTGACTGGAGGATGGAGCAGTCTTGCCGAAGTAGGCTTCACAATCTAGATCAATGGCGAATCCTGCCTTGTGATCACCACTGGTTATGCCCTCACATAATTCCATAAACTTTACAATTGCCTCATTATTCTGAAATGTGTCCAGGATTGGCGAGCCTTGTTGGTCACAATTGACCTGTTGAGGATAAACTAGGGAAATGTCATCATCTGTGTTGGTGAATTCAGGGGAGGATGCATAAAACATGCAGACGGATTCAGTGATATTGTATATGAAATTATCATCATCCAATTCCACATTAGACTCTATCCAATATTCCCCTTCACTTGTTTCATATTCGTTATCAAAATAAGGGGTGAAGGATCCAGAGTCGTGATTGTCAGTGTCATTTGGTAACTTAGATGGGTTGGACTGATGGGATTCAGTTGGTGGGTCTTGTATGTCATGGGGAGTGGTAATGGGACTTTGACTATTTGGTGCCTGATCAATTTTAAATGTTCGCCAAAATATTTGTTCAGAGGTCAGTTCCCCCGTTTCGACAAACAAATCATCGAGGCAATAGTAACTTAACGATCATTCTGAGCCAAATTCCCACTCTTGGGAGTCAATTTCAGTGAGGGTTTCCTTAGTGGTCTCGACACTTTCTGAAGCATGCACTCGCTCACTCGAAAGTCCAATGGTACTTTGATCATCATTTTCGGGTGATCCAAATCCTAATCCAAGATACTTTGGTATTTTGAAAGGTTCTATGGGCTCTCTTCATCCAGTTTTATTTCTACCCAGGCCACTAGTGCCATCGTAGCCCTTAGCCTTCATTATGTCATATCCCTTTCCATATTTATTAACTAGTAATGGGGGTAGTTTAGTCATGTCTTTATAGAGCCATCCTGTAATATCAACAAGGTCTTCGTTACTCATGTCTCCCCATTTGATGAAAACTATTTTTGGTGGAACTTTGAAAATTTCTTTGGGTTCCATTCTAAAACATGGCCTACCATAGACCTTCAGGGACTTGGGTATCGTTGTGATGCTATATGCTGTATGTAGTTTGAATTCTCCACAACCGAGGTCCTGGATCTTGATAGTGGGTTCAACCTTAGGGTTTGCGGAAGATGGTGGTGTGGCAGAAGACGTGGAAAGAGTGGATGTGGATGATGATGTGAGTGTGGATGGATCAATGTATTTGGAAGAGGAGGGGCCAGAAGCCTCTTGATTGATAGGCACTCAATTTTCAGAAATACCCCTTAGGTTGGTACAGTATTGAAAAGGGTCGGGGTCACCATATATAGTGATTTTTGTGTTGTCAAATGGGAATTTTAAGCATTGGTGATATGTGGATGGAATGAATTTTAAGGCATGAATCCATGGGCGACCGAGCAAGATGTTGTAAGGTAGTTCTAGATCCAGGACCTGGCAGGTTGTATCCACAATGACTGGTCCCACTCTGATAGGAAGAGAAATAATGCCTTGTGAAGAGCGTTCTTCGTCATCATATGCTTTGATCACTATACTCTTTGTAGGGTCTACGCATGCATTAGAAAATCCTAGAGCCTTGACCAGTTTCAAGGAGCATATGTTCAATCCTGCTCTGCCATCTACTAAAAATCATCTGACCTTGTGCTTATGGACGAAAGTTTCAATGTGCAATGCATCGTTATGGTTTGTCTTAGGTGACGAGTAGTCTTGATCAGAAAAGGTGACGTGGTGAGGCATAGTGAGGTATCCCACCATGGTCTCGAACTGATTGACATCAATATCCTTGGGGACTGACAAATCTTGTAGGGTTTTATCCAGTATAGCCTTATGCGTGGGAGAGATGCGGAGCAACTTGAGTATGGAAATTTGCACGGGAGTTTTGCCAAGCTGGTCAATAAGGTTGAACTGACTCTTTGGTTGCCACTGTTTTGTGGTCGAGACGGGTTTTGACTGTTTAGGAGATGGGCCAGGTATGGTGATTTTGGGTTACCTAGTGGGAGGCGGACCAGCTATGATGACCTTGCCACTTCGAGTAGTAGCATTGCATTGGGGTGCTCTCTTGACCGTAATGGTATTGATGTATTCATCGTCAGTTTAGACATTATTTATAATAGGTCCACTAGAATAGTCGTACTTGGCGCGGGAAAAGTTAGCTTGGTTATTATTTATCTGTGGACCTGACGCAGAAGCATTATTAGAACCATGGTCCTACAGTGGGTTCTTATGAATAGTGTGATCTAAATTGGAGGCAAATTGTGATCCACCTACCTCAATGATATGACTCTCGATAAGATCTTGCACCAGGTTTTTCAGTGGTCGATAGGTAGAAGTTTTATGTCCTTTTGCTCGATGATAATTGCAAAATGCATTATCGTCCCACCATGCTAGTTTGAATTGTCCTGGGTCATATGGTTTTGGTTCTTGAAGTGTGATGACACCGTTTTGGAGGCATTTCTTAAGGACTTCCTCAATGGGTTCACCCAAAGGAGTGTATGTGCGACCCCTAGGGAATTATCTCATTTGACGGTATTGTCCTTGATTGTTTTGGCCATTTTGGTTGTTTGAAGGGACATTGGTAGGGGGTGTCAATATCGTTGTTGGTTTTTTTTGTGGTTGAACCCCTTTTAAAGCCAATACAAGACCCACAGTGTTTGCAACCTTGGCGTCAACAACACCGTCATTTGTAACATGTTTATTTTTGACCCAATATTTATTTTTGTCAGTGGGAGGATTTGCATTTGTGTTTTTGGGACCGTATCTTAGCTCTCCCTTTGCGATAAGGGCTTTCACAATCTGGACCCCTTTTTTGACTAGTTCCGTGAAGGTTGTGCAACAATGCACTTGCAATGCATATTTTAGGGGACCCAGAAGTGTTTGAACATGTCCACCTTTTCCCTTTCGGGTATGTCAATGTGACACTGACTAGCTAGATTTATCCATTTTTGAAAGAATGGGATGAATGTCTCATTGGCATCCTCTTGTGTGAGATTGCACAAGCTAGTAATAGAGGTGTCCATGTCAATGTTGTATGCGTAATTCTTTATGATTTTTTTTTTAAGCTCATCCCATGTTTGGATATCCTTTTGAGTGGAAAACCATTCAAGGGTGGGACTCGCAAGACTTTTAGAGAAAAGTATCATCTAGTATGTTTTTTCATAGGCGACATCCATACAATTGGTTGCAAATGCGTGAACATGTTCGATGGGGTTTGTCTTGCCTCTGTATTTTGTAAAATTGGGTGACACATATCCTGGAGGAAATGGTGGCATGTATAAGCTCATGTTGAAGGGATATACGTTTAGATCATATGACACTTCTAATTTTTTTTCTGGATATCTGTATGTTTTGTATGGTCTTCTCTAGACCCATCAGTTTTGTTTGTAAGGCATCTATAATAGGATCATTTATGGTTCCATACGTTGGACTGATTGGTACACCATTGGTGTATTGTTGAGGTATGAATTGTTGTGGTATGTGTGATGTGTTTTGATTTATGTGTTGGTGGTATTGAAATTTTGGATTGGGGATATGTTGGTGAGTATGAATTTGAGATGAGTATGTGGGGATGTGTCCTCCAGCCATTTGTGTCGTTATTTGGGGAATATGGTGACCATGAACATTGTGATGTACTAATGATGCCATGCGTTGTGTTATTTGGCCACCTTGTCCAAATTGTTGGGTTTGTACAAGGGGAATGTTTGTATTTTGTCCTTGGGATTTGATGGTATTGGACAGTGTTGACGTGTTCACATTTTGTTGTTGTCCTTGAATAAATATATGTCGTTTACCCCCATCCAAAGGATTTTGTGAGATACCAATGAGAGGATATGTCGAAGGTGTACTCATGGTATTCGATGTAGTTGTCAAAGGGGGATTGGTATGACTTGATGATGCCCCCATGGAATTTACCATCGTGGTAAAGAGAGGGTTGGAATAGCTTGCCCACATTGCCGAGGAGCCATAGGTGGTTCCAGCTGATTATGACAATGTTGTGGATATTGTGGGCACTATGACAGATTGTGATCCTCCAATGGATGTAGCGTTTATTGTATTGGAGGTGTTTGGGATGTTGGAGGTAGCATGCACGATCTTTGTAGCATCAAAGAAAGTATTGCTCGTAGTGTTTGGAGGCTGACCGCTATGTGACATGTTATGCATGTTGTTGTCATTAGGGTCAGGAGATGTTGATCTCAACGTGTTGATGTCGAATCCGTGTGGTAACTTAGCTCCTTGACTTAAGATTATGGCTAAGTATCTATCTCTGTCGTATAGGACCATTTGTTCCACAAATTGAGAGGCCTCTGGATCTTGTGCCACTACCTCTAGGTTTTCCTCAAGTATTTGACCGTATTCATCCTTACGTAAGAATGGTTCAAAGGGATTGTTTGATGAGGATGGTATTGTCATGAGAGGATGATTGTTCGCGTTGCCAAATGGATCGTCAAAAGTCCAATTTGGGTCATACGTGGGATTGTTGACAGTGGAAGTTGGGTCTTGTTGAAAGTTTTCCATTTGTCGTTTATGTTTTTGGAGTCTAGTTTCCACCATAAAATGAGATTGCTCAAATGAAAATGACAACTAAATGCGATGATGACAATATGCAAGGTCTAGGTTCAAAATGATGACTAGGATGAATAATGTTTTTGGATTTTATGGAATAAAATATGCAATGTCTAAACTTAGAATGAAATTTGAGAAAAGGATACCTAAGCACTTCTAAGATCAATCGTTGTTTTTGATTTAGGCTACTAAAGGACTTGTTGAAAATGACGAAGTGACAAGGTCAAAATGACTAGTGAGTTTTCCTAACTAGACTTTTGAGTTGGAAAAATCTCACAAAAGGGACAATGATTGAAAATGGAATGATGATTAAGTCCAAGATAACCTAGTTTCGAAAGCAATAACGTTGAAAATTGTGTTGAGATTTTCCTAATCCATAGTATGCAAGTATTAAAACCTAGGGACAAGCTAATGCCTAATGTATGCAACTACAAAAAATGAAAGATGAAACCTATGACCAAGAATTCAAACTAATGGTCGAAGACTTTTGAGCAATTTTAAAGTTGGTTTATTACATAATTCCTTTGGATACAGTGTTTGACAAAAGATTGACAGAATGTAGACTCAAATTTGACTTTGTATCAAGGTTTTACTTGTGATAGGAAAATGCGTCGTTTGAGGCCTCAAATGCGTCACAATGTATCGAATGCGGTTTGGTTTGAGCGAATGCAGCTTTGGGATTGACAAATGTGACTTAGTTTTGTAGATGTGGCTCTATGAGGTTCAGATGCGTCACAACGTAGAAAGATGCGGTGTTTGAAAGGTCAAATGTAGTTTAATAAAGTGATTGTGTCTCAGAAACTTGAATGCGGTTCAATAGATGTGACACAGTTTGTTAAAATTGAGTTTCTTGACATTTTGAGGGAAAATTTGATCTGTCTAATCATGAATGTTTTGTCCAAAAATGTAAATATGGTGAATAATGTTTGAGAAATCCAACAAACACTTGACAAGCAAAAATTTTTGAGTGTAAGCAAGCACACATAAGACAAGTACGATCCTAAAAGGCCAATAGGCCAAGGGTTTGTATAACTGATATAGCCCACCGATATACCCCAGATTGGTGCTAAACACCTTTCCTTCTTGAGAGTGGATAGCTTAGTATTTTGGTGGCATTGGCTCCCCTCCACGGCTCATTAACGTCATTTAAGCACACCAAATTTGAATTATTGGGTAGTGACTTCCCAAGAACTGCTATCTCTACTCAAGGGGATCAGTAGTGAGTGTCTTCGGGCATGATACTGTACCCTACACTATATCAAGCAACGGCCAAAAAAAGTTGGACTCTAAAACAAAAGGTGTTTAATGCGGGCATTCCGTTCGTAGGGCATGATCCATGCGGCGAGAGTCCCCTTTCGGATCCATCTCGTCGGAACCACACGCGTGATTCTTGGGCTTTCCACAAGAATCCACTATTATATACCGGTTGGAAGTCCCTCGGGTTCACGGTGCTACCAATCTGAGTCGTCCTGGGGTGAGTACTTTTTCCCACCAGAACAGGCCCAAGTTCTAGAGTTAGTAACCGTTCTCTTACACCTTGGATCGCTTGAAAGTGCAAGGGGAAAGGATACTTCGATTACTAGGTCATGAGGGTAATAACATGTAAAAATGGGTCTGGTTTTCTGATCACCGAGTTTTGACAAGGTGAGAGCCTACTCAGCTACCATTTTGCAAACACAATCATGCAAATTAGAAAACATGTTCTTTTTAATTGCACTAAAAGGAAATGTGTACCAATCTATGAAAAAGACAGGTACAATGTTTTAGTGTTCCATCTTTGACATTTGAACCTGCAAACTACAAGTTAAGAGTTTCTTATTCACCAGTCTGTGACCCACGACAAGTAACCACCACATGCTATAAATTAGAATTAGTACCACAAAAACCTATACTAGGTAGAATGCAACAGAGAACCATAATGTAAAGAAAAACCAAAAAGAACAGATAAATATCAAAAATCCGAATGCAAATAAAAAGAAAACATTACCAGGAAAATGCGTCACAACAGAGCGAATGTGTTGCTCTGTGTTGCATATGCGGCTCAGTAGTTCAAATGTGGCTTTCTAGACTTTGATTGCGGTACGTCAGAGCGATTGCGGTGTTTGAGTTTGCAAGTGCGTCGTGACGCATTAAATGCGTCACGATAAAAAAAATGAATGCGTCGCTCCGTACCTGTACTGGTATAATTGTTTCATTTATTTTAGTTTCCATTGTACTTTGTAGTTCTTTGGGTTTATATGCTATTGATTTGATAATCTAACCTTAAAAATAACCCTTAGTTACATTGGTGAACCCGACTATGTATTATTTTATTATTTTCATACATTTTTTTGTTCTCTTTCATTTTTTGCAGGTACAGGTACAGACGTGCCACATTTGCATTTCCTGATCCGCATCTGATGTGTCGTGATGGATTCGAGGGCCAAAATGACGCAATAGCTCTGACATGACGCATTCGAGGTACAAAACACCGCATACGACATAAGCGTGACGCATTTGTCTGTCAGACTGCGATGCATTCGATCTTCCGTGACGCATTCGCCTGGTGAATTTTTCTTTTCGTTGGATTTCAGATTTTTGTCTTTCTTTTTTTTTTTCTATTTGCTGGCTGCTTCTATTTTCAATTTTTCAATTTTTCATATTACTAATCAGGTTTTACAGCATGTGGCATCGGAGTTTTTCGTGGGTGAAAGGAATATAGTCAAATTACTAACTTGTTGTTTGCAGGTTCGAGTGTCGAAGACTAAACACTAAAACATTGTGCCTATCTTTTTCTTAGATTAGTACACATTTCCTTTTAGTGCAATTAAAAAGAACATGTTTTCTAATTTGCATGATTGTGTTTGCAAAATGGTAGGCAAGTATGCTCCCACCTTGTGAAAACTCGGTGATCAGAAAACTAGAGCCATCTTTTTTAATGTTATTACCCTCACGACTTAGTAATCGAAGCATCCTTTCCCCTTGCGCTTTCGGGAGATCCTAGGTGTAAGAGAAACGGTTACTAACTCTAGAACTTGGGCTTGTTCTAGTGGGAAAAAGTACTCACCCCAGGATGACTCAGATTGGTAGCACCGTGAACCCGAGGGACTTCCAACCGGTATATAATAGTGGATTCTTGGGGAAAGCCCAAGAATCACGCGTGTAGTTCCGACGAGATGGATCCAAAAGGGGACTCTCGTCGCATGGATCATGCCCTACAAATGAAATTCCCGCATTAAACACATTTTTTTTAGAGTCCAACCTTTTTTTGGCCGTTGCTTGATATAGTGTAGGGTATAGTATCCTGCCCGAAGACACTCACTACTAATCCCCTTGAGTAGAGATAACAGTTCTTGGGAAGTCACTACCCAATAATTCAAATTTGGTGTGCTCAAATGACGTTAATGAGCCGTGGAGGGGAGCCAATGCCACCAAAATACTAAGCTATCCACTCTCAAGAAGGAAAGGTGTTTAGCACCAATCCGGGGTATATCGGTGGGCTATATCAATTATACAAACCCTTGGCCTATTGGCCTTTTAGGATCGTACTTGTCTTATGTGCACTTGCTTACACTCAAAAAATTGTGCTTGTCAAGTGTTTGTTGGATTTCTCAAACATTATTCACCATATTTACATTTTTGGACAAAACATTCACGATTAGACATATCAAATTTTCCCTCAAAACATCAAGAAACTCAATTTTAACAAACTGTGTCGCATCTGTTGAACCGCATTCAAGTTTCTGAGACACAATCACTTTGTTAAACCACATTTGACCTTTCAAACACCGCATCTGTCTGCGTCGTGACACATCTAAACCTCATAGAGCCACATCTGCAAAACTAAGTCGCATTTGTCAATCCCAAAGCCGCATTCGCTCAAACCAAACCGCATTCGATACACTGTGATGCATTCGAGGCCTCAAACGACGCATTTTCCTGTCACAAGTAAAACCTTGATACAAAGTCAAATCTGAGTCTACATTCTATCAATCTTTTGTGAAACACTGTTTCCAAAGGAATTCTGTCATAAACCAACTTTGAAATTGCTCAAACGTCTTCGACCATTAGTTTGCATTCTTGGTCATAGGTTTCATCTTTCATTTTTTGTAGTTGCATACATTAGGCATTAGCTTGTCCCTAGGTTTTAATACTTGCATACTATGGATTAGGAAAATCTCAACACAATTTGCAATGTTATTGCTTTCGAAACTAGGATATCTTGGTCCCTTTTGTGAGATTTTTCCAACTCAAAAGTCTAGTTAGGAAAACTCACTAGTCATTTTGACCTTGTCACTTCGTCATTTTCAACAAGTCCTTTAGTAACCTAAATCAAAAACAACGATTGATCTTAGAAGTGCTTAGGTATCCTTTTTCTCAAATTGCATTCTAAGTTTAGACATTGCATATTTTATTCCATAAAATCCAAAAACATTATTCATCCTAGTCATCATTTTGAACCTAGACCTTGCATATTGTCATCATTGCATTTAGTTGTCATTTTCATTTGAGCAATCTCATTTTATGGTGGAAACTAGACTTCAAAAACATAAACGACAAATGGAAAACTTTCGACAAGACCCAACTTCCACTGTCAACAATCCCACGTATGACCCAAATTGGACTTTTGATGATCCATTTTGGCAAGCGAACAATCATCCTCTCACTGACAATACCCATGCCTCATCAAACAATCCTTTGAACCATTCTTACGTGGGATGAATCACGATTGAATACTTGAGAGGAAAACCTAGAATTGGGCACAAGAGATCTGAGGCCTCTCAATTAGGTGAACAAGTAATTCCTATCTGACGGAAAGGATAGCAGCCATAATCTTAAGTCCAAGGGCTAAGTTACCCTGCGATTCGACATCAACTGCGTTGAGATCAACATCTCATGACCCCTAGCTGACAACAACATGTCACGCGAGTGGTCAACCTCAAACACTACAAGCAATAATTTCTTTGATGCTACAGCGACCCGTGCGTATACCTCCAACATCCCAAACACCTCCAATATGATAAACGCTACATCCATTGGAGGATCACAATCTGCCACAATGCCCACAACATCCACAATACTGTCACAATCAGCTGGAACCACCTTTGGCTCCTGCAGTAATGGGCAAAGCTATTCCAATACTATACCCGCGATGGTAAAATTCCATGGGGGGCATCATCAAGTCATACCAATCCCCCTTTGACAACTACATCGAATACCATGAGTACACCTTCGACATATCCTCTCATTGGTATCTCACAAAATCCTTTGGGTGGGGGTAAACAACATATATTTATTCAAGGACAACAACAAAATGTGAACACGTCAACACTGTCCAATACCATCAAATCCCAAGGACAAAATACAAACATTCCCCTTGTACAAACCCAACAATTTCGACAAGGTGGCCAAATAACACAGCGCATGGCATCATTAGTACATCACAATGTTCATGGTCACCATATTCCCCAAATAACGACACAAATGGCTGGAGGACACATCCCCACATACTCATCTCAAATTCATACTCACCAACATATCCCCAATCCAAAATTTCAATACCACCAACACATAAATCAAAACACATCACACATACCACAACAATTCATACCTCAACAATACACCAACATCCATGCACAACAAATGGGGACCAATGGTGTACCAATCAGTCCAACCTATGGGACCAAAAATGACCCTGTTATAGATGCCTTACAAACAAAACTGATGGGTCTAGAGAAGATCATACAAAACATACAGATATCCGGCAAAAAATTAGAAATGTCATATGATCTAAATGTATATCCCTTCGACATGAGCTTATACATGCCACCATTTCCTCCAGGATATGTGTCACCCAATTTTATAAAATACAGAGGCAAGACAAACCCCATCGAACATGTTCACGCATTTGCAACCAATTGTATGGATGTCGCCTATGAACAAACATACTAGATGATACTTTTCTCTAAAAGTCTTGCAGGTCCCGCCCTTGAATGGTTTTCCACTCAAAAGGATATCCAAACATGGGATGAGCTTAAACAAAAATTCATAAAGAATTACGGATACAACATTGAAATGGAAACCTCTATTACTAGCTTGTGCAATCTCACGCAAGAGGATGCCGGTGAGACATTCATCCCATTCTTTCAAAAATGGAGAATTCTAGCTAGTCGGTGTCACATTGACATGCAGAAGGAAAAGTGGACATGTTCAGAAGCACTTTCTGGAATTACCTAAAATATGCATTTCCGTGCATTGTTGCTGGCACTTCCGCGAACTAGTCAAAAGGGTCAGTTGGCCAAACCCACTTTATCATAGGGAGAGCTAAGATCACGGTCCCAAAAACACAAATGCAAATCCTCCGATAAAAATAAATATTGGGTCAGAAATAAACGTGTTACAAATGGCCGGTGTTGTTGGCGCCAAGGTTCACCACGCAAACTCTTTGTGGGTCTTGTGTTGGCTTTAAAGGGGTTCAACCACAAAAACCAACATAGCGATATTGACACTACCAATGTCCTTCAAACAACCAAAATGTGGCAAAATAATCAAAGGACAATACCCGTCAAATGAGATAATTCCTAGAAGTTAAGCACATACACTCCTTTGGGTGAACCCGTGAGAAGTCCTTAAGAAATGCCTCCCAACGGTGTCATCTTGCTTCAGAACCAAAACCATATGACCCAGGACAATTCAAACTAGCATGGTGGGACGATAATGCATTTTTCAATTATCATTGGGCAAAAGGACATAAAACTTCTACCTGTCGACCACTGAAAAACCTGGTGCAAGATCTTATCGAGAGTCGTATCATTGAGGTAGGTGGATCACAATTTGCCTCCAATTCAGATCACACTATTCATAAGAACCCACTGTAGGACCATGGTTCTAATAATGCTTCTGTGTTAGGTCCACAGATAAATAATAACCAAGCTAACTTTGCCCGCACCAAGTATGACTATTTTGGTGGACCTATTATAAATAATGTCTAAACTGATGACGAATACATCAATACCATTACAGTCAAGAGAGCACCCCAATGTAATGCTACTACTCGAAGTGGCATGGTCATCATAGCTGGTCCGCCTCCCACTAGGCAACCCAAAATCACCATACCTGGCCCATTTCCTAAACATTCAAAACTCGTCTCGACCAAAAAATAGTGGAAACCAAAGAGTCAATTCAACCTTATTGACCAGCTTGGAAAAACTCCTGTGCAAATTTCCATACTTGAGTTGCTCCGCATCTCTCCCACGCATAAGGCTATACTAGATAAAACCCTGCAAGAGTTGTCAGTCCCCAAGGATATTGATGTCAATCAGTTCGAGACCATGGTGGGTTACCTCACTATGCCTCACCACGTCACCTTTTCTGATCAAGACTACTCGTCACCTAAGACAAACCATAACGATGCATTGCACATTGAAAATTTCATCCATAAGCACAAGGTCAGAAGAGTTTTAGTAGATGGCAGAGTAGGATTGAACATATGCTCCTTGAAACTGGTCAAGGCTCTAGGATTTTCTAATGCAATGCTAGACCCTACAAAGAGTATAGTGATCAAAGCATATGATGATGAAGAACACTCTTCACAAGGCATTATTTCTCTTCCTATTAGAGTGGGACCAGTCATTATGGATACAACCTGCCAGGTCCTGGATCTAGAACTACCTTACAACATCTTGCTCGGTCGCCCATGGATTCATGCCTTAAAATTCATTCCATCCACATATCACTAATGCTTAAAATTCCCATTTGACGGCACAAAAATCACTATTTATGGTGACCCCGACCCTTTTCAATACTGTACCAACCTAAGGGGTATTTCTGAAAACCGAGTGCCTATCAATCAAGAGGCTTTTGGCCCCTCCTCTTCCAAATACATTGATCCATCCACACTCGCATCATCTTCCACATCCACTCTGTCCACGTCTTCTACCACACCACCATCTTCCGCAAACCCTAAGGCTGAACCCACTGTCAAGATCCAGGATCTCGGTTGTGAAGAATTCAAAGTACATACAAAATATAGCATCACAACAATACCCAAGTCCCCGAAGGTCTATGGTTGGCCATGTTTTAGAATGGAACCTAAAGAAATTTTGAAAGTTCCACCAAAAATTGTTTTCATCAAATGGGGAGACATGAGTAACGAAGACCTTGCTGATATTACAGGATGGCTCTATAAAGACATGACTGAACTACCCCCATTAATAGTTAATAAATATGGCAAGGGATATGACATAATGAAGGCTAAAGGCTACGATGGCACTAGTGGCCTGGGTAGAAATAAAACTGGATGAAGAGAGCCCATAGAACCTTTCAAAATACCAAAGTATCTTGGATTAGGGTTTGGATTGCCCGACAATGATGATTGAAGTACCATTAGACTTTTGAGTGAGCGAGTGCATGCTTCAGAAAGTGTCGAGACCACTAAGGAAACCCTCACCAAAACTGACTCCCAAGAGTGGGAATTTGGCTCAGAACGATCCTTAAGTTACTGTTGCTTCGATGATTTGTTTGTCGAAACGGGGGAACTGACCTTTGAACAAAGATTTTGGCAAACATTTAAAATTGATCAGGCACAAAATAGTCAAATTCCCATTACCACTCCCCATGACATACAAGACCCACCATCTGAATCCCTTCAGTCTAATCCATCTGAAGTACCAGGCGACACTGACAACCATGACTCTAAGTCCTTCACCCCATATTTTGACAACGAATATGAGACTAGTGAAGGAGAATATTGGATAGAATCTGATGTGGAGTTGGATGATGATAATATCATCTACAACATCACTGAATCCGTCTGCATGCTTTCTGCATCCTCCCCTGAATTCACTAACACTGACGATGGCATTTCCCTAGTTTATCCTCAACTAGTCGATTGGGATCAACAAGGCCCGCCAGTCCTGGACACATTTCAAAATGATGAGGAAATTGCAGAGTTTATGGAATTACGTGAGGGCATACCCAGTGGTGATCACAAGGTAGGATTTTCCATTGATCTAGATTGTGCAGCCTACTTCGGCAAGACTGCTTCGTCCTCCAGTCGCAAAATTAAAAATAAAAATAAAACAAAAAATGAAACATCTTTAGGTGAAAACTGAAAGGCACCTTCTGATGACAAAAAAGTAAAAACAAAGGACGTATCTATGGGTGAAAACCTATCTGAGGTGCCCAAAGATGGAGGATTGGACTTTCTTGCCGTACAACAAGAGAAATCGGCTATGCTTATAGAAGACACCATAGAAGACAACATAGCAACTGCAAAAGATCCCAAAATGGTCGTCTTTGCGACATCCTTGATTGAGGAAGAGAGACCAAAATTTCATAAATTCTTTGCAGAATGCAAAATCAACTACGCATGGTCCTATGCTGATATGCCAGTATTAGACCCAGAACTGGCTATGCACCATCTGCCACTATTGCCTAATGCCAAACTAGTTAAACAAAAGTTACGCAAAATGAATCCTTAGGTCGCTCTATTGGTCAAGACTGAGTTGAAGAAATTTCTAGACGCCGGGTTCATACGGTCTATTGACTATGCTAAATCGATATCTAACCTGGTCCCAATAATAAAGCCAAATGGAATGATCTGAGTCTGCACAGATTTTAGAGACCTAAATAAGGCATGCCCAAAAGATGACTTTCCTTTGCCGAATATTGATTTCATAGTTGACCTCACAGCAGGATATGAGATGCTGTCCCTCATGGATGGTTTCTCCAGCTATAATTAGATTCACATTTCCCCAGAAGACTAGCACAAAATGACATTTACTTTCCCTTGGGGTACATACTATTGGAACGTCATGCCATTCGGTCTCAAAAATGCAGGCGCCACATATTTGAGGGCTATGACCACAATCTTTCATGACATGATGCATAAACTAATGGAAGATTATGTAGATGACCTATTGGCTAAATCAGTAACAAGGAAGGATCACCTGAAGGTGTTAGACACAATTTTCAAGAGGCTGGAAGAATACAAAGTCTGACTGAACCCTAAGAAATGTGTCTTCGGTGTCACATCAGGTAAGCTATTGGGATTCATAGTCTCTCGAAGAGGCATTGAGGTCGATCCAGCAAAAGTAAAATCCATCATAGACATGCCTCCGCCTAGAGGAATCAATGAACTCAAAACCCTACAAGGAAGGGTATAATCTATTTGGTGCTTCATAACACAGTTGGCTGACAAGTGTCAGCCATTCCAATATCTGTTGCGCAAGGGAATCCCCTTTGTGTGGACAGATAAATGTCAAGAATCCTTTCAGAAAATCAAAGATTACCTATTTTCGCCGCTAGTCCTCATGCCTCCCATCCATGGAAAACCATTGATCCTATACATCTCTGCCACTAATTCAGCACTGGGGGCATTACTAGCACAAAATGACCAAGAAGAAAAAGAAAGAGCTATATATTACATGAATCAGAAATTGGTCGGGTATGAATTGAAATACACACCAATTGAATGGTCTTGTCTAGCCATGGTATTTTTAGCACATAAGCTAAGACATTATATGTTAAGCCATCAGACACAACTAGTAGCAAAGATTGACCCCCTCAAGTATCTATTAAATTGGGCAGCATTAACAAGACGTCTCACAAAATGGGTCATGATTATGATGGAATATGACATTCAATACATACAAATAAAGGCAATAAAAGGAAAAGTCATAGCAGACCAGTTGGCAAATGCACCTTTACAAAGCGATCATCCGTTAGTGGAAAATTTTCTAGATGAGTTGATATTCCATATGGAACCTAAGTCACCTTGGTGACTCTACTTTGACGGATCACACACAAATCATGGCTCGGGGGCAGGAATCTTGTTCATCACCCCTCAAGGAGACTCCATTCTAAGTCTTTCCGCATTGCCTTCGCATGCACAAACAATGTGGCGAAATATGAGGCACTAGTTACATGACTTAGAATGGGAACAAAATGGAAAATCAGAGCACTACATGTCTATGGGGATTCTCAGCTCGTCATCAACTAGGTTAATGATGACTATGACACAATAGACAAGAAGCTGATGCCCTACAAATGGATGGTTGACAGTTTCCAAACATACTTTCATATGGTAACTTTTGAACAAGTTCCAAGAGCTCAGAACAAAGCAACAAATGCAATGCCTACAATAGGCTCTCTCCTCAACATTCCAAGCAATCTGCCTCAGCTAGAATTCTTAATAGAACAATTGATGGTCCCTACCTATGACATTCCAGAGTCAAAGATGGTCTGCAAACTTGTTGGTCCTAACTCTCCCTAGTACCAAGATATTTATGACTACCTTAAGTCTCAAACCATTCCACCTAACCTA